>CATORF010000524.1:0-161000 GCA_951804975.1 Anthophora plumipes
TCTGTCCGAAGTATGCAGAATCATCGAGATCGCTCTTTTCGAGCTACTTAATGCGCGAAACACGTTTTCTGGTGTTTTCACCACTCCACGGTGCGTTTGATGTGCAGAACCGGAGATAACTCGGTTCTCGTCGGGTTTCAAGCTGAGATATGCATTTTCTACGATTTTCTTGGTGAGACTTCTGTCAGAAGTATGCAGGATCTTCGAGAACGCTCTTTTCGAGCTATTTAATGCGAGAAACACGTAATCTGGTGTTTTCACCACTCCACAGTGCGTATGATATGCAGAACCGGCGATATCTTGGTTTTCGTGGGGTTTCAAGGTGAGATATGCATTTTCTGCGATAATCTTGGTGAGACTTCTGTTAGAAGTATGCAGAATCATCGAGATCGCGCTTTTCGAGCTATTTAATGCGAGAAACACGTTATCTGGTGTTTTCACCACTCCACAGTTGGTTTGATATGCAGAACCGGCGATATTTCGGTTTTCGTCGGGTGTCAAGCTGAGATATGCATTTTCTGCGATAATATTGGTGAGACTTCAGTCAGAAGTGTGCAGAATCATCTAGATCGCTCTTTTCGAGCTACTTAATGCACGAAACACGTTTTCTGGTGTTTTCACCACTCCACAGTGCGTGTGATATGCAGAACCAGCGATATCTTGGTTATCGTGGGGTTTCAAGCTGAGATATGCATTTTCTGCGATAATATTGGTGAGACTTCAGTCAGAAGTGTGTAGAATCATCTAGATCGCTCTTTTCGAGCTACTTAATGCACGAAACACGTTTTCTGGTGTTTTCACCACTCCACAGTGCGTGTGATATGCAGAACCAGCGATATCTTGGTTCTCGTCGGGTTTCAAGCTGAGATATGCATTTTCTACGATTTTCTTGGTGAGACTTCTGTCAGAAGTATGCAGGATCTTCGAGAACGCTCTTTTCGAGCTATTTAATGCGAGAAACACGTTATCTGGTGTTTTCACCACTCCACAGTTGGTTTGATATGCAGAACCGGCGATATTTCGGTTTTCGTCGGGTGTCAAGCTGAGATATGCATTTTCTACGATAATCTTCGTGAAACATCTGTCCGAAGTATGCTGAATCATCTAGATCGCTCTTTTCGAGCTATTTAATGCGAGAAACACGTTATCTGGTGTTTTCACCACTCCACAGTGCGTTTGATATGCAGAACCAGCGATATCTTGGTTATCGTGGGGTTTCAAGCTGAGATATGCATTTTCTGCGATAATATTGGTGAGACTTCAGTCAGAAGTGTGCAGAATCATCTAGATCGCTCTTTTCGAGCTACTTAATGCACGAAACACGTTTTCTGGTGTTTTCACCACTCCACAGTGCGTGTGATATGCAGAACCAGCGATATCTTGGTTATCGTGGGGTTTCAAGCTGAGATATGCATTTTCTGCGATAATATTGGTGAGACTTCAGTCAGAAGTGTGCAGAATCATCTAGATCGCTCTTTTCGAGCTACTTAATGCACGAAACACGTTTTCTGGTGTTTTCACCACACCACAGTACGTTTGACATGCAGAACCGGAGATATCTTGGTTTCGGTCGGGTTTCAAGCTGAGATATGCATTTTCTACGATAATCCTGGTGAGACTTCTGTCAGAAGTATGCAGAATCTTCGAGAACGCTCTTTTCGATCTACTTAATGCGAGAAACACGTTATCCGGTGTTTTCATCACTCCACAGTGCGTTTGATATGCAGAACAGGCGATATCTTTATTTTCGTGGTGTTTCCAGCTGAGATATGCATTTTCTGCGATAATCTTGGTGGGTCTTTTGTCAGAAGTATGCTGAATCATCGAGATCGCTCTTTTCGAGCTAGTTAGTGCGAGAAACACGTTATCTGGTGTTTTCACCACTCCACAGTGCGTTTGATATGCAGAACAGTAGATATCTTGGTTTTCGTGGGGTTTCAAGCTGAGATATGCGTTTTCTGCGATAATCTTGTTGGGACTTCTGTCCGAAGTATGCAGAATCATCGAGATCGCTCGGTTCGAGCTACTTAATGCGAGAAACACGTTATCTGGTGTTTTCACCACTCCACGGTACGTTTGATGTGCAGAACCGGAGATAACTCGGTTTTCGTGGTGTTTCCAGCTGAGATATGCATTTTCTACGATAATCCTGGTGAGACTTCTGTCAGAAGTATGCAGAATCATCGAGATCGCTCTTTTCGAGCTACTTAATGCGCGAAACACGTTTTCTGGTGTTTTCACCACTCCACGGTGCGTTTGATGTGCAGAACCGGAGATAACTCGGTTCTCGTCGGGTTTCAAGCTGAGATATGCATTTTCTACGATAATCTTGGTGAGACTTCTGTCAGAAGTATGCAGGATCTTCGAGAACGCTCTTTTCGAGCTATTTAATGCGAGAAACACGTAATCTGGTGTTTTCACCACTCCACAGTGCGTATGATATGCAGAACCGGCGATATCTTGGTTTTCGTGGGGTTTCAAGGTGAGATATGCATTTTCTGCGATAATCTTGGTGAGACTTCCGTCCGAAGTATGCTGAAACATCGAGATCGCTCTTTTCGTGCTAGGTAATGCGAGAAAAGCCTTATCCGGTGTTTTCACCACTCCACAGTGCGTTAGATATGCAGAACCGGCGATATTTTGGTTTTCGTCGGGTGTCAAGCTGAGATATGCATTTTTACAATAATCTTGGTGAAACATCTGTCCGAAGTATGCAGAAACATCGAGAGCGCTCGTTTCGAGCTACTTAATGCGAGAAACACGTTATCTGGTGTTTTCACCACTCCACAGTGCGTTTGATATGCAGAACCAGCGATATCTTGGTTATCGTGGGGTTTCAAGCTGAGATATGCATTTTCTGCGATAATATTGGTGAGACTTCAGTCAGAAGTGTGCAGAATCATCTAGATCGCTCTTTTCGAGCTACTTAATGCACGAAACACGTTTTCTGGTGTTTTCACCACACCACAGTACGTTTGACATGCAGAACCGGAGATATCTTGGTTTCGGTCGGGTTTCAAGCTGAGATATGCATTTTCTACGATAATCCTGGTGAGACTTCTGTCAGAAGTATGCAGAATCTTCGAGAACGCTCTTTTCGATCTACTTAATGCGAGAAACACGTTATCCGGTGTTTTCATCACTCCACAGTGCGTTTGATATGCAGAACAGGCGATATCTTTATTTTCGTGGTGTTTCCAGCTGAGATATGCATTTTCTGCGATAATCTTGGTGGGTCTTTTGTCAGAAGTATGCTGAATCATCGAGATCGCTCTTTTCGAGCTAGTTAGTGCGAGAAACACGTTATCTGGTGTTTTCACCACTCCACAGTGCGTTTGATATGCAGAACAGTAGATATCTTGGTTTTCGTGGGGTTTCAAGCTGAGATATGCGTTTTCTGCGATAATCTTGTTGGGACTTCTGTCCGAAGTATGCAGAATCATCGAGATCGCTCGGTTCGAGCTACTTAATGCGAGAAACACGTTATCTGGTGTTTTCACCACTCCACGGTACGTTTGATGTGCAGAACCGGAGATAACTCGGTTTTCGTGGTGTTTCCAGCTGAGATATGCATTTTCTACGATAATCCTGGTGAGACTTCTGTCAGAAGTATGCAGAATCTTCGAGAACGATCTTTTCGAGCTTCTTAATGCGCGAAACTCGTTTTCTGGTGTTTTCACCACTCCACGGTACGTTTGAAGTGCAGAACCGGAGATAACTCGGTTTTCGTCGGGTTTGAAGCTGAGATATGCATTTTCTGCGATAATCTTGTTGAGACTTCTGTCCGAAGTATGCAGAAACATCGAGACCGCTCTTTTCGAGCTACTTAATGCGCGAAACACGTTTTCTGGTGTTTTCACCACTCCACGGTGCGTTTGATGTGCAGAACCGGAGATAACTCGGTTTTCGTCGGGTTTCAAGCTGAGATATGCATTTTCTACGATAATCTTGGTGAGACTTCTGTCAGAAGTATGCAGGATCTTCGAGAACGCTCTTTTCGAGCTATTTAATGCGAGAAACACGTAATCTGGTGTTTTCACCACTCCACAGTGCGTATGATATGCAGAACCGGCGATATCTTGGTTTTCGTGGGGTTTCAAGGTGAGATATGCATTTTCTGCGATAATCTTGGTGAGACTTCCGTCCGAAGTATGCTGAAACATCGAGATCGCTCTTTTCGTGCTAGGTAATGCGAGAAAAGCCTTATCCGGTGTTTTCACCACTCCACAGTGCGTTAGATATGCAGAACCGGCGATATTTTGGTTTTCGTCGGGTGTCAAGCTGAGATATGCATTTTTACGATAATCTTGGTGAAACATCTGTCCGAAGTATGCAGAAACATCGAGAGCGCTCGTTTCGAGCTACTTAATGCGAGAAACACGTTATCTGGTGTTTTCACCACTCCACAGTGCGTTGGATATGCAGAACCGACGATATCTTGGTTTTTGTCGGGTTTCAAGCTCAGATATGCATTTTCTACGATAAGCTTGGTGAAACATCTGTCCGAAGTATGCAGAAACATCGAGAGCGCTCTTTTCGAGCTATTTAATGCGAGAAACACGTTTTCTGGGGTTTTCACCACCCCACAGTTCGTTGGATATGCAGAACAGTAGATATCTTGGTTTTCGTGGGGTTTCAAGCAGAGATATGCATTTTCTGCGATAATCTTCGTGAGACTTCTGTTAGAAGTATGCAGAATCATCGAGATCGCGCTTTTCGAGCTATTTAATGCGAGAAACACGTTATCTGGTGTTTTCACCACTCCACAGTTGGTTTGATATGCTGAACCGGCGATATTTCGGTTTTCGTCGGGTGTCAAGCTGAGATATGCATTTTCTACGATAATCTTCGTGAAACATCTGTCCGAAGTATGCTGAATCATCTAGATCGCTCTTTTCGAGCTATTTAATGTGAGAAACACGTTATCTGGTGTTTTCACCACTCCACAGTGCGTTTGATATGCAGAACCAGCGATATCTTGGTTATCGTGGGGTTTCAAGCTGAGATATGCATTTTCTGCGATAATATTGGTGAGACTTCAGTCAGAAGTGTGCAGAATCATCTAGATCGCTCTTTTCGAGCTACTTAATGCACGAAACACGTTTTCTGGTGTTTTCACCACACCACAGTACGTTTGACATGCAGAACCGGAGATATCTTGGTTTCGGTCGGGTTTCAAGCTGAGATATGCATTTTCTACGATAATCCTGGTGAGACTTCTGTCAGAAGTATGCAGAATCTTCGAGAACGCTCTTTTCGATCTACTTAATGCGAGAAACACGTTATCCGGTGTTTTCATCACTCCACAGTGCGTTTGATATGCAGAACAGGCTATATCTTGATTTTCGTGGTGTTTCCAGCTGAGATATGCATTTTCTGCGATAATCTTGGTGGGTCTTTTGTCAGAAGTATGCTGAATCATCGAGATCGCTCTTTTCGAGCTAGTCAGTGCGAGAAACACGTTATCTGGTGTTTTCACCACTCCACAGTGCGTTTGATATGCAGAACAGTAGATATCTTGGTTTTCGTGGGGTTTCAAGCTGAGATATGCGTTTTCTGCGATAATCTTGTTGGGACTTCTGTCCGAAGTATGCAGAATCATCGAGATCGCCCGGTTCGAGCTACTTAATGCGAGAAACACGTTATCTGGTGTTTTCACCACTCCACGGTACGTTTGATGTGCAGAACCGGAGATAACTCGGTTTTCGTGGTGTTTCCAGCTGAGATATGCATTTTCTGCGATAATCTTGTTGAGACTTCTGTCCGAAGTATGCAGAATCATCGAGACCGCTCTTTTCGAGCTACTTAATGCGCGAAACACGTTTTCTGGTGTTTTCACCACTCCACGGTGCGTTTGATGTGCAGAACCGGAGATAACTCGGTTTTCGTCGGGTTTCAAGCTGAGATATGCATTTTCTACGATAATCTTGGTGAGACTTCTGTCAGAAGTATGCAGGATCTTCGAGAACGCTCTTTTCGAGCTATTTAATGCGAGAAACACGTAATCTGGTGTTTTCACCACTCCACAGTGCGTATGATATGCAGAACCGGCGATATCTTGGTTTTCGTGGGGTTTCAAGGTGAGATATGCATTTTCTGCGATAATCTTGGTGAGACTTCCGTCCGAAGTATGCTGAAACATCGAGATCGCTCTTTTCGTGCTAGGTAATGCGAGAAAAGCCTTATCCGGTGTTTTCACCACTCCACAGTGCGTTAGATATGCAGAACCGGCGATATTTTGGTTTTCGTCGGGTGTCAAGCTGAGATATGCATTTTTACGATAATCTTGGTGAAACATCTGTCCGAAGTATGCAGAAACATCGAGAGCGCTCGTTTCGAGCTACTTAATGCGAGAAACACGTTATCTGGTGTTTTCACCACTCCACAGTGCGTTGGATATGCAGAACCGACGATATCTTGGTTTTTGTCGGGTTTCAAGCTCAGATATGCATTTTCTACGATAAGCTTGGTGAAACATCTGTCCGAAGTATGCTGAATCATCTAGATCGCTCTTTTCGAGCTATTTAATGCGAGAAACACGTTATCTGGTGTTTTCACCACTCCACAGTGCGTTTGATATGCAGAACCAGCGATATCTTGGTTATCGTGGGGTTTCAAGCTGAGATATGCATTTTCTGCGATAATCCTGGTGAGACTTCTGTCAGAAGTATGCAGAATCTTCGAGAACGCTCTTTTCGATCTACTTAATGCGAGAAACACGTTATCCGGTGTTTTCATCACTCCACAGTGCGTTTGATATGCAGAACAGGCTATATCTTGATTTTCGTGGTGTTTCCAGCTGAGATATGCATTTTCTGCGATAATCTTGGTGGGTCTTTTGTCAGAAGTATGCTGAATCATCGAGATCGCTCTTTTCGAGCTAGTTAGTGCGAGAAACACGTTATCTGGTGTTTTCACCACTCCACAGTGCGTTTGATATGCAGAACAGTAGATATCTTGGTTTTCGTGGGGTTTCAAGCTGAGATATGCGTTTTCTGCGATAATCTTGTTGGGACTTCTGTCCGAAGTATGCAGAATCATCGAGATCGCCCGGTTCGAGCTACTTAATGCGAGAAACACGTTATCTGGTGTTTTCACCACTCCACGGTACGTTTGATGTGCAGAACCGGAGATAACTCGGTTTTCGTGGTGTTTCCAGCTGAGATATGCATTTTCTGCGATAATCTTGTTGAGACTTCTGTCCGAAGTATGCAGAATCATCGAGATCGCTCTTTTCGAGCTACTTAATGCGCGAAACACGTTTTCTGGTGTTTTCACCACTCCACGGTGCGTTTGATGTGCAGAACCGGAGATAACTCGGTTTTCGTCGGGTTTCAAGCTGAGATATGCATTTTCTACGATAATCTTGGTGAGACTTCTGTCAGAAGTATGCAGGATCTTCGAGAATGCTCTTTTCGAGCTATTTAATGCGAGAAACACGTAATCTGGTGTTTTCACCACTCCACAGTGCGTATGATATGCAGAACCTGCGATATCTTGGTTTTCGTGGGGTTTCAAGGTGAGATATGCATTTTCTGCGATAATCTTGGTGAGACTTCCGTCCGAAGTATGCTGAAACATCGAGATCGCTCTTTTCGTGCTAGGTAATGCGAGAAAAGCCTTATCCGGTGTTATCACCACTCCACAATGCGTTAGATATGCAGAACCGGCGATATTTTGGTTTTCGTCGGGTGTCAAGCTGAGATATGCATTTTTACGATAATCTTGGTGAGACTTCTGTCAGAAGTATGCAGGATCTTCGAGAATGCTCTTTTCGAGCTATTTAATGCGAGAAACACGTAATTTGGTGTTTTCACCACTCCACAGTGCGTATGATATGCAGAACCTGCGATATCTTGGTTTTCGTGGGGTTTCAAGGTGAGATATGCATTTTCTGCGATAATCTTGGTGAGACTTCCGTCCGAAGTATGCTGAAACATCGAGATCGCGCTTTTCGAGCTATTTAATGCGAGAAACACGTTATCTGGTGTTTTCACCACTCCACAGTGCGTTTGATATGCAGAACCAGCGATATCTTGGTTATCGTGGGGTTTCAAGCTGAGATATGCATTTTCTGCGATAATATTGGTGAGACTTCAGTCAGAAGTGTGCAGAATCATCTATATCGCTCTTTTCGAGCTATGATATGCTATGCTATGATATGCGTTTAATGCACGAAACACGTTTTCTGGTGTTTTCACCACACCACAGTACGTTTGACATGCAGAACCGGAGATATCTTGGTTTCGGTCGGGTTTCAAGCTGAGATATGCATTTTCTACGATAATCCTGGTGAGACTTCTGTCAGAAGTATGCAGGATCTTCGTGATCGCTCTTCTCGAGCTATTTAATGCGAGAAACACGTTCTCTGGTTGTTTTCACCACTCCACAGTGCGTTTGATATGCAGAACAGGCGATATCTTGATTTTGGTGGTGTTTCAGCTGAGATATGCATTTTCTACGATAATCCTGGTGAGACTTCTGTCAGAAGTATGCAGAATCATCGAGATCGCTCTTTTCGAGCTACTTAATGCGCGAAACACGTTTTCTGGTGTTTTCACCACTCCACGGTGCGTTTGATGTGCAGAACCGGAGATAACTCGGTTCTCGTCGGGTTTCAAGCTGAGATATGCATTTTCTACGATAATCCTGGTGAGACTTCTGTCAGAAGTATGCAGAATCATCGAGATCGCTCTTTTCGAGCTACTTAATGCGCGAAACACGTTTTCTGGTGTTTTCACCACTCCACGGTGCGTTTGATGTGCAGAACCGGAGATAACTCGGTTCTCGTCGGGTTTCAAGCTGAGATATGCATTTTCTACGATAATCTTGGTGAGACTTCTGTCAGAAGTATGCAGGATCTTCGAGAACGCTCTTTTCGAGCTATTTAATGCGAGAAACACGTAATCTGGTGTTTTCACCACTCCACAGTGCGTATGATATGCAGAACCGGCGATATCTTGGTTTTCGTGGGGTTTCAAGGTGAGATATGCATTTTCTGCGATAATCTTGGTGAGACTTCCGTCCGAAGTATGCTGAAACATCGAGATCGCTCTTTTCGTGCTAGGTAATGCGAGAAAAGCCTTATCCGGTGTTTTCACCACTCCACAGTGCGTTAGATATGCAGAACCGGCGATATTTTGGTTTTCGTCGGGTGTCAAGCTGAGATATGCATTTTTACAATAATCTTGGTGAAACATCTGTCCGAAGTATGCAGAAACATCGACAGCGCTCGTTTCGAGCTACTTAATGCGAGAAACACGTTATCTGGTGTTTTCACCACTCCACAGTGCGTTGGATATGCAGAACCGGCGATATTTTGGTTTTTGTCGGGTTTCAAGCTCAGATATGCATTTTCTACGATAAGCTTGGTGAAACATCTGTCCGAAGTATGCAGAAACATCGAGAGCGCTCTTTTCGAGCTATTTAATGCGAGAAACACGTTTTCTGGGGTTTTCACCACCCCACAGTTCGTTGGATATGCAGAACAGTAGATATCTTGGTTTCGGTCGGGTTTCAAGCTGAGATATGCATTTTCTACGATAATCCTGGTGAGACTTCAGTCAGAAGTGTGCAGAATCATCTAGATCGCTCTTTTCGAGCTACTTAAGGCACGAAACACGTTTTCTGGTGTTTTCACCACACCACAGTACGTTTGACATGCAGAACCGGAGATATCTTGGTTTCGGTCGGGTTTCAAGCTGAGATATGCATTTTCTACGATAATCCTGATGAGACTTTTGTCAGAAGTATGCAGAATCTTCGAGAACGCTCTTTTCGATCTACTTAATGCGCGAAACACGTTTTCTGGTGTTTTCACCACTCCACGGTACGTTTGATGTGC
The DNA here is from genome assembly GCA_951804975.1 of Anthophora plumipes. NCBI lineage: Eukaryota > Metazoa > Arthropoda > Insecta > Hymenoptera > Apidae > Anthophora > Anthophora plumipes. The sequence continues at coordinate 9,845 of CATORF010000524.1, forward strand.
AGAACCGGAGATAACTCGATTTTCATGGGGTTTCAAGCTGAGACATGCATTTTATACGATAATCTTGGTGAGACTTCTGTCCGAAGGATGCAGAATCATCGAGACCGCTCATTTCGAGCTATTTAATGCGACAAACACGTTATCTGGTGTTTTCAGCACTCCACAGTGCGTTTGATATGCAGAACCAGCGATATCTTGGCTTTCGTTGGGTTTCAAGCTGAGATATGCATTTTTTACGATAACCTTGGTGAGACTTCTGTCCGAAGTATGAAGAATTATCGAGATGGCTCTATTCGAGCTATTTAATGCGAGAAACACGTTTTCAGGGGGTTTTCACCACTCCACAGTGCGTTGGATATGCAGAACCGGCGATATTTTGGTTTTCGTCGGGTTTCAAGCTGAGATATGCATTTTCTACGATAAGCTTGGTGAAACATCTGTCCAAAGTATGCAGAAACATCGAGAGGGCTCTTTTCGAGCTATTTAATGCGCGAAACACGTTTTCTGGGGTTTTCACCACTCCACAGTTCGTTGGATATGCAGAACAGTAGATATCTTGGTTTTCGTGGGGTTTCAAGCTGAGATATGCATTTTCTGCGATAATCTTGTTGAGACTTCTGTCCGAAGTATGCAGAATCATCGAGATCGCTCGTTTCGAGCTATTTAATGCGAGAAACACGTTATCTGGTGTTTTTACCACTCCACAGTGCGTTGGATATGCAGAACCGGAGATATTTTGGTTTTCGCCGGGTTTCAAGCTGAGATATGCATTTTCTACGATAAGCTTGGTGAAACATCTGTCCGAAGTATGCAGACACGTCGAGAGCGCTCTTTTCGAGCTATTTAATGCGAGAAACACGTTATCTGGTGTTTTCACCACTCCACAGTTGGTCTGATATGCAGAACCGGCGATATATTGGTTTTCGTCGGGTTTCAAGCTGAGATATGCATTTTCTGCGATAATATTGGTGAGACTTCAGTCAGAAGTATGCAGAATCATCTAGATCGCTCTTTTCGAGCTACTTAATGCGCGAAATACGTTTTCAGGGGTTTTCACCACTCCACAGTTCGTTGGATATGCAGAACCGGAGATATCTTGGTTTTCGTGGGGTTTCAAGCTGAGATATGCATTTCCTGCGATAATCTTGGTGAGACTCCTGTACGAAATATGCTGAATCATCGAGATCGCTCTTTTCGAGCTATTAAATGCGAGAAACACGTTCTCTGGTTGTTTTCACCACTCCACAGTGCGTTTGATATGCAGAACAGGCGATATCTTGATTTTCGTGGTGTTTCCAGCTGAGATATGCATTTTCTGCGATAATCTTGGTGGGTCTTTTGTCAGAAGTATGCAGAATCAACTAGATCGCTCTTTTCGAGCTACTTAATGCACGAAACACGTTTTCTGGTGTTTTCACCACTCCACAGTACGTTTGACATGCAGAAGCGGAGATATCTTGGTTTCGGTCGGGTTTCAATCTGAGATATGCATTTTCTACGATAATCTTGGTGAAACAACTGTCCGAAGTATGCAGAAACATCAAGAGCGCTCTTTTCGAGCTATTTAATGCGAGAAACTCGTTTTCTGGGGTTTTCACCACTCCACAGTTCGTTGGATATGCAGAACCGGATATATCTTGGTTTTCGTGGGGTTTCAAGATGAGATATGCATTTCCTGCGATAGTCTTGGTGAGACTTCTGTCCGAAGTATGCTGAATCATCGAGATCGCTCTTCTCGAGCTATTTAATGCGAGAAACACGTTCTCTGGTTGTTTTCACCACTCCACAGTTCGTTAGATATGCAGAACCGGAGATATCTTGGTTTTCGTGGGGTTTCAAGATGAGATATGCATTTCCTGCGATAATCTTGGTGAGACTTCTGTCCGAAGTATGCTGAATCATCGAGATCGCTCTTCTCGAGCTATTTAATGCGAGAAACACGTTCTCTGGTTGTTTTCACCACTCCACAGTGCGTTTGACATGCAGAACAGGCGATATCTTGATTTTCGTGGTGTTTCCAGCTGAGATATGCATTTTCTACGATAATCCTGGTGAGACTTCTGTCAGAAGTATGCAGGATCTTCGAGAACGCTCTTTTCGAGCTATTTAATGCGAGTAACACGTTCTCTGGTTGTTTTCACCACTCCACAGTGCGTTTGATATGCAGAACAGGCGATATCTTGATTTTCGTGGTGTTTCCAGCTGAGATATGCATTTTCTACGATAATCCTGGTGAGACTTCTGTCAGAAGTATGCAGGATCTTCGAGAACGCTCTTTTCGAGCTATTTAATGCGAGTAACACGTAATCTGGTGTTTTCACCACTCCACAGTGCGTATGATATGCAGAACCGGCGATATCTTGGTTTTCGTGGGGTTTCAAGGTGAGATATGCATTTTCTACGATAATATTGGTGAGACCTCTGTCAGAAGTATGCAGAATCTTCGATATCGCTCTTTTCGAGCTATTTAATGCGAGAAACACGTTATCTGGTGTTTTGACCACTCCACAGTGCGTTTGATAGGTAGAGCCGCCGATAACTTGGTTTTCGTGGGGTTTCCAGCTGAAATATGCATTTTCTGCGATAATCTTGGTGTTTCATCTATGAGAAGTATGCAGAATCATCGAGAACGCACTTTTCGAGCTAGTTAATGCGAGAAACACGTTTTCTGGTGTTTTCACCACTCCACAGTGCGTTTGATATGCAGAACCGGCGTCATCTTGATTTTCGTGAGGTTTCAAGATGAGATATGCATTTTCTGCGATAATATTGGTGAGACTTCGGTCCGAAGTATGCAGAATCATCTAGATCGCCCTTTTCGAGCTATTTAATGCGAGAAACACGTTATCTGGTGTTTTCACCACTCCACAGTGCGTTTGATATGCAGAACCGGCGACATCTTTGATTTCGTCGGGGTTCAAGATGAGATATGCATTTTCTACGATAATCTTGGTGAGACTTCTGTCAGCAGTATGCAGAATCAACGTGATCGGCCTTTTCGAGCTGTTTAACGCGAGAAACACGTTCTCTGGTTGTTTTCACCACTCCACAGTGCGTTTGATATGCAGAACCGGCAACATCTTGATTTTCGTGAGGTTTCGAGCTGAGATATGCATTTACTGCGATAATATTGGTCAGACTTCAGTCAGAAGTATGCAGAATCATCTAGATCGCTCTTTTCGAGCTACTTAATGCGCGAAACACGTTTTCTGGTGTTTTCACCACTCCACGGTAGGTTTGATGTGCAGAACCGGAGATAACTCGGTTTTCGTCGGGTTTCAAGCTGAGATATGCATTTTCTACGATAATCTTGGTGAGACTTCTGTCAGAAGTATGCAGGATCTTCGAGATCGCTCTTTCCGAGCTATTTAATACGAGAAACACGTTATCTGGTGTTTTCACCACTCCACAGTGCGTTTGATATGCAGTACCAGCGATATCTTGGTTTTCGTGGGGTTTCAAGCTGAGATATGCATTTTTTACGATAATCTTGGTGAGACTTCTGTCCGAAGTATGCAGAATCATCGAGATCGCTCTTTTCGAGCTATTTAATGCGAGAAACTCGTTATCTGGTGTTTTCACCACTCCACAGTGCGTTTGATATGCAGTACCAGCGATATCTCGGTTTTCGTGGGGTTTCAAGCTGAGATATGCATTTTTTACGATAATCTTGGTGAAACATCTGTCCGAAGTATGCAGGATCTTCGAGATCGCTCTTTTCGAGCTATTTAATGCGAGAAACTCGTTTTCTGGTGTTTTCAGCACTCCACAGTTCGTTGGATATGCAGAACAGTAGATATCTTGGTTTTCGTGGGGTTTCAAGCAGAGATATGCATTTTCTGCGATAATATTGGTCAGACTTCAGTCAGAAGTATGCAGAATCATCTAGATCGCTCTTTTCGAGCTACTTAATGCGCGAAACACGTTTTCTGGTGTTTTCACCACTCCACGGTACGTTTGATGTGCAGAACCGGAGATAACTCGGTTTTCGTCGGGTTTCAAGCTGAGATATGCATTTTCTACGATAATCTTGGTGAGACTTCTGTCAGAAGTATGCAGGATCTTCGAGATCGCTCTTTCCGAGCTATTTAATACGAGAAACACGTTATCTGGTGTTTTCACCACTCCACAGTGCGTTTGATATGCAGTACCAGCGATATCTTGGTTTTCGTGGGGTTTCAAGCTGAGATATGCATTTTTTACGATAATCTTGGTGAGACTTCTGTCAGAAGTATGCAGGATCTTCGAGATCGCTCTTTTCGAGCTATTTAATGCGAGAAACTCGTTTTCTGGTGTTTTCACCACTCCACATTGCGTTTGATATGCAGACCCGGCGACATCTTTGATTTCGTCGGGGTTCAAGCTGAGATATGCATTTCCTGCGATAATCTTGGTGAGACTTCTGTCCGAAGAATGCTGAATCATCGAGATCGCTGTTTTCGAGCTACTTAATACACGAAACTCGTTTTCTGGTGTTTTCACCACTCCACAGTACGTTTGACATGCAGAACCGGAGATATCTTGGTTTCGGTCGGGTTTCAAGCTGAGATATGCATTTTCTACGATAATCCTGGTGAGACCTCTGTCAGAAGTATGCAGAATCTTCGATATCGCTCTTTTCGAGCTATTTAATGCGAGAAACACGTTATCTGGTGTATTGACCACTCCACAGTGCGTTTGATATGTAGAGCCGCCGATAACTTGGTTTTCGTGGGGTTTCCAGCTGAAATATGCATTTTCTGCGATAATCTTGGTGTTTCATCTATGAGAAGTATGCAGAATCATCGAGAACGCTCTTTTCGAGCTTGTTAATGCGAGAAACGCGTTATCTGGATGTTTTCACCACTCCATAGTGCGTTTGATATGCAGAACCGGCGATATCTTGATTTTCGTGGTGTTTCCAGCTGAGATATGCATTTTCTGCGATAATCTTGGTGAGACTTCAGTCAGAAGTGTGCAGAATCATCTAGATCGTTCGTTTCGAGCTATTTAATGCGAGAAATACGTTATCTGGTTGTTTTCACCACTCCATAGTGCGTTTGATATGCAGAACCGGCGACATCGTGGTTTTCGTCGTGTTTCAAGCTAAGATATGCATTTTCTGCGATAATATTGGTGAGACTTCAGTCTGAAGTATGCAGAATCACCTAGATCGCTCTTTTCGAGCTATTTAATGCGAGAAACACGTTTTCTGGTGTATTCACCACTCCACTGTACGTCTGACATGCAGAACCGGAGATATCTTGGTTTCGGACGAGTTTCAAGATGAGATATGCATTTTCTACGATAATCTTGGTGAGACTTCTGTCAGAAGTATGCAGGATCTTCGAGATCGCTCTTTCCGAGCTATTTAATACGAGAAACACGTTTTCTGGTGTTTTCACCACTCCACAGTGCGTTTGATATGCAGTACCAGCGATATCTTGGTTTTCGTGGGGTTTCAAGCTGAGATATGCATTTTTTACGATAATCTTGGTGAGACTTCTGTCCGAAGTATGCAGAATCATCGAGATCGCTCTTTTCGAGCTATTTAATGCGAGAAACACGTTATCTGGTGTTTTCACCACTCCACAGTGCGTTTGATATGCAGTACCAGCGATATCTCGGTTTTCGTGGGGTTTCAAGCTGAGATATGCATTTTTTACGATAATCTTGGTGAGACTTCTGTCCGAAGTATGCAGAATCATCGAGATCGCTCTATTCGAGCTATTTAATGCGACAAACACGTTATCTGGTGTCTTCAGCACTCCACAGTTCGTTGGATATGCAGAACAGTAGATATCTTGGTTTTCGTGGGGTTTCAAGCAGAGATATGCATTTTCTGCGATAATATTGGTCAGACTTCAGTCAGAAGTATGCAGAATCATCTAGATCGCTCTTTTCGAGCTACTTAATGCGCGAAACACGTTTTCTGGTGTTTTCACCACTCCACGGTACGTTTGATGTGCAGAACCGGAGATAACTCGGTTTTCGTCGGGTTTCAAGCTGAGATATGCATTTTCTACGATAATCTTGGTGAGACTTCTGTCAGAAGTATGCAGGATCTTCGAGATCGCTCTTTCCGAGCTATTTAATACGAGAAACACGTTATCTGGTGTTTTCACCACTCCACAGTGCGTTTGATATGCAGTACCAGCGATATCTTGGTTTTCGTGGGGTTTCAAGCTGAGATATGCATTTTTTACGATAATCTTGGTGAGACTTCTGTCAGAAGTATGCAGGATCTTCGAGATCGCTCTTTTCGAGCTATTTAATGCGAGAAACTCGTTTTCTGGTGTTTTCACCACTCCACATTGCGTTTGATATGCAGACCCGGCGACATCTTTGATTTCGTCGGGGTTCAAGCTGAGATATGCATTTCCTGCGATAATCTTGGTGAGACTTCTGTCCGAAGAATGCTGAATCATCGAGATCGCTGTTTTCGAGCTACTTAATACACGAAACTCGTTTTCTGGTGTTTTCACCACTCCACAGTACGTTTGACATGCAGAACCGGAGATATCTTGGTTTCGGTCGGGTTTCAAGCTGAGATATGCATTTTCTACGATAATCCTGGTGAGACCTCTGTCAGAAGTATGCAGAATCTTCGATATCGCTCTTTTCGAGCTATTTAATGCGAGAAACACGTTATCTGGTGTATTGACCACTCCACAGTGCGTTTGATATGTAGAGCCGCCGATAACTTGGTTTTCGTGGGGTTTCCAGCTGAAATATGCATTTTCTGCGATAATCTTGGTGTTTCATCTATGAGAAGTATGCAGAATCATCGAGAACGCTCTGTTCGAGCTAGTTAATGCGAGAAACGCGTTATCTGGATGTTTTCACCACTCCATAGTGCGTTTGATATGCAGAACCGGCGATATCTTGATTTTCGTGGTGTTTCCAGCTGAGATATGCATTTTCTGCGATAATCTTGGTGAGACTTCAGTCAGAAGTGTGCAGAATCATCTAGATCGTTCGTTTCGAGCTATTTAATGCGAGAAATACGTTATCTGGTTGTTTTCACCACTCCATAGTGCGTTTGATATGCAGAACCGGCGACATCGTGGATTTCGTCGTGTTTCAAGCTAAGATATGCATTTTCTGCGATAATATTGGTGAGACTTCAGTCTGAAGTATGCAGAATCACCTAGATCGCTCTTTTCGAGCTATTTAATGCGAGAAACACGTTTTCTGGTGTATTCACCACTCCACTGTACGTCTGACATGCAGAACCGGAGATATCTTGGTTTCGGACGAGTTTCAAGATGAGATATGCATTTTCTACGATAATATTGGTGAGACCTCTGTCAGAAGTATGCAGAATCTTCGAGAACGCTCTTTTCGAGCTACTTAATGCGAGAAACACGTTTTCTGGTGTTTTCACCACTCCACAGTACGTGTGATGTGCAGAACCGGAGATATCTTGGTTTTCGTGAGGTTTCAAGCTGAGATATGCACTTTCTGCGAGAATCTTGGTGAGTCTTCAGTCAGAAGTATGCAGAATCATCTAGATCGCTCTTTTCGAGCTATTTAATGCGAGTATCACGTCTTCTGGTGTTTTCACCACCCCACAGTGCGTTTGATATGCAGAACCGGCTACGTCTTGGTTTTCGTCGGGTTTCAAGCTGAGATATGCATTTTCTGCGATAATATTGGTGAGACTTCAGTCAGAAGTATGCAGAATCATCGATATCGCTCTTTTCGAGCTATTTAATGCGAGAAACACGTTATCTGGTGTTTTGACCACTCCACAGTGCGTTTGATATGTAGAGCCGCCGATAACTTGGTTTTCGTGGGGTTTCCAGCTGAAATATGCATTTTCTGCGATAATCTTGGTGTTTCATCTATGAGAAGTATGCAGAATCATCGAGAACGCTCTTTTCGAGCTAGTTAATGCGCGAAACGCGTTATCTGGTTGTTTTCACCACTCCATAGTGCGTTTGACATGCAGAACCGGCGATATCTTGATTTTCGTGGTGTTTCCTGCTGAGATATGCATTTTCTGCGATAATCTTGGTGAGACTTCAGTCAGAAGTGTGCAGAATCATCTAGATCGTTCGTTTCGAGCTATTTAATGCGAGAAATACGTTATCTGGTTGTTTTCACCACTCCATAGTGCGTTTGATATGCAGAACCGGCGACATCTTGATTTTCGTGAGGTTTCTAGCTGAGATATGCATTTTCTGCGATAATATTGGTGAGACTTCAGTCAGAAGTTTCCAGAATCATCTAGATCGCTCGTTTCGAGCTATTTAATGCGAGAAACACGTTTTCTGGTGATTTCACCCCCCCCCCCCCACAGTGCGTTTGATATGCAGAACCGGCGACATCGTGGTTTTCGTCGTGTTTCAAGCTGAGATATGCATTTTCTGCGATAATATTGGTGAGACTTCAGTCTGAAGTATGCAGAATCACCTAGATCGCTCTTTTCGAGCTATTTAATGCTAGAAACACGTTTTCTGGTGTATTCACCACTCCACTGTACGTTTGACATGCAGAACCGGAGATATTTTGGTTTCGGTCGAGTTTCAAGCTGCGATATGCATTTTCTACGATAATATTGGTGAGACCTCAGTCAGAAGTATGCAGAATCTTCGAGAACGCTCTTTTCGAGCTACTTAATGCGAGAAACACGTTTTCTGGTGTTTTCACCACTCCACAGTACGTTTGATGTGCAGAACCGGGGATATCTTGGTTTTCGTGAGGTTTCAAGCTGAGATATGCACTTTCTGCGATAATCTTGGTGAGTCTTCTGTCAGAAGTATGCCGAATCATCGAGATCGCTCTTTTCGAGCTATTTAATGCGAGAAACACGTTATCTGGTGTATTGACCACTCCACAGTGCGTTGATATGCAGAACCGGCGATATCTTGATTTTCGTGGTGTTTCCAGCTGAGATATGCATTTTCTGCGATAATCTTGGTGAGTCATCTGTCAGAAGTATGCAGAATCATCTAGATCGCTCTTTTCGAGCTATTTAATGCGAGAAACACGTTTTCTGGTGTATTCACCACTCCACTGTACGTTTGACATGCAGAACCGGAGATATCTTGGTTTCGGTCGAGTTGCAAGCTGAGATATGCATTTTCTACGATAATATTGGTGAGACCTCTGTCAGAAGTATGCAGAATCTTCGATATCGCTCTTTTCGAGCTATTTAATGCGAGAAACACGTTATCTGGTGTTTTGACCACTCCACAGTGCGTTTGATAGGTAGAGCCGCCGATAACTTGGTTTTCGTGGGGTTTCCAGCTGAAATATGCATTTTCTGCGATAATCTTGGTGTTTCATCTATGAGAAGTATGCAGAATCATCGATAACGCTCTTTTCGTGCTAGTTAATGCGAGAAACACGTTTTCTGGTGTTTTCACCTCTCCACAGTGCGTCTGATATGCAGAACAGGCGATATCTTGGTTTTCGTGGGGTTTCCAGCTGAGATATGCATTTTCTGCTATAATCTTGTTGAGTCTTCTGTCAGAAGTATGCCGAATCATCGAGATCGCTCTCTTCGAGCTATTTAATGCGAGAAACACGCTATCTGGTTGTTTTCACCATTCCACAGTGCGTTTGATATGCAGAACCGGCGTCATCTTGATTTTCGTGAGGTTTCAAGATGAGATATGCATTTTCTGCGATAATATTGGTGAGACTTCTGTCCGAAGTCTGCAGAATCATCGATATCGCTCTTTACGAGCTATTTAATGCGAGAAACACGTTTTCTGGTGTTTTCACCACTCCACAGTGCGTCTGATATGCAGAACAGGCGATATCTTGGTATTCGTGGGGTTTCCAGCTGAGATATGCATTTTCTGCGATAATCTTGTTGAGTCTTCTGTCAGAAGTATGCCGAATCATCGAGATCGCTCTTTTCGAGCTATTTAATGCGAGAAACACGTTATCTGGTGTTTTCACCACTCCACAGTGCGTTTGATATGCAGAACCGGCGATATTTTGGTTTTCGTGGGGTTTCCAGCTGAAATATGCATTTTCTGCGATAATCTTGGTGTTTCATCTATGAGAAGTATGCAGAATCATCGAGAGCGCTCTTTTCGAGCTATTTAATGCGAGAAACACGTTAGCTGGGGTTTTCACCACTCCACAGTTCGTTGGATATGCAGAACAGTAGATATCTTGGGTTTCGTGGGGTTTCAAGCAGAGATATGCATTTTCTGCGATAATCTTGGTGAGACTTCTGCTAGAAGTATGAAGAATCATCGAGATCGCTCTACTCGAGCTATTTAATGCGAGAAACACGTTTTCTGGGGTTTTCACCACTCCACAGTGCGTTTGATATGCAGAACACAGCGATATCTTGGTTTTCGTGGGGTTTCAAGCTGAGATATGCATTTTTTACGATAATCCTGGTGAGACTTCTGTCAGAAGTATGCAGAATCTTCGAGAACGCTGTTTTCGAGCTACTTAATGCGCAAAACACGTTTTCTGGTGTTTTCACCACTCCACGGTACGTTTGATGTGCAGAACCGGAGATAACTCTGTTTTCGTCGGGTTTCAAGCTGAGATATGCATTTTCTAAGATAAACTTGGTGAGACTTCTGTCAGAAGTATGCAGGATCTTCGAGAACGCTCTTTTCGAGCTATTTAATGCGAGAAACACGTTTTCTGGTGTTTTCACCACTCCACAGTGCGTTTGATATGCAGAACCGGCGACATCTTGGTTTTCGTGGGGTTTCAAGCTGAGATATGCATTTTCTGCGATAATCTTGGTGAGACTTCTGTCCGAAGTATGCAGAATCATCGAGATCGCTCTTCTCGAGCTATTTAATGCGAGAAACACGTTATCTGGCGTGTTCACCACTCCACAGTGCGTTTGATATGCAGAACCGGCGATATCTTGATTTTCGTGGTGTTTCCAGCTGAGATATGCATTTTCTGCGATAATCTTGGTGAGTCATCTGTCAGAAGTATGCAGAATCATCGAGAACGCTTTTTTCGAGTTAGTTAATGCGAGAAACACGTTTTCTGGTGTTTTCAACACTCCACAGTGCGTCTGATATGCAGAACCGACGATATCTTGGTTTTCGTGGGGTTTCCAGATGAGATATGCATTTTCTGCGATAATATTGGTGAGACTTCTGTCCGAAGTATGCAGAATTATCGAGATCGCTCGTTTCGAGCTTCTTAATGCGATAAACACGTTATCTGGTGTTTTCACCACTCCACAGTGCGTTGGATATGCAGAACCGGCGATATTTTGGTTTTCGTCGTGTGTCAGGCTGAGATATGCATTTTCTACGATAAGCTTGGTGAAACATCTGTCCGAAGTATGCAGAAACGTCGAGAGCGCTCTTTTCGAGCTATTTAATGCGAGAAACACGTTTTCTGGGGTTTTCACCACTCCACAGTTCGTTGGATATGCAGAACAGTAGATATCTTGGGTTTCGTGGGGTTTCAAGCAGAGATATGCATTTTCTGCGATAATCTTGGTGAGACTTCTGTCCGAAGTATGCAGAATCATCGAGATCGCTCTTCTCGAGCTATTTAATGCGAGAAACACGTTATCTGGCGTTTTCACCACTCCACAGTGCGTTTGATATGCAGAACCGGCGACATCTTGGTTTTCGTGGGGTTTCAAGCTGAGATATGCATTTTTTACGATAATCCTGGTGAGACTTCTGTCAGAAGTATGCAGAATCTTCGAGAACGCTCTTTTCGAGCTACTTAATGCGCGAAACACGTTTTCTGGTGTTTTCACCACTCCACGGTACGTTTGATGTGCAGAACCGGAGATAACTCTGTTTTCGTCGGGTTTCAAGCTGAGATATGCATTTTCTAAGATAAACTTGGTGAGACTTCTGTCAGAAGTATGCAGGATCTTCGAGAACGCTCTTTTCGAGCTATTTAATGCGAGAAACACGTTTTCTGGTGTTTTCACCACTCCACAGTGCGTTTGATATGCAGAACCGGCGACATCTTGGTTTTCGTGGGGTTTCAAGCTGAGATATGCATTTTCTGCGATAATCTTGGTGAGACTTCTGTCCGAAGTATGCAGAATCATCGAGATCGCTCTTCTCGAGCTATTTAATGCGAGAAACACGTTATCTGGCGTTTTCACCACTCCACAGTGCGTTTGATATGCAGAACCAGCGATATCTTGCTTTCCGTGTGGTTTCAAGCTGAGATATGCATTTTCTGCGATAATCTTGGTGAGACTTCTGTCCGAAGTATGAAGAATCATCGAGAGCGCCATTTTCGAGCTATTTAATGCGAGAAACTCGTTTTCTGGGGTTTTCACCACTCCACAGTTCGTTGGATATGCAGAACCGGAGATATCTTGCTTTCCGTGTGGTTTCAAGCTGAGATATGCATTTTCTGCTATAATCTTGGTGAGACTTCTGTCCGAAGTATGCTGAAACATCAGGGATTCGCGCTTTTCGAGCTATTTAATGCGAGAAACACGTTTTCTGGTGTATTCACCACTCCACTGTACGTTTGACATGCAGAACCGGAGATATCTTGGTTTCGGTCGAGTTGCAAGCTGAGATATGCATTTTCTACGATAATATTGGTGAGACCTCTGTCAGAAGTATGCAGAATCTTCGATATCGCTCTTTTCGAGCTATTTAATGCGAGAAACACGTTATCTGGTGTTTTGACCACTCCACAGTGCGTTTGATAGGTAGAGCCGCCGATAACTTGGTTTTCGTGGGGTTTCCAGCTGAAATATGCATTTTCTGCGATAATCTTGGTGTTTCATCTATGAGAAGTATGCAGAATCATCGAGAACGCTCTTTTCGAGCTAGTTAATGCGAGAAACACGTTTTCTGGTGTTTTCACCTCTCCACGGTACGTTTGATGTGCAGAACCGGATATAACTCGGTTTTCGTCGGGTTTCAAGCTGAGATATGCATTTTCTAAGATAAACTTGGAGAGACTTCTGTCAGAAGTATGCAGGATCTTCGAGAACGCTCTTTTCGAGCTATTTAATGCGAGAAACACGTTTTCTGGTGTTTTCACCACTCCACAGTGCGTTTGATATGCAGAACCGGCGACATCTTGGTTTTCGTGGGGTTTCAAGCTGAGATATGCATTTTCTGCGATAATCTTGGTGAGACTTCTGTCCGAAGTATGCAGAATCATCGAGATCGCTCTTCTCGAGCTATTTAATGCGAGAAACACGTTATCTGGCGTTTTCACCACTCCACAGTGCGTTTGATATGCAGAACCAGCGATATCTTGCTTTCCGTGTGGTTTCAAGCTGAGATATGCATTTTCTGCGATAATCTTGGTGAGACTTCTGTCCGAAGTATGAAGAATCATCGAGAGCGCCATTTTCGAGCTATTTAATGCGAGAAACTCGTTTTCTGGGGTTTTCACCACTCCACAGTTCGTTGGATATGCAGAACCGGAGATATCTTGCTTTCCGTGTGGTTTCAAGCTGAGATATGCATTTTCTGCTATAATCTTGGTGAGACTTCTGTCCGAAGTATGCTGAAACATCAGGGATCCGCGCTTTTCGAGCTATTTAATGCGAGAAACACGTTATCTGGTGTTTTCACCACTCCACAGTGCGTTTGATATGCAGAACCAGCGATATCTTGGTTTTCGTGGGGTTTCAAGCTGCGATTTGCATTTTCTGCGATAATATTGGTGAGACTTCTGTCCGAAGTATGCAGAATTATCGAGATCGCTCGTTTCGAGCTTCTTAATGCGAGAAACACGTTATCTGGTGTTTTCAGCAATCCACAGTTCGTTTGATATGCAGAACAGTAGATATCTTCATTTTCGTGGTGTTTCCAGCTGAGATATGCATTTTCTGCGATAATCTTGGTGGGTCTTTTGTCAGGAGGATGCAGAATCATCTAGATCGCTCTTTTCGAGCTATTTAATGCGAGAAACGCGTTATCTGGTGTTTTCACCACTCCACAGTGCGTTTGATATGCAGAACCGGCGATATTTTGGTTTTCGTCGGGTGTCAAGTTGAGATATGCATTTTCTACGATAATCTTGGTGAAACATCTGTCCGAAGTATGCAGAAACATCGAGAGCGCTCTTTTCGTGCTACTTAATGCGAGAAACTCGTTTTCTGGGGTTTTCACCACTCCACAGTTCGTTGGATATGCAGAACCGGAGATATCTTGGTTTTCGGGTGGTTTCAAGCTGAGATATGCATTTCCTGCGATAATCTTGGTGAGACTTCTGTCTGAAGTATGCAGAATCATCGAGATCGCTCGTTTCGAGCTATTTAATGCGAGAAACACGTTATCTGGTGTTTTTACCACTCCACGGTGCGTTGGATATGCAGAACCGGAGATATTTTGGTTTTCGTCGGGTTTCAAGCTGAGATATGCATTTTCTACGATAAGCTTGGTGAAACATCTGTCCGAAGTATGCAGAAACGTCGAGAGCGCTCTTTTCGAGCTATTTAATGCGAGAAACACGTTTTCTGGGGTTTTCACCACTCCACAGTTCGTTGGATATGCAGAACAGTAGATATCTTGGTTTTCGTGGGGTTTCAAGCAGAGATATGCATTTTCTGCGATAATCTTGGTGAAACATCTGTCCGAAGTATGCAGAATCATCGAGAGCGCACTTTTCGTGCTATTTAATGCGAGAAACTCGTTTTCTGGGGTTTTCAACACTCCACAGTTCGTTGGATATGCAGAACCGGCGACATCTTGGTTTTCGTGGGGTTTCAAGCTGAGATATGCATTTTCTGCGATTATCTTGGTGAGACTTCTGTCCGAAGTATGCTGAAACATCGAGATCGCTCTTATCGAGCTAGTTAATGCGAGAAAAAACTTATCCGCTGTTTTCACCACTCCACAGTACGTTTGACATGCTGAACCGGAGATATCTTGGTTTCGGTCGGATTTCAAGTTGAGATATGCATTTTCTACGATAATCCTGGTGAGACTTCTGTCAGAAGTATGCAGAATCTTCGAGAACGCTCTTTTCGAGATACTTAATGCGCGAAACACGTTTTCTGGTGTTTTCACCACTCCACGGTACGTTTGATGTGCAGAACCGGAGATAACTCGGTTTTCGTCGGGTTTCAAGCTGAGATATGCATTTTCTACGATAATCTTGGTGAGACTTCTGTCAGAAGTATGCACTATCTTCGAGATCGATCTTTTCGAGCTATTTAATGCGAGAAACACGTTTTCTGGGGTTTTCACCACTCCACAGTTCGTTGGATATACAGAACAGTAGATATCTTGGGTTTCGTGGGGTTTCAAGCAGAGATATGCATTTTCTGCGATAATCTTGGTGAGACTTCTGTCAGAAGTATGCAGGATCTTCGAGAACGCTCTTTTCGAGCTATTTAATGCGAGAAACACGTTTTCTGGTGTTTTCACCACTGCACAGTGCGTTTGATATGCAGAACCGGCGACATCTTGGTTTTCGTGGGGTTTCAAGCTGAGATATGCATTTTCTGCGATAATCTTGGTGAGACGTCTGTCCGAAGTATGCAGAATCATCGAGATCGCTCTTCTCGAGCTATTTAATGCGAGAAACACGTTATCTGGTGTTTTCACCACTCCACAGTGCGTTTGATATGCAGAACCAGCGATATCTTGGCTTTCGTGGGGTTTCAAGCTGAGATATGCATTCTTTACGATAATCTTGGTGAGACTTCTGTCCGAAGTATGCAGAAACGTCGAGAGCGCTCTTTTCGAGCTATTTAATGCGAGAAACACGTTTTCTGGGGTTTTCACCACTCCACAGTTCGTTGGATATGCAGAACAGTAGATATCTTGGGTTTCGTGGGGTTTCAAGCAGAGATATGCATTTTCTGCGATAATCTTGGTGAGACTTCTGCTAGAAGTATGAAGAATCATCGAGATCGCTCTACTCGAGCTATTTAATGCGAGAAACACGTTTTCTGGGGTTTTCACCACTCCACAGTGCGTTTGATATGCAGAACACAGCGATATCTTGGTTTTCGTGGGGTTTCAAGCTGAGATATGCATTTTTTACGATAATCCTGGTGAGACTTCTGTCAGAAGTATGCAGAATCTTCGAGAACGCTCTTTTCGAGCTACTTAATGCGCGAAACACGTTTTCTGGTGTTTTCACCACTCCACGGTACGTTTGATGTGCAGAACCGGAGATAACTCTGTTTTCGTCGGGTTTCAAGCTGAGATATGCATTTTCTAAGATAAACTTGGTGAGACTTCTGTCAGAAGTATGCAGGATCTTCGAGAACGCTCTTTTCGAGCTATTTAATGCGAGAAACACGTTTTCTGGTGTTTTCACCACTCCACAGTGCGTTTGATATGCAGAACCGGCGACATCTTGGTTTTCGTGGGGTTTCAAGCTGAGATATGCATTTTCTGCGATAATCTTGGTGAGACTTCTGTCCGAAGTATGCAGAATCATCGAGATCGCTCTTCTCGAGCTATTTAATGCGAGAAACACGTTATCTGGCGTTTTCACCACTCCACAGTGCGTTTGATATGCAGAACCAGCGATATCTTGGCTTTCGTGGGGTTTCAAGCTGAGATATGCATATTTTACGATAATCTTGGTGAGACTTCTGTCCGAAGTATGCAGAATCTTCGAGAACGCTCTTTTCGAGCTACTTAATGCGCGAAACACGTTTTCTGGTGTTTTCACCACTCCACGGTACGTTTGATGTGCAGAACCGGATATAACTCGGTTTTCGTCGGGTTTCAAGCTGAGATATGCATTTTCTAAGATAAACTTGGTGAGACTTCTGTCAGAAGTATGCACTATCTTCGAGATCGATCTTTTCGAGCTATTTAATGCGAGAAACACGTTTTCTGGGGTTTTCACCACTCCACAGTTCGTTGGATATACAGAACAGTAGATATCTTGGGTTTCGTGGGGTTTCAAGCAGAGATATGCATTTTCTGCGATAATCTTGGTGAGACTTCTGTCAGAAGTATGCAGGATCTTCGAGAACGCTCTTTTCGAGCTATTTAATGCGAGAAACACGTTTTCTGGTGTTTTCACCACTGCACAGTGCGTTTGATATGCAGAACCGGCGACATCTTGGTTTTCGTGGGGTTTCAAGCTGAGATATGCATTTTCTGCGATAATCTTGGTGAGACGTCTGTCCGAAGTATGCAGAATCATCGAGATCGCTCTTCTCGAGCTATTTAATGCGAGAAACACGTTATCTGGTGTTTTCACCACTCCACAGTGCGTTTGATATGCAGAACCAGCGATATCTTGGCTTTCGTGGGGTTTCAAGCTGAGATATGCATTTTTTACGATAATCTTGGTGAGACTTCTGTCCGAAGTATGAAGAATCATCGAGATCGCTCTATTCGAGCTATCTAATGCGAGAAACACGTTTTCTGGGGTTTTCACCACTCCACAGTGCGTTTGATATGCAGAACAGTAGATATCTTGGTTTTCGTGGGGTTTCAAGCTGAGATATGCATTTTCTGCGATAATCTTGTTGAGACTTGTGTCCGAAGTATGCAGAAACATCGAGATCGTTCGTTTCGAGCTATTTAATGCGAGAAACACGTTATCTGGTGTTTTTACCACTCCACAGTGCGTTGGATATGCAGAACCGGAGATATTTTGGTTTTCGCCGGGTTTCAAGCTGAGATATGCATTTTCTACGATAAGCTTGGTGAAACATCTGTCCGAAGTATGCAGACACGTCGAGAGCGCTCTTTTCGAGCTATTTAATGCGAGAAACACGTTATCTGGTGTATTCACCACTCCACAGTTGGTCTGATATGCAGAACCGGCGATATATTGGTTTTCGTCGGGTTTCAAGCTGAGATATGCATTTTCTGCGATAATATTGGTGAGACTTCAGTCAGAAGTATGCAGAATCATCTAGATCGCTCTTTTCGAGCTACTTAATGCAAGAAACACGTTTTCTGGGGTTTTCACCACTCCACAGTTCGTTGGATATGCAGAACCGGAGATATCTTGGTTTTCGTGGGGTTTCAAGCTGAGATATGCATTTCCTGCGATAATCTTGGTGAGACTCCTGTCCGAAATATGCTGAATCATCGAGATCGCTCTTTTCGAGCTATTTAATGCGAGAAACAAGTTCTCTGGTTGTTTTCACCACTCCACAGTGCGTTTGATATGCAGAACCGGCGACATCTTTGATTTCGTCGGGGTTCAAGGCGAGATATGCATTTTCTACGATAATCTTGGTGGGTCTTTTGTCAGAAGTATGCAGAATCATCTAGATCGCGCTTTTCGAGCTACTTAATGCACGCAACACGTTTTCCGGTGTTTTCACCACTCCACAGTACGTTTGGAATGCTGAACCGGAGATATCTTGGTTTCGGTCGGATTTCAAGCTGAGATATGCATTTTCTACGATAATCCTGGTGGACTTCTGTCAGAAGTATGCAGAATCATCGAGATCGCTCTTCTCGAGCTATTTAATGCGAGAAACACGTTATCTGGTGTTTTCACCACTCCACAGTGCGTTTGATATGCAGTACCAGCGATATCTTGGTTTTCGTGCGGTTTCAAGCTGAGATATGCATTTCCTACGATAATCTTGGTGAAACATCTGTCCGAAGTATGCAGAAACATCGAGAGCGCACTTTTCGTGCTATTTAATGCGAGAAACTCGTTTTCTGGGGTTTTCAACACTCCACAGTTCGTTGGATATGCAGAACCGGCGACATCTTGGTTTTCGTGGGGTTTCAAGCTGAGATATGCATTTTCTGCGATTATCTTGGTGAGACTTCTGTCCGAAGTATGCTGAAACATCGAGATCGCTCTTATCGAGCTAGTTAATGCGAGAAACACGTTTTCTGGTGTTTTCACCACTCCACGGTACGTTTGATGTGCAGAACCGGATATAACTCGGTTTTCGTCGGGTTTCAAGCTGAGATATGCATTTTCTAAGATAAACTTGGAGAGACTTCTGTCAGAAGTATGCAGGATCTTCGAGAACGCTCTTTTCGAGCTATTTAATGCGAGAAACACGTTTTCTGGTGTTTTCACCACTCCACAGTGCGTTTGATATGCAGAACCGGCGACATCTTGGTTTTCGTGGGGTTTCAAGCTGAGATATGCATTTTCTGCGATAATCTTGGTGAGACTTCTGTCCGAAGTATGCAGAATCATCGAGATCGCTCTTCTCGAGCTATTTAATGCGAGAAACACGTTATCTGGCGTTTTCACCACTCCACAGTGCGTTTGATATGCAGAACCAGCGATAT
Organism: Anthophora plumipes; assembly: GCA_951804975.1. Taxonomy (NCBI): domain Eukaryota; kingdom Metazoa; phylum Arthropoda; class Insecta; order Hymenoptera; family Apidae; genus Anthophora; species Anthophora plumipes. The sequence goes on from CATORF010000524.1 coordinate 28,963, forward strand.
CTTGCTTTCCGTGTGGTTTCAAGCTGAGATATGCATTTTCTGCGATAATCTTGGTGAGACTTCTGTCCGAAGTATGAAGAATCATCGAGAGCGCCATTTTCGAGCTATTTAATGCGAGAAACTCGTTTTCTGGGGTTTTCACCACTCCACAGTTCGTTGGATATGCAGAACCGGAGATATCTTGCTTTCCGTGTGGTTTCAAGCTGAGATATGCATTTTCTGCTATAATCTTGGTGAGACTTCTGTCCGAAGTATGCTGAAATATCAGGGATTCGCGCTTTTCGAGCTATTTAATGCGAGAAACACGTTATCTGGTGTTTTCACCACTCCACAGTGCGTTTGATATGCAGAACCAGCGATATCTTGGTTTTCGTGGGGTTTCAAGCTGCGATTTGCATTTTCTGCGATAATATTGGTGAGACTTCTGTCCGAAGTATGCAGAATTATCGAGATCGCTCGTTTCGAGCTTCTTAATGCGAGAAACACGTTATCTGGTGTTTTCACCACTCCACAGTGCGTTGGATATGCAGAACCGGCGATATTTTGGTTTTCGTCGGGTTTCAAGCTGAGATATGCATTTTCTACGATAAGCTTGGTGAAACATCTGTCCGAAGTATGCAGAAACATCGAGAGCGCTCTTTTTGAGCTATTTATTGCGAGAAACACGTTCTCTGGTGGTTTTCAGCAATCCACAGTTCGTTTGATATGCAGAACAGTAGATATCTTCATTTTCGTGGTGTTTCCAGCTGAGATATGCATTTTCTGCGATAATCTTGGTGGGTCTTTTGTCAGGAGGATGCAGAATCATCTAGATCGCTCTTTTCGAGCTATTTAATGCGAGAAACACGTTATCTGGTGTTTTCACCACTCCACAGTGCGTTTGATATGCAGAACCGGCGATATTTTGGTTTTCGTCGGGTGTCAAGTTGAGATATGCATTTTCTACGATAATCTTGGTGAAACATCTGTCCGAAGTATGCAGAAACATCGAGAGCGCTCTTTTCGTGCTACTTAATGCGAGAAACTCGTTTTCTGGGGTTTTCACCACTCCACAGTTCGTTGGATATGCAGAACCGGAGATATCTTGGTTTTCGGGTGGTTTCAAGCTGAGATATGCATTTCCTGCGATAATCTTGGTGAGACTTCTGTCTGAAGTATGCAGAATCATCGGGATCGCTCGTTTCGAGCTATTTAATGCGAGAAACACGTTATCTGGTGTTTTTACCACTCCACGGTGCGTTGGATATGCAGAACCGGAGATATTTTGGTTTTCGTCGGGTTTCAAGCTGAGATATGCATTTTCTACGATAAGCTTGGTGAAACATCTGTCCGAAGTATGCAGAAACGTCGAGAGCGCTCTTTTCGAGCTATTTAATGCGAGAAACACGTTTTCTGGGGTTTTCACCACTCCACAGTTCGTTGGATATGCAGAACAGTAGATATCTTGGTTTTCGTGGGGTTTCAAGCAGAGATATGCATTTTCTGCGATAATCTTGGTGAGACTTCTGTTAGAAGTATGCAGAATCATCGAGATCGCACTTTTCGAGCTATTTAATGCGTGAAACACGTTATCTGGTGTTTTCACCACTCCGCAGTTGGTTTGATATGCAGAACCGGCGATATTTTGGTTTTCGTCGGGTTTCAAGCTGAGATATGCATTTCCTACGATAATCTTGGTGAAACATCTGTCCGAAGTATGCAGAAACATCGAGAGCGCACTTTTCGTGCTATTTAATGCGAGAAACTCGTTTTCTGGGGTTTTCAACACTCCACAGTTCGTTGGATATGCAGAACCGGCGACATCTTGGTTTTCGTGGGGTTTCAAGCTGAGATATGCATTTTCTGCGATTATCTTGGTGAGACTTCTGTCCGAAGTATGCTGAAACATCGAGATCGCTCTTATCGAGCTAGTTAATGCGAGAAAAAACTTATCCGCTGTTTTCACCACTCCACAGTACGTTTGACATGCTGAACCGGAGATATCTTGGTTTCGGTCGGATTTCAAGCTGAGATATGCATTTTCTACGATAATCCTGGTGAGACTTCTGTCAGAAGTATGCAGAATCTTCGAGAACGCTCTTTTCGAGATACTTAATACGCGAAACACGTTTTCTGGTGTTTTCACCACTCCACGGTACGTTTGATGTGCAGAACCGGAGATAACTCGGTTTTCGTCGGGTTTCAAGCTGAGATATGCATTTTCTACGATAATCTTGGTGAGACTTCTGTCAGAAGTATGCACTATCTTCGAGATCGATCTTTTCGAGCTATTTAATGCGAGAAACACGTTTTCTGGGGTTTTCACCACTCCACAGTTCGTTGGATATACAGAACAGTAGATATCTTGGGTTTCGTGGGGTTTCAAGCAGAGATATGCATTTTCTGCGATAATCTTGGTGAGACTTCTGTCAGAAGTATGCAGGATCTTCGAGAACGCTCTTTTCGAGCTATTTAATGCGAGAAACACGTTTTCTGGTGTTTTCACCACTGCACAGTGCGTTTGATACGCAGAACCGGCGACATCTTGGTTTTCGTGGGGTTTCAAGCTGAGATATGCATTTTCTGCGATAATCTTGGTGAGACGTCTGTCCGAAGTATGCAGAATCATCGAGATCGCACTTTTCGAGCTATTTAATGCGAGAAACTCGTTTTCTGGGGTTTTCACCACTCCACAGTTCGTTGGATGTGCAGAGCCGGAGATATTTTGGTTTTCGTCGGGTTTCGAGCTGATATATGCATTTTCTACGATAAGCTTGGTGAAACATCTGTCCGAAGTATGCAGAAACGTCGAGAGCGCTCTTTTCGAGCTATTTAATGCGAGAAACACGTTACCTGGTGTTTTGACCACTCCACAGTGCGTTTGATATGTAGAGCCGCCGATAACTTGGTTTTGGTGGGGTTTCCAGCTGAAATATGAATTTTCTGCGATAATCTTGGTGTTTCATTTATGAGAAGTATGCAGAATCATCGAGAACGCTCTTTTCGAGCTAGCTAATGCGAGAAACACGTTTTCTGGGGTTTTCACCACTCCACAGTTCGTTGGATATGCAGAACCGGCGATATGTTGGTTTTCGTCGGGTTTCAAGCTGAGATATGCATTTTCTACGATTATCTTGGTGAAACATTTGTCTGAAGTATGCAGAATCATCGAGATCGCTCTATTCGAGCTATTTAATGCGAGAAACACGTTCTCTGGTTGTTTTCACCACTCCACAGTGCGTTTGATATGCAGAACCGGCAACATCTTGATTTTCGTGAGGTTTCGAGCTGAGATGTGCATTTTCTGCGATAATATTGGTGAGACTTCAGTCAGAAGTATGCAGAATCATCTAGATCGCTCTGTTCGAGCTACTTAATGCACGAAACACGTTTTCAGGTGTTTTCACCACTCCACAGTACGTTTGACATGCAGAACCGGAGATATCTTGGTTTCGGTCGTGTTTCAAGCTGAGATATGCACTTTCTACGATAATATTGGTGAGACCTCTGTCAGAAGTATGCAGAATCTTCGAGAATGCTCTTTTCGAGCTTCTTAATGCGAGAAACACGTTTTCTGGTGTTTTCACCACTCCACAGTACGTTTGATGTGCAGAACCGGAGATATCTTGGTTTCGGTCGTGTTTCAAGCTGAGATATGCATTTTCTACGATAATATTGGTGAGACCTCTGTCAGAAGTATGCAGAATCTTCGAGAATGCTCTTTTCGAGCTTCTTAATGCGAGAAACACGTTTTCTGGTGTTTTCACCACTCCACAGTACGTTTGATGTGCAGAACCGGCAACATCTTGATTTTCGTGATGTTTCGAGCTGAGATATGCATTTTCTGCGATAATCTTGGTGAGTCTTCTGTCAGAAGTATGCAGAATCATCTAGATCGCTCTTTTCGAGCTATTTAATGCGAGAAACTCGTTTTCTGGGGTATTCAACACTCCACAGTTCGTTTGATATGCAGAACCAGCGATATCTTGGTTATCGTGGCATTTCAAGCTGAGATATGCATTTTCTGCGATAATCTTGGTGAGACTTCTGTTAGAAGTCTGCAGAATCATCGAGATCGCACTTTTCGAGCTATTTAATGCGAGAAACACGTTATCTGGTGTTTTCACCACTCCACAGTTGGTTTGATATGCAGAACCGGCGATATTTTGGTTTTCGTCGGGTTTCAAGCTTAGATATGCATTTTCTACGACAATCTTGGTGAAACATGTGTCCGAAGTATGCAGAAACATCAAGAGCGCTCTTATCGAGCTATTTAATGCGAGAAACTCGTTTTCTGGGGTGTTCACCACTCCACAGTTCGTTGGATATGCAGAACCGGAGATATCTTGGTTTTCGTGGGGTTTCAAGCTGAGATATGCATTTCCTGCGATAATCTTGGTGAGACTTCTGTCCGAAGTTTGCTGAATCATCGGGATCGCTCTTTTCGAGCTATTTAATGCGAGAAACACGTTCTCTGGTTGTTTTCACCACTCCACAGTGCGTTTGTTATGCAGAACAGGCGATATCTTGATTTTCGTGGTGTTCCCAGATGAGATATGCATTTTCTGCGATAATCTTGGTGGGTCTTTTGTCAGAAGTATGCAGAATCATCTAGATCGCGCTTTTCGAGCTATTTAATGCGAGAAACACGTTATCTGGTGTTTTCACCACTCCACAGTTGGTTTGATATGCAGAACCGGCGATATTTTAGTTTTCGTCGGGTTTCAAGCTGAGATATATATTTTCTACGATAATCTTGGTGAAACATCTGTCCGAAGTATGCAGAATCATCGAGATCGCTCTATTCGAGCTATTTAATGCGCGAAACACGTTCTCTGGTTGTTTTCACCACTCCACAGTGCGTTTGATATGCAGAACCGGCAACATCTTGATTTTCGTGAGGTTTCGAGCTGAGATATGCATTTTCTGCGATAATATTGGTGAGACTTCAGTCAGAAGTATACAGAATCATCTAGTTCGCTCTTTTCGAGCTACTTAATGCACGAAACACGTTTTCTGGTGTTTTCACCACTCCACAGTACGTTTGACATGCAGAACCGGCGATATTTTGGTTTTCGTCGGGTTTCAAGCTGAGATATGCATTTTCTACGATAATCTTGGTGAGACTTCTGTCAGAAGTATGCAGGATCTTCGAGAACGCTCTTTTCGAGCTATTTAATGCGAGAAACACGTTATCTGGTGTTTTCACCACTCCACAGTGCGTTTGATATGCAGAGCCGGCGATATCTTGATTTTCGTGGGGTTTCATGCTGTGATATGCATTTCCTGCGATAATCTTGGTGAGACTTCTGTCCGAAGTATGCTGAATCATCGGGATCGCTCTTTTCGAGCTATTTAATGCGAGAAACACGTTCTCTGGTTGTTTTCACGACTCCACATTGCGTTTGATATGCAGAACAGGCGATATCTTGATTTTCGTGGTGTTTCCAGATGAGATATGCATTTTCTGCAATAATCTTGGTGGGTCTTTTGTCAGAAGTATGCAGAATCATCTAGATCGCTCTTTTCGAGCTATTTAATGCGAGTAACACGTTTTCTGGTGTTTTGACCACTCCACAGTTCGTTGGATATGCAGAACCGGAGATATCTTGGTTTTCGTGGGGTTTCAAGCTGAGATATGCATTTCCTGCGATAATCTTGGTGAGACTTCAGTCCGAAGTATGCTGAATCATCTAGATCGCTCCTTTCGAGCTATTTAATGCGAGAAACTCGTATCTGGTGTTTTCACCACTCCACAGTGCGTTTGATATGCAGAACCAGCGATATCTTGGTTTTCGTGGGGTTTCAAGCTGAGATATGCATTTTCTGCGATAATATTGGTGAGACTTCAGTCAGAAGTATGCAGAATCATCTAGATCGCTCTTTTCGAGCTATTTAGTGCACGAAACACGTTTTCTGGTGTTTTCACCACTCCACTGTACGTTTGACATGCAGAACCGGAGATATCTTGGTTTCGGTCGTGTTTCAAGCTGAGATATGCATTTTCTACGATAATATTGGTGAGACCTCTGTCAGAAGTATGCAGAATCTTCGAGAATGCTCTTTTCGAGCTTCTTAATGCGAGAAACACGTTTTGTGGTGTTTTCACCACTCCACAGTACGTTTGATGTGCAGAACCGGAGATATCTTGGTTTTCGTGAGGTTTCAAGCTGAGATATGCACTTTCTGCGATAATCTTGGCGAGTCTTCTGTCAGAAGTATGCAGAATCATCTAGATCGCTCGTTTCGAGCCATTTAATGCGAAAAAACAAGTTTTCTGGTGTTTTGACCACTCCCCAGTTCGTTGGATATGCAGAACCGGAGATATCTTGGTTTTCGTGGGGTTTCAAGCTGAGATATGCATTTCCTGCGATAATCTTGGTGAGACTTCAGTCCGAAGTATGCTGAATCATCTAGATCGCTCTTTTCGAGCTATTTAATGCGAGAAACACGTATCTGGTGTTTTCACCACTCCACAGTGCGTTTGATATGCAGAACCAGCGATATCTTGGTTTTCGTGGGGTTTCAAGCTGAGATATGCATTTTCTGCGATAATATTGGTGAGACTTCAGTCAGAAGTATGCAGAATCATCTAGATCGCTCTTTTCGAGCTACTTAATGGACGAATCACGTTTTCTGATGTTTTCACCACTCCACGGTACGTTTGATGTGCAGAACCGGAGATAACTCGGTTTTCGTCGGGTTTCAAGCTGAGATATGCATTTTCTGCGATAATCTTGGATATTCTTCTGTGATAAGTATGCAGAATCACCGAAATCGCTGTTTTCGTGCTATTTAATGCGAAGAACAAGTTTTCTGGTGTTTTCAGCACTTCACAGTGCGTTTGATATGCGGAAACTGCGATATCTTCGTTTTCGTGGGGTTTCCACCTGAGACATGCATTTTCTGCGATAATCTTGGTGAGACTTCAGTCAGAAGTATGCAGAATCATCTAGATCGCTCGTTTCGAGCTATTTAATGCGAAAAAACAAGTTTTCTGATGTTTTGACCACTCCACAGTGCGTTTGATATGTAGAGCCGCCGATAACTTGGTTTTCGTGGGGTTTCCAGCTGAAATATGCATTTTCTGCGATAATATTGGTGAGACTTCAGTCAGAAGTATGCAGAATCATCTAGATCGCTCTTTTCGAGCTACTTAATGCACGAATCACGCTTTCTGATGTTTTCACCACTCCACTGTACGTTTGACATGCAGAACCGGAGATATCTTGGTTTCGGTCGTGTTTCAAGCTGAGATATGCATTTTCTGCGATAATCATGGTGAGACTTCTGTCCGAAGTATGCAGAATCATCGAGATCGCACTTTTCGAGCTATTTAATGCGAGAAACACGTTTTCTGGGGTTTTCACCACTCCACAGTGCGTTTGATATGTAGAGCCGCCGATAACTTGGTTTTCGTGGGGTTTCCAGCTGTAATATGCATTTTCTGCGATAATCTTTGTGTTTCATCTATGAGAAGTATGCAGAATCATCGAGATCGCACTTGTCGAGCTACTTAATGCGAGAAACACGTTATCTGGTGTTTTCACCACTCCACAGTGCGTTGGATATGCAGAACCGGAGATATTTTGGTTTTCGTCGGGTTTCAAGATTAGATATGCTTTTTCTACGATAAGCTTGGTGAAACATCTGTCCGAAGTATGTCGAAACATCGAGAGCGCTCTTTTCGAGCTATTTAATGCGAACAACACGTTTTCTGGGGTTTTCACCACTCCACAGTTCTTTGGATATGCAGAACAGTAGATATCTTGGTTTTCGTGGGGTTTCAAGCAGAGATATGCATTTTCTGCGATAATCTTGGTGGGTCTTTTGTCAGAAGTATGCAGACTCATCTAGATCGCTCTTTTCGAGCTAGTTAATGCGAGAAACGCGTTTTCTGGTGTTTTCACCACTCCACAGTGCGTCTGATATGCAGAACCGGCGATATCTTGGTTTTCGTGGGTTTTTCCAGCTGAGATATGCATTTTCTGTGATAATCTTGGTGAGTCTTCTGTCAGAAGTATGCAGAATCATCGAGATCGCTCTATTCGAGCTATTTAATGCGAGAAACACGTTATCTGGTGTTTTCATCAGTCCACAGGACGTTTGATATGCTGAACCGGCGATATCTTATTTTTCGTGGGGTTTCCAGCTGAGATATGCATTTTCTGCGATAATCTTGGTGAGACTTCTGTCAGAAGTATGCAGAATCATCTAGATCGCTCGTTTCGAGCTATTTAATGCGAAAAAACAAGTTTTCTGGTGTTTTGGCCACTCCACAGTGCGTTTGATATGTAGGGCCGCCGATTACTTGGTTTTCGTGGGGTTTCCAGCTGAAATATGCATTTTCTGCAATAATCTTTGTGTTTCATCTATGAGAAGTATGCAGAATCATCCAGAACGCTCGTTTCGAGCTATTTAATCCGAAAAAGAAGTTTTCTGGTGTTTTTACCACTCCACAGTGCGTTTGATATGTAGAGCCGCCGATAACTTGGTTTTCGTGGGGTTTCCAGCTGAAATATGCATCTTCTGCGATAATCTTGGTGAGACTTTAGTCAGAAGTATGCAGAATCATCGAGATCGCTCTATTCGATCTATTTAATGCGAGAAACACGTTATCTGGTGTTTTCATTACTCCACAGGGCGTCTGATATGCAGAATCAGCGACATCTTGATTTTCGTGGGGTTTCCAGATGAGATATGCATTTTCTGTGATAATCTTGGTGAGTCTTCTGTCAAGGGAATGCAGAATCATCGAGATCGCTCTATTCGAGCTATTTAATGCGAGAAACACGTTATCTGGTGTTTTCATCACTCTACAGGGCGTTTGATATGCAGAACCGGCGATATCTTTATTTTCGTGGAGTTTCCAGCTGAGATATGCATTTTCTGCGATAATCTTGGTGAGACTTCAGTCAGAAGTATGCAGAATCATCTAGATCGCTCGTTTTGAGCTATTTAATGCGAAAAAAAAAGTTTTCTGGTGTTTTGGCCACTCCACAGTGCGTTTCATATGTAGAGCCGCCGATTACTTGGTTTTCGTGGGGTTCCAGCTGAAATATGGATTTTCTGCAATAATCTTTGTGTATCATCTATGAGAAGTATGCAGAATCATCCAGAACGCTCGTTTCGAGCTATTTAATGCGAAAAAACAAGTTTTCTGGTGTTTTTACCACTCCACAGTGCGTTTGATATGTAGAGCCGCCGATAACTTGGTTTTCGTGGGGTTTCCAGTTGAAATATGCATCTTCTGCGATAATCTTGGTGAGACTTTAGTCAGAAGTATGCAGAATCATCGAGATCGCTCTATTCGATCTATTTAATGCGAGAAACACGTTATCTGGTGTTTTCATCACTCCACAGGGCGTCTGATATGCAGAATCAGCGACATCTTGATTTTCGTGGGGTTTCCAGATGAGATATGCATTTTCTGTGATAATCTTGGTGAGTCTTCTGTCAAGGGAATGCAGAATCATCGAGATCGCTCTATTCGAGCTATTTAATGCGAGAAACACGTTATCTGGTGTTTTCATCACTCTACAGGGCGTTTGATATGCAGAACCGGCGATATCTTTATTTTCGTGGAGTTTCCAGCTGAGATATGCATTTTCTGCGATAATCTTGGTGAGACTTCAGTCAGAAGTATGCAGAATCATCTAGATCGCTCGTTTTGAGCTATTTAATGCGAAAAAAAAAGTTTTCTGGTGTTTTGGCCACTCCACAGTGCGTTTCATATGTAGAGCCGCCGATTACTTGGTTTTCGTGGGGTTCCAGCTGAAATATGGATTTTCTGCAATAATCTTTGTGTTTCATCTATGAGAAGTATGCAGAATCATCCAGAACGCTCGTTTCGAGCTATTTAATGCGAAAAAACAAGTTTTCTGGTGTTTTTACCACTCCACAGTGCGTTTGATATGTAGAGCCGCCGATAACTTGGTTTTCGTGGGGTTTCCAGCTGAAATATGCATCTTCTGCGATAATCTTGGTGAGACTTTAGTCAGAAGTATGCAGAATCATCGAGATCGCTCTATTCGATCTATTTAATGCGAGAAACACGTTATCTGGTGTTTTCATCACTCCGCAGGGCGTCTGATATGCAGAATCAGCGACATCTTGATTTTCGTGATGTTTCGAGCTGAGATATGCATTTTCTGCGATAAGCTTGGTGAGTCTTCTGTCAGAAGTATGCAGAATCATCTAGATCGCTCTTTTCGAGCTATTTAATGCGAGAAACTCGTTTTCTGGGGTATTCAACACTCCACAGTTCGTTTGATATGCAGAACCAGCGATATCTTGGTTATCGTGGCATTTCAAGCTGAGATATGCATTTTCTGCGATAATCTTGGTGAGACTTCTGTTAGAAGTCTGCAGAATCATCGAGATCGCACTTTTCGAGCTATTTAATGCGAGAAACACGTTATCTGGTGTTTTCACCACTCCACAGTTGGTTTGATATGCAGAACCGGCGATATTTTGGTTTTCGTCGGGTTTCAAGCTTAGATATGCATTTTCTACGACAATCTTGGTGAAACATGTGTCCGAAGTATGCAGAAACATCAAGAGCGCTCTTATCGAGCTATTTAATGCGAGAAACTCGTATTCTGGGGTGTTCACCACTCCACAGTTCGTTGGATATGCAGAACCGGAGATATCTTGGTTTTCGTGGGGTTTCAAGCTGAGATATGCATTTCCTGCGATAATCTTGGTGAGACTTCTGTCCGAAGTTTGCTGAATCATCGGGATCGCTCTTTTCGAGCTATTTAATGCGAGAAACACGTTCTCTGGTTGTTTTCACCACTCCACAGTGCGTTTGTTATGCAGAACAGGCGATATCTTGATTTTCGTGGTGTTTCCAGATGAGATATGCATTTTCTGCGATAATCTTGGTGGGTCTTTTGTCAGAAGTATGCAGAATCATCTAGATCGCGCTTTTCGAGCTATTTAATGCGAGAAACACGTTATCTGGTGTTTTCACCACTCCACAGTTGGTTTGATATGCAGAACCGGCGATATTTTAGTTTTCGTCGGGTTTCAAGCTGAGATATATATTTTCTACGATAATCTTGGTGAAACATCTGTCCGAAGTATGCAGAATCATCGAGATCGCTCTATTCGAGCTATTTAATGCGCGAAACACGTTCTCTGGTTGTTTTCACCACTCCACAGTGCGTTTGATATGCAGAACCGGCAACATCTTGATTTTCGTGAGGTTTCGAGCTGAGATATGCATTTTCTGCGATAATATTGGTGAGACTTCAGTCAGAAGTATACAGAATCATCTAGTTCGCTCTTTTCGAGCTACTTAATGCACGAAACACGTTTTCTGGTGTTTTCACCACTCCACAGTACGTTTGACATGCAGAACCGGCGATATTTTGGTTTTCGTCGGGTTTCAAGCTGAGATATGCATTTTCTACGATAATCTTGGTGAGACTTCCGTCAGAAGTATGCAGGATCATCGAGAACGCTCTTTTCAAGCTATTTAATGCGAGAAACACGTTATCTGGTGTTTTCACCACTCCACAGTGCGTTTGATATGCAGAGCCGGCGATATCTTGATTTTCGTGGGGTTTCATGCTGTGATATGCATTTCCTGCGATAATCTTGGTGAGACTTCTGTCCGAAGTTTGCTGAATCATCGGGATCGCTCTTTTCGAGCTATTTAATGCGAGAAACACGTTCTCTGGTTGTTTTCACGACTCCACATTGCGTTTGATATGCAGAACAGGCGATATCTTGATTTTCGTGGTGTTTCCAGATGAGATATGCATTTTCTGCAATAATCTTGGTGGGTCTTTTGTCAGAAGTATGCAGAATCATCTAGATCGCTCTTTTCGAGCTATTTAATGCGAGTAACACGTTTTCTGGTGTTTTGACCACTCCACAGTTCGTTGGATATGCAGAACCGGAGATATCTTGGTTTTCGTGGGGTTTCAAGCTGAGATATGCATTTCCTGCGATAATCTTGGTGAGACTTCAGTCCGAAGTATGCTGAATCATCTAGATCGCTCCTTTCGAGCTATTTAATGCGAGAAACACGTATCTGGTGTTTTCACCACTCCACAGTGCGTTTGATATGCAGAACCAGCGATATCTTGGTTTTCGTGGGGTTTCAAGCTGAGATATGCATTTTCTGCGATAATATTGGTGAGACTTCAGTCAGAAGTATGCAGAATCATCTAGATCGCTCTTTTCGAGCTATTTAGTGCACGAAACACGTTTTCTGGTGTTTTCACCACTCCACTGTACGTTTGACATGCAGAACCGGAGATATCTTGGTTTCGGTCGTGTTTCAAGCTGAGATATGCATTTTCTACGATAATATTGGTGAGACCTCTGTCAGAAGTATGCAGAATCTTCGAGAATGCTCTTTTCGAGCTTCTTAATGCGAGAAACACGTTTTGTGGTGTTTTCACCACTCCACAGTACGTTTGATGTGCAGAACCGGAGATATCTTGGTTTTCGTGAGGTTTCAAGCTGAGATATGCACTTTCTGCGATAATCTTGGCGAGTCCTCTGTCAGAAGTATGCAGAATCATCTAGATCGCTCGTTTCGAGCCATTTAATGCGAAAAAACAAGTTTTCTGGTGTTTTGACCACTCCCCAGTTCGTTGGATATGCAGAACCAGCGATATCTTGGTTTTCGTGGGGTTTCAAGCTGAGATATGCATTTTCTGCGATAATATTGGTGAGACTTCAGTCAGAAGTATGCAGAATCATCTAGATCGCTCTTTTCGAGCTACTTAATGGACGAATCACGTTTTCTGATGTTTTCACCACTCCACGGTACGTTTGATGTGCAGAACCGGAGATAACTCGGTTTTCGTCGGGTTTCAAGCTGAGATATGCATTTTCTGCGATAATCTTGGATATTCTTCTGTGATAAGTATGCAGAATCACCGAAATCGCTGTTTTCGTGCTACTTAATGCGAAGAACAAGTTTTCTGGTGTTTTCAGCACTTCACAGTGCGTTTGATATGCGGAAACTGCGATATCTTCGTTTTCGTGGGGTTTCCACCTGAGACATGCATTTTCTGCGATAATCTTGGTGAGACTTCAGTCAGAAGTATGCAGAATCATCTAGATCGCTCGTTTCGAGCTATTTAATGCGAAAAAACAAGTTTTCTGATGTTTTGACCACTCCACAGTGAGTTTGATATGTAGAGCCGCCGATAACTTGGTTTTCGTGGGGTTTCCAGCTGAAATATGCATTTTCTGCGATAATATTGGTGAGACTTCAGTCAGAAGTATGCAGAATCATCTAGATCGCTCTTTTCGAGCTACTTAATGCACGAATCACGCTTTCTGATGTTTTCACCACTCCACTGTACGTTTGACATGCAGAACCGGAGATATCTTGGTTTCGGTCGTGTTTCAAGCTGAGATATGCATTTTCTGCGATAATCATGGTGAGACTTCTGTCCGAAGTATGCAGAATCATCTAGATCGCTCTTTTCGAGCTATTTAGTGCACGAAACACGTTTTCTGGTGTTTTCACCACTCCACTGTACGTTTGACATGCAGAACCGGAGATATCTTGGTTTCGGTCGTGTTTCAAGCTGAGATATGCATTTTCTACGATAATATTGGTGAGACCTCTGTCAGAAGTATGCAGAATCTTCGAGAATGCTCTTTTCGAGCTTCTTAATGCGAGAAACACGTTTTGTGGTGTTTTCACCACTCCACAGTACGTTTGATGTGCAGAACCGGAGATATCTTGGTTTTCGTGAGGTTTCAAGCTGAGATATGCACTTTCTGCGATAATCTTGGCGAGTCCTCTGTCAGAAGTATGCAGAATCATCTAGATCGCTCGTTTCGAGCCATTTAATGCGAAAAAACAAGTTTTCTGGTGTTTTGACCACTCCCCAGTTCGTTGGATATGCAGAACCAGCGATATCTTGGTTTTCGTGGGGTTTCAAGCTGAGATATGCATTTTCTGCGATAATATTGGTGAGACTTCAGTCAGAAGTATGCAGAATCATCTAGATCGCTCTTTTCGAGCTACTTAATGGACGAATCACGTTTTCTGATGTTTTCACCACTCCACGGTACGTTTGATGTGCAGAACCGGAGATAACTCGGTTTTCGTCGGGTTTCAAGCTGAGATATGCATTTTCTGCGATAATCTTGGATATTCTTCTGTGATAAGTATGCAGAATCACCGAAATCGCTGTTTTCGTGCTACTTAATGCGAAGAACAAGTTTTCTGGTGTTTTCAGCACTTCACAGTGCGTTTGATATGCGGAAACTGCGATATCTTCGTTTTCGTGGGGTTTCCACCTGAGACATGCATTTTCTGCGATAATCTTGGTGAGACTTCAGTCAGAAGTATGCAGAATCATCTAGATCGCTCGTTTCGAGCTATTTAATGCGAAAAAACAAGTTTTCTGATGTTTTGACCACTCCACAGTGAGTTTGATATGTAGAGCCGCCGATAACTTGGTTTTCGTGGGGTTTCCAGCTGAAATATGCATTTTCTGCGATAATATTGGTGAGACTTCAGTCAGAAGTATGCAGAATCATCTAGATCGCTCTTTTCGAGCTACTTAATGCACGAATCACGCTTTCTGATGTTTTCACCACTCCACTGTACGTTTGACATGCAGAACCGGAGATATCTTGGTTTCGGTCGTGTTTCAAGCTGAGATATGCATTTTCTGCGATAATCATGGTGAGACTTCTGTCCGAAGTATGCAGAATCATCGAGATCGCACTTTTCGAGCTATTTAATGCGAGAAAGATGTTTTCTGGGGTTTTCACCACTCCACAGTGCGTTTGATATGTAGAGCCGCCGATAACTTGGTTTTCGTGGGGTTTCCAGCTGTAATATGCATTTTCTGCGATAATCTTTGTGTTTCATCTATGAGAAGTATGCAGAATCATCGAGATCGCACTTGTCGAGCTACTTAATGCGAGAAACACGTTATCTGGTGTTTTCACCACTCCACAGTGCGTTGGATATGCAGAACCGGAGATATTTTGGTTTTCGTCGGGTTTCAAGCTTAGATATGCTTTTTCTACGATAAGCTTGGTGAAACATCTGTCCGAAGTATGCCGAAACATCGAGAGCGCTCTTTTCGAGCTATTTAATGCGAGCAACACGTTTTCTGGGGTTTTCACCACTCCACAGTTCTTTGGATATGCAGAACAGTAGATATCTTGGTTTTCGTGGGGTTTCAAGCAGAGATATGCATTTTCTGCGATAATCTTGGTGAGACTTCTGTTAGAAGTACGCAGAATCATCGAGATCGCACTTTTCGAGCTATTTAATGCGAGAAACACGTTATCTGGTGTTTTCACCACTCCACAGTTGGTTTGATATGCAGAACCGGCGATATTTTTGTTTTCGTCGGGTTTCAAGCTGAGATATGCATTTTCTGCGATAATCTTGGTGGGTCTTTTGTCAGAAGTATGCAGACTCATCTAGATCGCTCTTTTCGAGCTAGTTAATGCGAGAAACGCGTTTTCTGGTGTTTTCACCACTCCACAGTGCGTCTGATATGCAGAACCGGCGATATCTTGGTTTTCGTGGGTTTTTCCAGCTGAGATATGCATTTTCTGCGATAATCTTGGTGAGTCTTCTGTCAGAAGTATGCAGAATCATCGAGATCGCTCTATTCGAGCTATTTAATGCGAGAAACACGTTATCTGGTGTTTTCATCAGTCCACAGGACGTTTGATATGCTGAACCGGCGATATCTTATTTTTCGTGGGGTTTCCAGCTGAGATATGCATTTTCTGCGATAATCTTGGTGAGACTTCTGTCAGAAGTATGCAGAATCATCTAGATCGCTCGTTTCGAGCTATTTAATGCGAAAAAACAAGTTTTCTGGTGTTTTGGCCACTCCACAGTGCGTTTGATATGTAGGGCCGCCGATTACTTGGTTTTCGTGGGGTTTCCAGCTGAAATATGCATTTTCTGCAATAATCTTTGTGTTTCATCTATGAGAAGTATGCAGAATCATCCAGAACGCTCGTTTCGAGCTATTTAATCCGAAAAAGAAGTTTTCTGGTGTTTTTACCACTCCACAGTTGCGTTTGATATGTAGAGCCGCCGATAACTTGGTTTTCGTGGGGTTTCCAGCTGAAATATGCATCTTCTGCGATAATCTTGGTGAGACTTTAGTCAGAAGTATGCAGAATCATCGAGATCGCTCTATTCGATCTATTTAATGCGAGAAACACGTTATCTGGTGTTTTCATCACTCCACAGGGCGTCTGATATGCAGAATCAGCGACATCTTGATTTTCGTGGGGTTTCCAGATGAGATATGCATTTTCTGTGATAATCTTGGTGAGTCTTCTGTCAAGGGAATGCAGAATCATCGAGATCGCTCTATTCGAGCTATTTAATGCGAGAAACACGTTATCTGGTGTTTTCATCACTCTACAGGGCGTTTGATATGCAGAACCGGCGATATCTTTATTTTCGTGGAGTTTCCAGCTGAGATATGCATTTTCTGCGATAATCTTGGTGAGACTTCAGTCAGAAGTATGCAGAATCATCTAGATCGCTCGTTTTGAGCTATTTAATGCGAAAAAAAAAGTTTTCTGGTGTTTTGGCCACTCCACAGTGCGTTTCATATGTAGAGCCGCCGATTACTTGGTTTTCGTGGGGTTACAGCTGAAATATGGATTTTCTGCAATAATCTTTGTGTTTCATCTATGAGAAGTATGCAGAATCATCCAGAACGCTCGTTTCGAGCTATTTAATGCGAAAAAACAAGTTTTCTGGTGTTTTTACCACTCCACAGTGCGTTTGATATGTAGAGCCGCCGATAACTTGGTTTTCGTGGGGTTTCCAGATGAGATATGCATTTTCTGTGATAATCTTGGTGAGTCTTCTGTCAAGGGAATGCAGAATCATCGAGATCGCTCTATTCGAGCTATTTAATACGAGAAACACGTTATCTGGTGCTTTCATCACTCCACAGGGCGATTGATATGCAGAACCGGCGATATCTTTATTTACGTGGGGTTTCCAGCTGAGATATGCATTTTCTGCGATAATCTTGGTGAGACTTCAGTCAGAAGTATGCAGAATCATCTAGATCGCTCGTTTTGAGCTATTTAATGCGAAAAAACAAGTTTTCTGGTGTTTTTACCACTCCACAGTGCGTTTGATATGTAGAGCCGCCGATAACTTGGTTTTCGTGGGGTTTCCAGCTGAAATATGCTTTTTCTGCGATAATCTTGGTGAGACTTTAGTCAGAAGTATGCAGAATCATCGAGATCGATCTATTCGAGCTATTTAATGCGAGAAACACGTTATCTGGTGATTTCATCACTCCACAGAGCGTTTGATATGCAGAACCGGGGATATCTTGATTTTCGTGGGGTTTCCAGCTGAGATATGCATTTTCTGCGATAATCTTGGTGTTTCATCTATGAGAAGTACGCAGAATCATCTAGGTCGCTCGTTTCGAACTATTTAATGCGAAAAAACAAGTTTTCTGGGGTTTTCACCACTCCACAGTTCGTTGGATATGCAGAACCGGAGATATCTGGGTTTTCGTGGGGTTTCAAGATGAGATATGCATTTCCTGCGATAATCTTGGTGAGACTTCTGTCCGAAGTATGCTGAATCATCGAGATCGCTCTTCGCGAGCTATATAATGGGGGAAACACGTTCTCTGGTTGTTTTTACCACTCCACAGTGCGTTTGATGTGCAGAACCGGAGATAACTCGGTTTTCGTCGGGATTCAAGCTGAGATATGCATTTTCTACGATAATCTTGGTGAGACTTCTGTCAGAAGTATGCAGGATTTTCGAGAACGCTCTTTTCGAGCTATTTAATGCGAGGAAAACCTTATCCGGTGTTTTCACCACTCCACAGTGCGTTTGATATGCAGAACCGGCGATATCTTGGTTTTCGTGGGGTTTCAAGCTGAGATATGCATTTTCTGCGATAATCTTGTTGAGACTTCTGTCCGAAGTATGCAGAATCATCGAGATCGCTCGTTTCGAGCTACTTAATGCGAGAAACACGTTATCTGGAGTTTTCACCACTCCACAGTGCGTTGGATATGAAGAACCGGCGATATTTTGGTTTTCTTCGGGTTTCAAGCTGAGATATGCATTTTCTACGATAAGCTTGGTGAAACATCTGTCCAAAGTATGCAGAAACATCGAGAGCGCTCTTTTCGAGCTATTTAGTGCACGAAACACGTTTTCTGGTGTTTTCACCACTCTACAGTGCGTATGATATGCAGAACCGGAGATATCTGGGTTTTCGTGGGGTTTCAAGATGAGATATGCATTTCCTGCGATAATCTTGGTGAGACTTCTGTCCGAAGTATGCTGAATCATCGAGATCGCTCTTCGCGAGCTATATAATGGGGGAAACACGTTCACTGGTTGTTTTTACCACTCCACAGTGCGTTTGATATGCAGAACAGGCGATATCTTGATTTTCGTGGTGTTTCCAGCTGAGATATGCATTTTCTACGATAATCCTGGTGAGCCTTCTGTCAGAAGTATGCAGAATCTTCGAGAACGCTCTTTTCGTGCTACTTAATGCGCGAAACACGTTTTCTGGTGTTTTCACCACTCCACGGTACGTTTGATGTGCAGAACCGGAGATAACTCGGTTTTCGTCGGGATTCAAGCTGAGATATGCATTTTCTACGATAATCTTGGTGAGACTTCTATCAGAAGTATGCAGGATCTTCGAGAACGCTCTTTTCGAGCTATTAGATGCGAGAAACACGTAATCTGGTGTTTTCACCACTCCACAGTGCGTATGATATGCAGAACCGGCGATATTTTGGTTTCGGTCGGGTTTCAAGCTGAGATATGCATTTTCTACGATAATCCTGGTGAGACTTCTGTCAGAAGTATGCAGAATCTTCGAGAACGCTCTTTTCGAGCTACTTAATGCGCGAAATACGTTTTCTGGTGTTTTCACCACTCCACGGTACGTTTGATGTGCAGAACCGGAGATAACTCGGTTTTCGTCGGGTTTCAAGCTGAGATATGCATTTTCTGCGATAATATTGGTGAGACTTCAGTCAGAAGTATGCAGAATCATCTAGATCGCTCTTTTCGAGCTACTTAATGCACGAAACACGTTTTCTGGTGTTTTTACCACTCCACAGTACGTTTGACATGCAGAACCGGAGATATCTTGGTTTCGGTCGGGTTTCAAGCTGAGATATGCATTTTCTACGATAATCCTGGTGAGACTTCTGTCAGAAGTATGCAGAATCTTCGAGAACGCTCTTTTCGAGTTACTTACTGCGCGAAATACGTTTTCTGGTGTTTTCACCACTCCACGGTACGTTTGATGTGCAGAACCGGGGATAACTCGGTTTTTGTCGGGTTTCAAGCTGAGATATGCATTTTCTGCGATAATATTGGTGAGACTTCAGTCAGAAGTGTGCAGAATCATCTAGATCGCTCTTTTCTAGCTACTTAATGCACGAAACACGTTTTCTGGTGTTTTCACCGCACCACAGTACGTTTGACATGCAGAACCGGAGATATCTTGGTTTCGGTCGGGTTTCAAGCTGAGATATGCATTTTTTACGATAATCTTGGTGAGACTTCTGTCCGAAGGATGCAGAATCATCGAGATCGCTCAATTCGTGCTATTTGATGCGACAAACACGTTATCTGGTGTTTTCACCACTCCACAGTTGGTTTGATATGCAGAACCGGCGATATTTCGGTTTTCGTCGGGTGTCAAGCTGAGATATGCATTTTCTACGATAATCTTCGTGAAACATCTGTCCGAAGTATGCTGAATCATCTAGATCGCTCTTTTCGAGCTACTTAATGCGCGAAATACGTTTTCTGGTGTTTTCACCACTCCACGGTACGTTTGATGTGCAGAACCGGAGATAACTCGGTTTTCGTCGGGTTTCAAGCTGAGATATGCATTTTCTACGATAATCGTGGTGAGACTTCTGTCAGAAGTATGCAGGACCTTCGAGAACGCTCTTTTCGAGCTATTTAATGCGAGAAACACGTTATCCGGTGTTTTCATCACTCCACAGTGCGTTTGATATGCAGAACAGGCGATATCTTGATTTTCGTGGTCTTTCCAGCTGAGATATGCATTTTCTGCGATAATCTTGGTGGGTCTTTTGTCAGAAGTATGCTGAATCATCGAGATCGCTCTTTTCGAGCTAGTTAGTGCGAGAAACACGTTATCTGGTGTTTTCACCACTCCACAGTGCGTTTGATATGCAGAACAGTATATATCTTGGTTTTCGTGGGGTTTCAAGCTGAGATATGCATTTTCAGCGATAATCTTGTTGAGACTTCTGTCCGAAGTATGCAGAATCATCGAGATCGCTCGGTTCGAGCTACTTAATGCGAGAAACACGTTATCTGGTGTTTTCACCACTCCACGGTACGTTTGATGTGCAGAACCGGAGAATACTCGGTTTTCGTCGGGTTTGAAGCTGAGATATGCATTTTCTACGATAATCTTGGTGAGACTTCTGTCAGAAGTATGCAGGATCTTCGAGAACGCTCTTTTCGATCTATTTAATGCGAGAAACACGTAATCTGGTGTTTTCCCCACTCCACAGTTGGTTTGATATGCAGAACCGGCGATATTTTGGTTTTCGTGGGGTTTCAAGCTGAGATATGCATTTTCTACGATAATCTTGGTGAAACATCTGTCCGAAGTATGCAGAAACATCGAGAGCGCTCTTTTCGAGCTATTTAATGCGAGAAACACGTTCTCTGGTTGTTTTCACCACTCCACAGTGCGTTTGATATGCAGAACAGGCGATATCTTGATTTTCGTGGTGTTTCCAGCTGAGATATGCATTTTCTACGATAATCCTGGTGAGACTTCTGTCAGAAGCATGCAGAATCTTCGGGACCGCTCTTTTCGAGCTACTTAATGCGCGAAACACGTTTTCTGGTGTTTTCACCACTCCACGGTGCGTTTGATGTGCAGAACCGGAGATAACTCGGTTTTCGTCGGGTTTCAAGCTGAGATATGCATTTTCTACGATAATCTTGGTGAGACTTCTGTCAGAAGTATGCAGGATCTTCGAGAACGCTCTTTTCGAGCTATTTAATGCGAGAAACACGTAATCTGGTGTTTTCACCACTGCACAGTGCGTATGATATGCAGAACCGGCGATATCTTGGTTTTCGTGGGGTTTCAAGGTGAGATATGCATTTTCTGCGATAATCTTGGTGAGACTTCCGTCCGAAGTATGCTGAAACATCGAGATCGCTCTTTTCGTGCTAGGTAATGCGTGAAAAGCCTTATCCGGTGTTTTCACCACTCCACAGTGCGTTAGATATGCAGAACCGGCGATATTTTGGTTTTTGTCGGGTTTCAAGCTCAGATATGCATTTTCTACGATAAGCTTGGTGAAACATCTGTCCGAAGTATGCAGAAACATCGAGAGCGCTCTTTTCGAGCTATTTAATGCGAGAAACACGTTTTCTGGGGTTTTCACCACCCCACAGTTCGTTGGATATGCAGAACAGTAGATATCTTGGTTTTCGTGGGGTTTCAAGCAGAGATATGCATTTTCTGCGATAATCTTCGTGAGACTTCTGTTAGAAGTATGCAGAATCATCGAGATCGCGCTTTTCGAGCTATTTAATGCGAGAAACACGTTATCTGGTGCTTTCAGCACTCCACAGTGCGTTTGATATGCAGAACCAGCGATATCTTGGCTTTCGTTGGGTTTCAAGCTGAGATATGCATTTTTTACGATAACCTTGGTGAGACTTCTGTCCGAAGTATGAAGAATTATCGAGATGGCTCTATTCGAGCTATTTAATGCGAGAAACACGTTTCAGGGGGATTTCACCACTCCACAGTGCGTTGGATATGCAGAACCGGCGATATTTTGGTTTTCGTCGGGTATCAAGCTGAGATATGCATTTTCTACGATAAGCTTGGTGAAACATCTGTCCAAAGTATGCAGAAACATCGAGAGGGCTCTTTTCGAGCTATTTAATGCGCGAAACACGTTTTCTGGGGTTTTCACCACTCCACAGTTCGTTGGATATGCAGAACAGTACATATCTTGGTTTTCGTGGGGTTTCAATCTGAGATATGCATTTTCTGCGATAATCTTGTTGAGACTTCTGTCCGAAGTATGCAGAATCATCGAGATCGCTCGTTTCGAGCTATTTAATGCGAGAAACACGTTATCTGGTGTTTTTACCACTCCACAGTGCGTTGGATATGCAGAACCGGAGATATTTTGGTTTTCGCCGGGTTTGAAGCTGAGATATGCATTTTCTACGATAAGCTTGGTGAAACATCTGTCCGAAGTATGCAGACACGTCGAGAGCGCTCTTTTCGAGCTATTTAATGCGAGAAACACGTTATCTGGTGTATTCACCACTCCACAGTTGGTCTGATATGCAGAACCGGCGATATATTGGTTTTCGTCGGGTTTCAAGCTGAGATATGCATTTTCTGCGATAATATTGGTGAGACTTCAGTCAGAAGTATGCAGAATCATCTAGATCGCTCTTTTCGAGCTACTTAATGCAAGAAACACGTTTTCTGGTGTTTTTACCACTCCACAGTACGTTTGACATGCAGAACCGGAGATATCTTGGTTTCGGTCGGGTTTCAAGCTGAGATATGCATTTTCTACGATAATCCTGGTGAGACTTCTGTCAGAAGTATGCAGAATCTTCGAGAACGCTCTTTTAGAGCTACTTAATGCGCGAAATACGTTTTCAGGGGTTTTCACCACTCCACATTTCGTTGGATATGCAGAACCGGAGATATCTTGGTTTTCGTGGGGTTTCAAGCTGAGATATGCATTTCCTGCGATAATCTTGGTGAGACTCCTGTCCGAAATATGCTGAATCATCGAGATCGCTCTTTTCGAGCTATTTAATGCGAGAAACACGTTCTCTGGTTGTTTTCACCACTCCACAGTGCGTTTGATATGCAGAACAGGCGATATCTTGATTTTCGTGGTGTTTCCAGCTGAGATATGCATTTTCTGCGATAATCTTGGTGGGTCTTTTGTCAGAAGTATGCAGAATCAACTAGATCGCTCTTTTCGAGCTACTTAATGCACGAAACACGTTTTCTGGTGTTTTCACCACTCCACAGTACGTTGGATATGCAGAACCGGAGATATCTTGGTTTTCGTGGGGTTTCAAGATGAGATATGCATTTCCTGTGATAATCTTGGTGAGACTTCTGTCCGAAGTATGCTGAATCATCGAGATCGCTCTTCTCGAGCTATTTAATGCGAGAAACACGTTCTCTAGTTGTTTTCACCACTCCACAGTTCGTTAGATATGCAGAACCGGAGATATCTTGGTTTTCGTGGGGTTTCAAGATGAGATATGCATTTCCTGCGATAATCTTGGTGAGACTTCTGTCCGAAGTATGCTGAATCATCGAGATCGCTCTTCTCGAGCTATTTAATGCGAGAAACACGTTCTCTGGTTGTTTTCACCACTCCACAGTGCGTTTGATATGCAGAACAGGCGATATCTTGATTTTCGTGGTGTTTCCAGCTGAGATATGCATTTTCTATGATAATCTCGGTGAAACATCTGTCCAAAGTATGCAGAAACATCGAGAGCGCTCTTTTCGAGCTATTTAATGCGAGAAACACGTTATCTGGTGTTTTCACCACTCCACAGTTGGTCTGATATGCAGAACCGGCGATATATTGGTTTTCGTCGGGTTTCAAGCTGAGATATGCATTTTCTGCGATAATCCTGGTGAGACTTCTGTCAGAAGTATGCAGAATCTTCGAGAACGTTCTTTTCGAGCTACTTAATGCGCGAAATACGTTTTCAGGGGTTTTCACCACTCCACAGTTCGTTGGATATGCAGAACCGGAGATATCTTGGTTTTCGTGGGGTTTCAAGCTGAGATATGCATTTCCTGCGATAATCTTGGTGAGACTCCTGTCCCAAATATGCTGAATCATCGAGATCGCTCTTTTCGAGCTATTTAATGCGAGAAACACGTTCTCTGGTTGTTTTCACCACTCCACAGTGCGTTTGATATGCAGAAAGGCGATATCTTGATTTTCGTGGTGTTTCCAGCTGAGATATGCATTTTCTGCGATAATCCAGGTGAGACTTCTGTCAGAAGTATGCAGAATCTTCGAGAACGCTCTTTTCGAACTACTTAATGCGCGAAACACGTTTTCTGGTGTTTTCACCACTCCACGGTACGTTTGATGTGCAGAACCGGAGATCACTCGATTTTCGTGGGGTTTCAAGCTGAGACATGCATTTTATACGATAATCTTGGTGAGACTTCTGTCCGAAGGATGCAGAATCATCGAGATCGCTCAATTCGAGCTATTTAATGCGACAAACACGTTATCTGGTGTTTTCAGCACTCCACAGTGCGTTGGATATGCAGAACCGGCGATATTTTGGTTTTCGTCGGGTTTCAAGCTGAGATATGCATTTTCTACGATAAGCTTGGTGAAACTTCTGTCCAAAGTATGCAGAAACATCGAGAGGGCTCTTTTCGAGCTATTTAATGCGCGAAACACGTTTTCTGGGGATTTCACCACTCCACAGTTCGTTGGATATGCAGAACAGTAGATATCTTGGTTTTCGTGGGGTTTCAAGCTGAGATATGCATTTTCTGCGATAATCTTGTTGAGACTTCTGTCCGAAGTATGCAGAATCATCGAGATCGCTCGTTTCGAGCTATTTAATGCGAGAAACACGTTATCTGGTGTTTTTACCACTCCACAGTGCGTTGGATATGCAGAACCGGAGATATTTTGGTTTTCGCCGGGTTTCAAGCTGAGATATGCATTTTCTACGATAAGCTTGGTGAAACATCTGTCCGAAGTATGCAGACACGTCGAGAGCGCTCTTTTCGAGCTATTTAATGCGAGAAACACGTTATCTGGTGTATTCACCACTCCACAGTTGGTCTGATATGCAGAACCGGCGATATATTGGTTTTCGTCGGGTTTCAAGCTGAGATATGCATTTTCTGCGATAATATTGGTGAGACTTCAGTCAGAAGTATGCAGAATCATCTAGATCGCTCTTTTCGAGCTACTTAATGCAAGAAACACGTTTTCTGGTGTTTTTACCACTCCACAGTACGTTTGACATGCAGAACCGGAGATATCTTGGTTTCGGTCGGGTTTCAAGCTGAGATATGCATTTTCTACGATAATCCTGGTGAGACTTCTGTCAGAAGTATGCAGAATCTTCGAGAACGCTCTTTTCGAGCTACTTAATGCGCGAAATACGTTTTCAGGGGTTTTCACCACTCCACAGTTCGTTGGATATGCAGAACCGGAGATATCTTGGTTTTCGTGGGGTTTCAAGCTGAGATATGCATTTCCTGCGATAATCTTGGTGAGACTCCTGTCCGAAATATGCTGAATCATCGAGATCGCTCTTTTCGAGCTATTTAATGCGAGAAACACGTTCTCTGGTTGTTTTCACCACTCCACAGTGCGTTTGATATGCAGAACAGGCGATATCTTGATTTTCGTGGTGTTTCCAGCTGAGATATGCATTTTCTGCGATAATCTTGGTGGGTCTTTTGTCAGAAGTATGCAGAATCAACTAGATCGCTCTTTTCGAGCTACTTAATGCACGAAACACGTTTTCTGGTGTTTTCACCACTCCACGGTGCGTTTGATGTGCAGAACCGGAGATAACTCGGTTTTCGTCGGGTTTCAAGCTGAGATATGCATTTTCTGCGATAATATTGGTGAGACTTCTGTCCGAAGTATGCTGAATCATCGAGATCGCTCTTCTCGAGCTATTTAATGCGAGAAACACGTTCTCTGGTTGTTTTCACCACTCCACAGTGCGTTTGATATGCAGAACAGGCGATATCTTGATTTTCGTGGTGTTTCCAGCTGAGATATGCATTTTCTATGATAATCTTGGTGAAACATCTGTCCAAAGTATGCAGAAACATCGAGAGCGCTCTTTTCGAGCTATTTAATTCGAGAAACACGTTATCTGGTGTTTTCACCACTCCACAGTTGGTCTGATATGCAGAACCGGCGATATATTGGTTTTCGTCGGGTTTCAAGCTGAGATATGCATTTTCTGCGATAATCCTGGTGAGACTTCTGTCAGAAGTATGCAGAATCTTCGAGAACGCTCTTTTCGAGCTACTTAATGCGCGAAATACGTTTTCAGGGGTTTTTACCACTCCACAGTTCGTTGGATATGCAGAACCGGAGATATCTTGGTTTTCGTGGGGTTTCAAGCTGAGATATGCATTTCCTGCGATAATCTTGGTGAGACTCCTGTCCCAAATATGCTGAATCATCGAGATCGCTCTTTTCGAGCTATTTAATGCGAGAAACACGTTCTCTGGTTGTTTTCACCACTCCACAGTGCGTTTGATATGCAGAAAGGCGATATCTTGATTTTCGTGGTGTTTCCAGCTGAGATATGCATTTTCTGCGATAATCCTGGTGAGACTTCTGTCAGAAGTATGCAGAATCTTCGAGAACGCTCTTTTCGATCTACTTAATGCGCGAAACACGTTTTCTGGTGTTTTCACCACTCCACGGTACGTTTGATGTGCAGAACCGGAGATCACTCGATTTTCGTGGGGTTTCAAGCTGAGACATGCATTTTATACGATAATCTTGGTGAGACTTCTGTCCGAAGGATGCAGAATCATCGAGATCGCTCAATTCGAGCTATTTAATGCGACAAACACGTTATCTGGTGTTTTCAGCACTCCACAGTGCGTTGGATATGCAGAACCGGCGATATTTTGGTTTTCGTCGGGTTTCAAGCTGAGATATGCATTTTCTACGATAAGCTTGGTGAAACTTCTGTCCAAAGTATGCAGAAACATCGAGAGGGCTCTTTTCGAGCTATTTAATGCGCGAAACACGTTTTCTGGGGATTTCACCACTCCACAGTTCGTTGGATATGCAGAACAGTAGATATCTTGGTTTTCGTGGGGTTTCAAGCTGAGATATGCATTTTCTGCGATAATCTTGTTGAGACTTCTGTCCGAAGTATGCAGAATCATCGAGATCGCTCGTTTCGAGCTATTTAATGCGAGAAACACGTTATCTGGTGTTTTTACCACTCCACAGTGCGTTGGATATGCAGAACCGGAGATATTTTGGTTTTCGCCGGGTTTCAAGCTGAGATATGCATTTTCTACGATAAGCTTGGTGAAACATCTGTCCGAAGTATGCAGACACGTCGAGAGCGCTCTTTTCGAGCTATTTAATGCGAGAAACACGTTATCTGGTGTATTCACCACTCCACAGTTGGTCTGATATGCAGAACCGGCGATATATTGGTTTTCGTCGGGTTTCAAGCTGAGATATGCATTTTCTGCGATTATATTGGTGAGACTTCAGTCAGAAGTATGCAGAATCATCTAGATCGCTCTTTTCGAGCTACTTAATGCAAGAAACACGTTTTCTGGTGTTTTTAACACTCCACAGTACGTTTGACATGCAGAACCGGAGATATCTTGGTTTCGGTCGGGTTTCAAGCTGAGATATGAATTTTCTGCGATAATCTTGGTGGGTCTTTTGTCAGAAGTATGCAGAATCAACTAGATCGCTCTTTTCGAGCTACTTAATGCACGAAACACGTTTTCTGGTGTTTTCACCACTCCACGGTGCGTTTGATGTGCAGAACCGGAGATAACTCGGTTTTCGTCGGGTTTCAAGCTGAGATATGCATTTTCGGCGATAATATTGGTGAGACTTCAGTCAGAAGTATGCTGAATCATCGAGATCGCTCTTTTCGAGCTAGTTAGTGCGAGAAACACGTATCTGGTGTTTTCACCACTCCACAGTGCGTTTGATATGCAGAACAGTAGATATCTTGGTTTTCGTGGGGTTTCAAGCTGAGATATGCATTTTCTGCGATAATCTTGTTGAGACTTCTGTCCGAAGTATGCAGAATCATCGCGAACGATCTTTTCGAGCTATTTATTGCGAGAAACACGTTATCTGGTGTTTTCACCACTCCACAGTGCGTGTGATATGCAGAACTGGCGACATCTTGGATTTCGTCGGGTTTCAAGCTGAGATATGCAATTTCTACGATAATCTTGGTGAGACTTCTGTCAGACGTTTGCAGAATCGTCGAGATCGCTCGTTTCGAGCTATTTAATGCGAGAAACACGTTATCTGGTGTTTTCACCACTCCACAGTGCGTTTGATATGCAGAACCTGCGATATCTTGGTTTTCGTGGGGTTTAAAGCTGAGATATGCATTTTCTGCGATAATCTTGGTGAGACTTCTGTCCGAAGTATGCAGAATCATCGAGATCGCACTTTTCGAGCTATTTAATGCGAGAAACACGTTATCTGGTGTTTTCACCACTCCACAGTGCGTTTGATATGCAGAACCGGCGATATCTTGGTTTTTGTGTGGTTTCAAGCTGAGATATGCATTTTTTACGATAATCTTGGTGAGACTTCTGTCCGAAGTATGCTTAATCATCGAGATCGCTCTATTCGAGCTATTTATAGCGAGAAACACGTTATCTGGTGTTTTCAGCACTCCACAGTGCGTTTGATATGCAGAACCAGCGATATCCTGGTTTTCGTGGGGATTTAAGCTGAGATATGCAATTTCTGCGATAATCTTGGTGAGACTTCTGTCCGAAGTATGCAGAATCATCGAGATCGCTCTTTTCGAGCTATTTAATGCGAGAAACACGTTATCTGGTGTTTTCACCACTCCACAGTGCGTTTGATATGCAGACCGGCGATATCTTGATTTTCGTGGTATTTCCAGTTGAGATATGCATTTTCAGCGATAATCTTGGTGAGTCTTCTGTCAGAAGTATGCAGAATCTTCGAGATCGCTCTTTTCGAGCTAGTTAATGCGAGAAACACGTTATCTGGCGTTTTCACCACTCCACAGTGCGTTTGATATGCAGAACCTGCCACATCTTGGCTGTCGTAGGGTATCAAGCTGAGATATGCATTTTCTACGATAATCTTGGTGAGACGTCTGTCAGAAGTATGCAGAATCTTCGAGATCGCTCTTTTCGAGCAACTTAATGCGAGAAACACGATGTCTGGTTGTTTTCACCACTCCACAGTGCGTTTGATATGCAGAACGGGCGACATCTTGATTTTCGTGAGGTTTCAAGCTGAGATATGCATTTTCTGTGATAATCTTGGTGAGACTTCAGTCAGAAATATGCAGAATCTTCTAGATCGCTCTTTTCGAGCTATTTAATGCGAAAAAAGAAGTTTTCTGGTGTTTTCAACATTCCACAGTGCGTTTGATATGCAGAACCGGCGATATCTTGATTTTCGTGGTGTTTCCAGCTGAGATATGCATTTTCTGCGATAATCTTGGTGAGTCTTCTGTCAGAAGTATGCAGAATCATCGAGATCCCTCTTTTCGAGCTATTTAATGCGAGAAACACGTTAACTGGTGTTTTCACCACTCCACAGTGCGTTTGATATGCGGAACAAGCGACATCTTGGATTTCGTCGGTTTTCAAGCTGAGACATGCATTTTCTACGATAATCTTGGTGAGTCTTCTGTCAGAAGTATGCAGAATCATCGAGCTCCCTCTTTTTGAGCTATTTAATGCGAGAAACATGTTTTCTGGGGTTTTCACCACTCCACAGTTCGTTGGATATGCAGAACAGGAGATATCTTGGTTTTCGTGGGGTTTCTAGCAGAGATATGCATTTTCTGCGATAATCTTGGTGAGACTTCTGTCAGAAGTATGCAGAATCATCGGGATCGCTCTTTTCGAGCTATTTAATGCGAGAAACACGTTTTCTGGGGTTTTCACCACTCCACAGTTCGTTGGATATGCAGAACAGGAGATATCTTGGTTTTCGTGGTTTTTCCAGCTGAGATATGCATTTTCAGCGATTATCTTGGTGAGTCTTCTGTCAGAAGTATGCAGAATCTTCGAGATCGCTCATATCGAGCTAGTTAATGCGAGAAACACGTTATCTGGTGTTTTCACCACTCCACAGTGCGTTTGCTATGCAGAACCGGCGACATCTTGGCTGTCGTAGGGTATCAAGCTGAGATGTGCATTTTCTACGATAATCTTGGTGAGACTTCTGTCAGAAGTATGCAGAATCATCGGCATCGCTCTTTTCGAGCTATTTAATGCGAGAAACACGTGTTCTGGGGTTTTCACCACTCCTCAGTTCGTTGGATATGCAGAACAGGAGATATCTTGGTTTTCGTGGGGTTTCTAGCAGAGATATGCATTTTCTGTGATAATCTTGGTGAGACTTCAGTCAGAAATATGCAGAATCTTCTAGATCGCTCTTTTCGAGCTATTTAATGCGAAAAAAGAAGTTTTCTGGTGTTTTCAACATTCCACAGTGCGTTTGATATGCAGAACCTGCGATATCTTGATTTTCGTGGTGTTTCCAGCTGAGATATGCATTTTCTGCGATAATCTTGGTGAGTCTTCTGTCAGAAGTATGCAGAATCATCGAGATCCCTCTTTTCGAGCTATTTAATGCGAGAAACACGTTAACTGGTGTTTTCACCACTCCACAGTGCGTTTGATATGCGGAACAAGCGACATCTTGGATTTCGTCGGGTTTCAAGCTGAGACATGCATTTTCTACGATAATCTTGGTGAGTCTTCTGTCAGAAGTATGCAGAATCATCGAGCTCCCTCTTTTTGAGCTATTTAATGCGAGAAACACGTTTTCTGGGGTTTTCACCACTCCACAGTTCGTTGGATATGCAGAACAGGAGATATCTTGGTTTTCGTGGGGTTTCTAGCAGAGATATGCATTTTCTGCGATAATCTTGGTGAGACTTCTGTCAGAAGTATGCAGAATCATCGGGATCGCTCTTTTCGAGCTATTTAATGCGAGAAACACGTTTTCTGGGGTTTTCACCACTCCACAGTTCGTTGGATATGCAGAACAGGAGATATCTTGGTTTTCGTGGTTTTTCCAGCTGTGATATGCATTTTCAGCGATTATCTTGGTGAGTCTTCTGTCAGAAGTATGCAGAATCTTCGAGATCGCTCATTTCGAGCTATTTAATGCGAGAAACACGTGTTCTGGGGTTTTCACCACTCCACAGTTCGTTGGATATGCAGAACAGGAGATATCTTGGTTTTCGTGGGGTTTCTAGCAGAGATATGCATTTTCTGTGATAATCTTGGTGAGACTTCAGTCAGAAATATGCAGAATCTTCTAGATCGCTCTTTTCGAGCTATTTAATGCGAAAAAAGAAGTTTTCTGGTGTTTTCAACATTCCACAGTGCGTTTGATATGCAGAACCGGCGATATCTTGATTTTCGTGGTGTTTCCAGCTGAGATATGCATTTTCTGCGATAATCTTGGTGAGACTTCTGTCAGAAGTATGCAGAATCATCGGGATCGCTCTTTTCGAGCTATTTAATGCGAGAAACACGTTTTCTGGGGTTTTCACCACTCCACAGTTCGTTGGATATGCAGAACAGGAGATATCTTGGTTTTCGTGGTTTTTCCAGCTGAGATATGCATTTTCAGCGATTATCTTGGTGAGTCTTCTGTCAGAAGTATGCAGAATCTTCGAGATCGCTCATTTCGAGCTAGTTAATGCGAGAAACACGTTATCTGGTGTTTTCACCACTCCACAGTGCGTTTGCTATGCAGAACCAGCGACATCTTGGCTGTCGTAGGGTATCAAGCTGAGATGTGCATTTTCTACGATAATCTTGGTGAGACTTCTGTCCGAAGTATGCAGAAACATCCAGAACGTTCTTTTCGAGCAACTTAATACGAGAAACACATTATCTGGTGTTTTCACCACTCCACAGTTGGTTTGATATGCAGAACCGGAGATATCTTGGTTTTCGTGGGGTTTCAAGCTGAGATATGCATTTTCTGCGATAATCTTGGTGAGACTTCTGTCCGAAGTATGCAGAATCATCGAGATCGCTCTTTTCGAGCTATTTAATGCGAGAAACACGTTATCTGGTGTTTTCAGCACTCCACAGTGCGTTTGATATGGAGAACCAGCGATATCTTGGTTTTCATGGGGTTTCAAGCTGCGATATGCAATTCCTGCGATAATCTTTGTGAGACTTCTGTCCGAAGTATGCAGAATCATCGAGATCGCACTTTTCGAGCTATTTAATGCGAGAAGCACGTTATCTGGTGTTTTCACCACTCCACAGTTGGTTTGATATGCAGAACCGGAGATATCTTGGTTTTCGCCGGGTTTCAAGCTGAGATATGCATTTTCTACGATAAGCTTGGTGAAACATCTGTCCGAAGTATGCAGACACGTCGAGAGCGCTCTTTTCGAGCTATTTAATGCGAGAAACACGTTATCTGGTGTATTCACCACTCCACAGTTGGTCTGATATGCAGAACCGGCGATATATTGGTTTTCGTCGGGTTTCAAGCTGAGATATGCATTTTCTGCGATAATATTGGTGAGACTTCAGTCAGAAGTATGCAGAATCATCTAGATCGCTCTTTTCGAGCTACTTAATGCAAGAAACACGTTTTCTGGTGTTTTTACCACTCCACAGTACGTTTGACATGCAGAACCGGAGATATCTTGGTTTCGGTCGGGTTTCAAGCTGAGATATGCATTTTCTACGATAATCCTGGTGAGACTTCTGTCAGAAGTATGCAGAATCTTCGAGAACGCTCTTTTCGAGCTACTTAATGCGCGAAATACGTTTTCAGGGGTTTTCACCACTCCACAGTTCGTTGGATATGCAGAACCGGAGATATCTTGGTTTTCGTGGGGTTTCAAGCTGAGATATGCATTTCCTGCGATAATCTTGGTGAGACTCCTGTCCGAAATATGCTGAATCATCGAGATCGCTCTTTTCGAGCTATTTAATGCGAGAAACACGTTCTCTGGTTGTTTTCACCACTCCACAGTGCGTTTGATATGCAGAACAGGCGATATCTTGATTTTCGTGGTGTTTCCAGCTGAGATATGCATTTTCTGCGATAATCTTGGTGGGTCTTTTGTCAGAAGTATGCAGAATCAACTAGATCGCTCTTTTCGAGCTACTTAATGCACGAAACACGTTTTCTGGTGTTTTCACCACTCCACGGTGCGTTTGATGTGCAGAACCGGAGATAACTCGGTTTTCGTCGGGTTTCAAGCTGAGATATGCATTTTCTGCGATAATATTGGTGAGACTTCTGTCCGAAGTATGCTGAATCATCGAGATCGCTCTTCTCGAGCTATTTAATGCGAGAAACACGTTCTCTGGTTGTTTTCACCACTCCACAGTGCGTTTGATATGCAGAACAGGCGATATCTTGATTTTCGTGGTGTTTCCAGCTGAGATATGCATTTTCTATGATAATCTTGGTGAAACATCTGTCCAAAGTATGCAGAAACATCGAGAGCGCTCTTTTCGAGCTATTTAATTCGAGAAACACGTTATCTGGTGTTTTCACCACTCCACAGTTGGTCTGATATGCAGAACCGGCGATATATTGGTTTTCGTCGGGTTTCAAGCTGAGATATGCATTTTCTGCGATAATCCTGGTGAGACTTCTGTCAGAAGTATGCAGAATCTTCGAGAACGCTCTTTTCGAGCTACTTAATGCGCGAAATACGTTTTCAGGGGTTTTTACCACTCCACAGTTCGTTGGATATGCAGAACCGGAGATATCTTGGTTTTCGTGGGGTTTCAAGCTGAGATATGCATTTCCTGCGATAATCTTGGTGAGACTCCTGTCCCAAATATGCTGAATCATCGAGATCGCTCTTTTCGAGCTATTTAATGCGAGAAACACGTTCTCTGGTTGTTTTCACCACTCCACAGTGCGTTTGATATGCAGAAAGGCGATATCTTGATTTTCGTGGTGTTTCCAGCTGAGATATGCATTTTCTGCGATAATCCTGGTGAGACTTCTGTCAGAAGTATGCAGAATCTTCGAGAACGCTCTTTTCGATCTACTTAATGCGCGAAACACGTTTTCTGGTGTTTTCACCACTCCACGGTACGTTTGATGTGCAGAACCGGAGATCACTCGATTTTCGTGGGGTTTCAAGCTGAGACATGCATTTTATACGATAATCTTGGTGAGACTTCTGTCCGAAGGATGCAGAATCATCGAGATCGCTCAATTCGAGCTATTTAATGCGACAAACACGTTATCTGGTGTTTTCAGCACTCCACAGTGCGTTGGATATGCAGAACCGGCGATATTTTGGTTTTCGTCGGGTTTCAAGCTGAGATATGCATTTTCTACGATAAGCTTGGTGAAACTTCTGTCCAAAGTATGCAGAAACATCGAGAGGGCTCTTTTCGAGCTATTTAATGCGCGAAACACGTTTTCTGGGGATTTCACCACTCCACAGTTCGTTGGATATGCAGAACAGTAGATATCTTGGTTTTCGTGGGGTTTCAAGCTGAGATATGCATTTTCTGCGATAATCTTGTTGAGACTTCTGTCCGAAGTATGCAGAATCATCGAGATCGCTCGTTTCGAGCTATTTAATGCGAGAAACACGTTATCTGGTGTTTTTACCACTCCACAGTGCGTTGGATATGCAGAACCGGAGATATTTTGGTTTTCGCCGGGTTTCAAGCTGAGATATGCATTTTCTACGATAAGCTTGGTGAAACATCTGTCCGAAGTATGCAGACACGTCGAGAGCGCTCTTTTCGAGCTATTTAATGCGAGAAACACGTTATCTGGTGTATTCACCACTCCACAGTTGGTCTGATATGCAGAACCGGCGATATATTGGTTTTCGTCGGGTTTCAAGCTGAGATATGCATTTTCTGCGATAATATTGGTGAGACTTCAGTCAGAAGTATGCAGAATCATCTAGATCGCTCTTTTCGAGCTACTTAATGCAAGAAACACGTTTTCTGGTGTTTTTAACACTCCACAGTACGTTTGACATGCAGAACCGGAGATATCTTGGTTTCGGTCGGGTTTCAAGCTGAGATATGCATTTTCTACGATAATCCTGGTGAGACTTCTGTCAGAAGTATGCAGAATCTTCGAGAACGCTCTTTTCGAGCTACTTAATGCGCGAAATACGTTTTCAGGGGTTTTCACCACTCCACAGTTCGTTGGATATGCAGAACCGGAGATATCTTGGTTTTCGTGGGGTTTCAAGCTGAGATATGCATTTCCTGCGATAATCTTGGTGAGACTCCTGTCCGAAATATGCTGAATCATCGAGATCGCTCTTTTCGAGCTATTTAATGCGAGAAACACGTTCTCTGGTTGTTTTCACCACTCCACAGTGCGTTTGATATGCAGAACAGGCGATATCTTGATTTTCGTGGTGTTTCCAGCTGAGATATGCATTTTCTGCGATAATCTTGGTGGGTCTTTTGTCAGAAGTATGCAGAATCAACTAGATCGCTCTTTTCGAGCTACTTAATGCACGAAACACGTTTTCTGGTGTTTTCACCACTCCACGGTGCGTTTGATGTGCAGAACCGGAGATAACTCGGTTTTCGTCGGGTTTCAAGCTGAGATATGCATTTTCGGCGATAATATTGGTGAGACTTCAGTCAGAAGTATGCTGAATCATCGAGATCGCTCTTTTCGAGCTAGTTAGTGCGAGAAACACGTATCTGGTGTTTTCACCACTCCACAGTGCGTTTGATATGCAGAACAGTAGATATCTTGGTTTTCGTGGGGTTTCAAGCTGAGATATGCATTTTCTGCGATAATCTTGTTGAGACTTCTGTCCGAAGTATGCAGAATCATCGAGAACGATCTTTTCGAGCTATTTATTGCGAGAAACACGTTATCTGGTGTTTTCACCACTCCACAGTGCGTGTGATATGCAGAACTGGCGACATCTTGGATTTCGTCGGGTTTCAAGCTGAGATATGCAATTTCTACGATAATCTTGGTGAGACTTCTGTCAGACGTTTGCAGAATCGTCGAGATCGCTCGTTTCGAGCTATTTAATGCGAGAAACACGTTATCTGGTGTTTTCACCACTCCACAGTGCGTTTGATATGCAGAACCTGCGATATCTTGGTTTTCGTGGGGTTTAAAGCTGAGATATGCATTTTCTGCGATAATCTTGGTGAGACTTCTGTCCGAAGTATGCAGAATCATCGAGATCGCACTTTTCGAGCTATTTAATGCGAGAAACACGTTATCTGGTGTTTTCACCACTCCACAGTGCGTTTGATATGCAGAACCGGCGATATCTTGGTTTTTGTGTGGTTTCAAGCTGAGATATGCATTTTTTACGATAATCTTGGTGAGACTTCTGTCCGAAGTATGCTTAATCATCGAGATCGCTCTATTCGAGCTATTTATAGCGAGAAACACGTTATCTGGTGTTTTCAGCACTCCACAGTGCGTTTGATATGCAGAACCAGCGATATCCTGGTTTTCGTGGGGATTTAAGCTGAGATATGCAATTTCTGCGATAATCTTGGTGAGACTTCTGTCCGAAGTATGCAGAATCATCGAGATCGCTCTTTTCGAGCTATTTAATGCGAGAAACACGTTATCTGGTGTTTTCACCACTCCACAGTGCGTTTGATATGCAGACCGGCGATATCTTGATTTTCGTGGTATTTCCAGTTGAGATATGCATTTTCAGCGATAATCTTGGTGAGTCTTCTGTCAGAAGTATGCAGAATCTTCGAGATCGCTCTTTTCGAGCTAGTTAATGCGAGAAACACGTTATCTGGCGTTTTCACCACTCCACAGTGCGTTTGATATGCAGAACCTGCCACATCTTGGCTGTCGTAGGGTATCAAGCTGAGATATGCATTTTCTACGATAATCTTGGTGAGACGTCTGTCAGAAGTATGCAGAATCTTCGAGATCGCTCTTTTCGAGCAACTTAATGCGAGAAACACGATGTCTGGTTGTTTTCACCACTCCACAGTGCGTTTGATATGCAGAACGGGCGACATCTTGATTTTCGTGAGGTTTCAAGCTGAGATATGCATTTTCTGTGATAATCTTGGTGAGACTTCAGTCAGAAATATGCAGAATCTTCTAGATCGCTCTTTTCGAGCTACTTAATGCGAAAAAAGAAGTTTTCTGGTGTTTTCAACATTCCACAGTGCGTTTGATATGCAGAACCGGCGATATCTTGAT
The DNA here is from genome assembly GCA_951804975.1 of Anthophora plumipes. Lineage (NCBI taxonomy): Eukaryota > Metazoa > Arthropoda > Insecta > Hymenoptera > Apidae > Anthophora > Anthophora plumipes. The sequence goes on from CATORF010000524.1 coordinate 65,905, forward strand.
TTTCGTGGTGTTTCCAGCTGAGATATGCATTTTCTGCGATAATCTTGGTGAGTCTTCTGTCAGAAGTATGCAGAATCATCGAGATCCCTCTTTTCGAGCTATTTAATGCGAGAAACACGTTAACTGGTGTTTTCACCACTCCACAGTGCGTTTGATATGCGGAACAAGCGACATCTTGGATTTCGTCGGGTTTCAAGCTGAGACATGCATTTTCTACGATAATCTTGGTGAGTCCTCTGTCAGAAGTATGCAGAATCATCGAGCTCCCTCTTTTTGAGCTATTTAATGCGAGAAACACGTTTTCTGGGGTTTTCACCACTCCACAGTTCGTTGGATATGCAGAACAGGAGATATCTTGGTTTTCGTGGGGTTTCTAGCAGAGATATGCATTTTCTGCGATAATCTTGGTGAGACTTCTGTCAGAAGTATGCAGAATCATCGGGATCGCTCTTTTCGAGCTATTTAATGCGAGAAACACGTTTTCTGGGGTTTTCACCACTCCACAGTTCGTTGGATATGCAGAACAGGAGATATCTTGGTTTTCGTGGTTTTTCCAGCTGAGATATGCATTTTCAGCGATTATCTTGGTGAGTCTTCTGTCAGAAGTATGCAGAATCTTCGAGATCGCTCATATCGAGCTAGTTAATGCGAGAAACACGTTATCTGGTGTTTTCACCACTCCACAGTGCGTTTGCTATGCAGAACCGGCGACATCTTGGCTGTCGTAGGGTATCAAGCTGAGATGTGCATTTTCTACGATAATCTTGGTGAGACTTCTGTCAGAAGTATGCAGAATCATCGGCATCGCTCTTTTCGAGCTATTTAATGCGAGAAACACGTGTTCTGGGGTTTTCACCACTCCTCAGTTCGTTGGATATGCAGAACAGGAGATATCTTGGTTTTCGTGGGGTTTCTAGCAGAGATATGCATTTTCTGTGATAATCTTGGTGAGACTTCAGTCAGAAATATGCAGAATCTTCTAGATCGCTCTTTTCGAGCTATTTAATGCGAAAAAAGAAGTTTTCTGGTGTTTTCAACATTCCACAGTGCGTTTGATATGCAGAACCTGCGATATCTTGATTTTCGTGGTGTTTCCAGCTGAGATATGCATTTTCTGCGATAATCTTGGTGAGTCTTCTGTCAGAAGTATGCAGAATCATCGAGATCCCTCTTTTCGAGCTATTTAATGCGAGAAACACGTTAACTGGTGTTTTCACCACTCCACAGTGCGTTTGATATGCGGAACAAGCGACATCTTGGATTTCGTCGGGTTTCAAGCTGAGACATGCATTTTCTACGATAATCTTGGTGAGTCTTCTGTCAGAAGTATGCAGAATCATCGAGCTCCCTCTTTTTGAGCTATTTAATGCGAGAAACACGTTTTCTGGGGTTTTCACCACTCCACAGTTCGTTGGATATGCAGAACAGGAGATATCTTGGTTTTCGTGGGGTTTCTAGCAGAGATATGCATTTTCTGCGATAATCTTGGTGAGACTTCTGTCAGAAGTATGCAGAATCATCGGGATCGCTCTTTTCGAGCTATTTAATGCGAGAAACACGTTTTCTGGGGTTTTCACCACTCCACAGTTCGTTGGATATGCAGAACAGGAGATATCTTGGTTTTCGTGGTTTTTCCAGCTGTGATATGCATTTTCAGCGATTATCTTGGTGAGTCTTCTGTCAGAAGTATGCAGAATCTTCGAGATCGCTCATTTCGAGCTATTTAATGCGAGAAACACGTGTTCTGGGGTTTTCACCACTCCACAGTTCGTTGGATATGCAGAACAGGAGATATCTTGGTTTTCGTGGGGTTTCTAGCAGAGATATGCATTTTCTGTGATAATCTTGGTGAGACTTCAGTCAGAAATATGCAGAATCTTCTAGATCGCTCTTTTCGAGCTATTTAATGCGAAAAAAGAAGTTTTCTGGTGTTTTCAACATTCCACAGTGCGTTTGATATGCAGAACCGGCGATATCTTGATTTTCGTGGTGTTTCCAGCTGAGATATGCATTTTCTGCGATAATCTTGGTGAGACTTCTGTCAGAAGTATGCAGAATCATCGGGATCGCTCTTTTCGAGCTATTTAATGCGAGAAACACGTTTTCTGGGGTTTTCACCACTCCACAGTTCGTTGGATATGCAGAACAGGAGATATCTTGGTTTTCGTGGTTTTTCCAGCTGAGATATGCATTTTCAGCGATTATCTTGGTGAGTCTTCTGTCAGAAGTATGCAGAATCTTCGAGATCGCTCATTTCGAGCTAGTTAATGCGAGAAACACGTTATCTGGTGTTTTCACCACTCCACAGTGCGTTTGCTATGCAGAACCAGCGACATCTTGGCTGTCGTAGGGTATCAAGCTGAGATGTGCATTTTCTACGATAATCTTGGTGAGACTTCTGTCCGAAGTATGCAGAAACATCCAGAACGTTCTTTTCGAGCAACTTAATACGAGAAACACATTATCTGGTGTTTTCACCACTCCACAGTTGGTTTGATATGCAGAACCGGAGATATCTTGGTTTTCGTGGGGTTTCAAGCTGAGATATGCATTTTCTGCGATAATCTTGGTGAGACTTCTGTCCGAAGTATGCAGAATCATCGAGATCGCTCTTTTCGAGCTATTTAATGCGAGAAACACGTTATCTGGTGTTTTCAGCACTCCACAGTGCGTTTGATATGGAGAACCAGCGATATCTTGGTTTTCATGGGGTTTCAAGCTGCGATATGCAATTCCTGCGATAATCTTTGTGAGACTTCTGTCCGAAGTATGCAGAATCATCGAGATCGCACTTTTCGAGCTATTTAATGCGAGAAGCACGTTATCTGGTGTTTTCACCACTCCACAGTTGGTTTGATATGCAGAACCGGAGATATCTTGGTTTTCGTGGGGTTTCAAGCTGAGATATGCATTTTCTGCGATAATCTTGGTGAGACTTCTGTCCGAAGTATGCAGAATCATCGAGATCGCTCTTTTCGAGCTATTTAATGCGAGAAACACGTTATCTGGTGTTTTCAGCACTCCACATTGCGTTTGATATGGAGAACCAGCGATATCTTGGTTTTCATGGGGTTTCAAGCTGCGATATGCAATTCCTGCGATAATCTTTGTGAGACTTCTGTCCGAAGTATGCAGAATCATCGAGATCGCACTTTTCGAGCTATTTAATGCGAGAAGCACGTTATCTGGTGTTTTCACCACTCCACAGTTGGTTTGATATGCAGAACCGGAGATATCTTGGTTTTCGTGGGGTTTCAAGCTGAGATATGCATTCTCTGCGATAATCTTGGTGAGACTTCTGTCCGAAGTATGCAGAATCATCGAGATCGCTCTTTTCGAGCTATTTAATGCGAGAAACACGTTATCTGGTGTTTTCAGCACTCCACAGTGCGTTTGATATGGAGAACCAGCGATATCTTGGTTTTCATGGGGTTTCAAGCTGAGATATGCAATTCCTGCGATAATCTTGGTGAGACTTCTGTCCGAAGTATGCTTAAACATCGAGATCGCTCGTTTCGAGCTATTTATTGCGAGAAACACGTTATCTGGTGTTTTCACCACTCCGCAGTGCGTATGATGTGCAGAACCGACGATATCCTGGTTTTCGTGGGGTTTCAAGCTCAGATATGCATTTTCTGCGATAATCTTGGTGAGACTTCTGTCCGAAGTATGGAGAAACACCGAGAGCGCTCTTTTCGAGCTACCTTATGCGAGAAACACGTTATCTGGTGTTTTCACCACTCCACAGTGCGTATGATGTACAGAACCGACGATATCCTTGTTTTCGAGGGGTTGCAAGCTGAGATATGCATTTTTTACGATAATCATGGTGAGACTTCTGTCCGAAGTATGCAGAATCATCGAGATCTCACTTTTCGAGCTATTTAATGCGAGAAACACGTTTTCTGGGGTTTTCACCACACCACAGTTCGTTGGATATGCAGAACCGGAGATATCTTGGTTTTCGTGGGGGTTCAAGCTGAGATATGCATTTTCTGCGATAATCTTGGTGAGACTTCTGTCCGAAGTATGCAGAATCATCGAGATCGCACTTTTCGAGCTATTTAATGCGAGAAACACGTTATCTGGTGTTTTCACCACTCCACATTTGGTTTGATATGCAGAACCGGAGATATCTTGGTTTTCGTTGGGTTTCAAGCTGAGATATGCATTTTCTGCGATAATCTTGGTGAGACTTCTGTCCGAAGTATGCAGAATCATCGAGATCGCTCTTTTCGAGCTATTTAATGCGAGAAACACGTTATCTGGTGTTTTCAGCACTCCACAGTGCGTTTGATATGGAGAACCAGCGATATCTTGGTTTTCATGGGGTTTCAAGCTGAGATATGTAATTCCTGCGATAATCTTGGTGAGACTTCTGTCCGAAGTATGCTTAATCTTCGAGATCGCTCGTTTCGAGCTATTTAATGCGAGAAACACGTTATCTGGTGTTTTCACCACTCCACAGTGCGTATGATGTGCAGAACCGACGATATCCTGGTTTTCGTGGGGTTTCAAGCTTAGATATGCATTTTCTGCGATAATCTTGGTGAGACTTCTGTCCGAAGTATGCAGAAACATCGAGAGCGCTCTTTTCGAGCTACCTTATGCGAGAAACACGTTATCTGGTGTTTTCACCACCCCACAGTGCGTTTGATATGCAGAACCGGCGCCATCTTGGTTTTCGTCGGGTTTCAAGCTGAGATATGCATTTTCTGCGATAATATTGGTGAGACTTCAGTCAGAAGTATGCAGAATCATCTAGATCGCTCTTTTCGAGCTAGTTAATGCGAGAAACAGGTTTTCTGGTGATTTCACCACCCCACAGTGCGTTTGATATGCAGAACCGGCGACATCGTGGTTTTCGTCGGGTTTCAAGCTGAGATATGCATTTTCTGCGATCTTATTGGTGAGACTTCAGTCAGAAGTATGCAGAATCATCTAGATCGCTCGTTTCGAGCTATTTAATGCGAGAAACACGTTATCTGGTGTTTTGACCACTCCACAGTGCGTTTAATATGTAGAGCCGCCGATAACTTGGTTTTCGTGGGGGTTCCAGCTGAAATATGCATTTTCTGCGATAATCTTTTTGAGACTTCAGTTAGAAGCATGCAGAATCATCAAGATCGCGCGTTTCGAGCTATTTAAAGCGAGAAACACGTTATCTGGTGTTTTCACCACTCCACAGTGCGTTTGATATGCAGAACCGGCGATATTCTGGTTTTCGTCGTATTTCAAGCTGAGATATGCATTTTCTACGATAATCTTGGTGAAACATCTGTCCGAAGTATGCAGAAACATCGAGAGCGCTCTTTTCGAGCTATTTAATGCGAGAAACTCGTTTTCTGGTGTTTTCACCACTCCACAGTTCGTTGGATATGCAGAACCGGAGATAACTCGTTTTTCGTCGGGTTTCAAGCTGAGATATGCATTTTCTGCGATAATCTTGGTGAGACTTCTGTCCGAAGTAAGCAGAATCATCGAGATCGCTCTTTTCGAGCTATTTAATGCGAGAAACACGTTATCTGATGTATTCACCGCTCCACAGTGCGTTTGATATGCAGTACCAGCGATATCTTGGTTTTCGTGGGGTTTCAAGCTGAGATATGCATTTTCTGCGATAGTCTTGTTGAGACTTCCGTCCGAAGTATGCAGAATCATCGAGATCGCTCGTTTCGAGCTATTTAATGCGAGAAACACGTTATCTGGTGTTTTCGCCACTCCACAGTGCGTTGGATATGCAGAACCGGAGATATTTTGGTTTTTGTCGGGTTTCAAGCTCAGATATGCATTTTCTATGATAATCTTGCTGAAACATCTGTCCGAAGTATGCAGAAACGTCGAGAGCGCTCTTTTCGAGCTATTTAATGCGAGAAACACGTTTTCTGGGGTTTTCACCACTCCACAGTTCGTTGGATATGCAGAACAGTAGATACCTTGGTTTTCGTGGGGTTTCAAGCAGAGATATGCATTTTCTGCGATAATCTTGGTGAGACTTCTGTCCGAAGTATGCAGAATCATCGAGATTGCTCTATTCGAGCTATTTAATGCGACAAACACGTTATCTGGGGTTTTCAGCACTCCACAGTGCGTTTGATATGCAGAACCAGCGATATCTTGGTTTTCGTGGGGTTTCAAGCTGAGATATGCATTTTCTGCGATAATCTTGTTGAGACTTCCGTCCGAAGTATGCAGAATCATCGAGATCGCTCGTTTCGAGCTATTTAATGCGAGAAACACGTTATCTGGTGTTTTCACCACTCCACAGTTCGTTGGATGTGCAGAACCGGAGATATCTTGGTTTTCGTGGGGTTTCAAGCTGAGATATGCATTTTCTGCGATAATCTTGGTGAGAATTCTGTCCGAAGTATGCAGAGTCATCGAGATCGTACATTGCGAGCTATTTAATGCGAGAACCACGTTTTCTGGGGTTTTCACCACACCACAGTTCGTTGGATATGCAGAACAGGTGATATCTTGGTTTTCGAGGGGTTTCAAGCTGAGATATGCATTTTTTACGATAATCTTGGTGAGACTTCTGTCCGAAGTATGCAGAATTATTGAGATCGCGCTTCTCGAGCTACTTAATGCGCGAAACACGTTTTCTGGTGTTTTCAGCACTCCACAGTGCGTTTGATATGCAGAACCAGCGATATCTTGGTTTTCGTGGGGTTTCAAGCTGAGATATGCATTTTCTGCGATAAGCTTGGTGAAACATCTGTCCGTAGTATGCAGAAACATCCAGAGTGCTCTTTTCGATCTATTTAATGCGAGAAACACGTTTTCTGGGGTTTTCACCACTCCACAGTTCGTTGGATATGCAGAACAGTAGATATCTTGGTTTGCGTGGGTTTTCAAGTAGAGATATGCATTTTCTGCGATAATCTTGGTGAGAATTCTGTTAGAAGTATGCAGAATCGTCGAGATCGCGCTTTTCGAGCTATTTAATGCGAGAAACACGTTATCTGGTGTTTTCACCACTCCACAGTTGGTTTGATATGCAGAACCGGCGATATTTTGGTTTTCGTCGGGTTTCATGCAGAGATATGCATTTTCTGCGATAATCTTGGTGAGTCTTCTGTCCGAAGTATGCTTAATCATCGAGATCGCTCTTTTCGCGCTACTTAATGCGAGAAACACGTTATCTGGTGTTTTCACCACTCCACAGTGCGTATGATATGCAGAACCGTCGATATCTTGGTTTTCGTGGGGTTTCAAGCTGAGATATGCATTTTTTACGATAATCTTGGTGAGACTTCTGTCCGAAGTATGCTTGCTCATCGAGATCGCTCGTTTCGAGCTACTTAATGCGAGAAACACGTTATCTGGTGTTTTCACCACTCCACAGTGCGTTGGATATGCAGAACCGGAGATATTTTGGTTTTCGTCGGGTTTCAAGCTGAGATATGCATTTTCTACGATAAGCTTGGTGAAACATCTGTCCAAAGTATGCAGAATCGTCGAGATCGCGCTTTTCGAGCTATTTAATGCGAGAAACACGTTATCTGGTGTTGTCACCACTCCACAGTGCGTCTGATATGCAGAACCGGCGATATCTTGGTTTTCGCGGGGGTTTCCAGCTGAGATATGCATTTTCTGCGATAATCTTGGTGAGTCTTCTGTCAGAAGTATGCAGAAACATCGAGATCCCTCTCTTCTAGCTATTTAATTCGAGAAACACGTTATCTGGTGTTTTCACCACTCCACAGTGCGTTTGATATGCAGAACCGGCGACATCTTGGATTTCGTCGGGTTTCAAGCTGAGATATGCATTTTCTACGATAATCTTGGTGAGACTTCTGTCAGAAGTATGCAGAATCTTCGAGATCGATCTTTTCGAGCTACTTAATGCGAGAAACACGTTTTCTGGTGTTTTCACCACTCCACAGTACGTTTGATGTGCAGCACCGGAGATAACTTGGTTTTCGTGAGATTTCAAGCTGAGTTATGCATTTTCGGCGATAATCTTGGTGAGACTTCTGTGAGAAGTATGCAGAATCATCTAGATCGCTCGTTTCGAGCTATTTAATGCGACAAACACGTTATCTGGTGTTTTCCCCACTCTACAGTGCGATTGATATGCAGAACCGGCGATATCTTGATTTTCATGGTATTTCCAGTTGAGATATGCATTGTCTGCGATAATCTAGGTGAGCCTTCTGTCAGAAGTATGCAGAAACATCGAGATCCCTCTCTTCGAGCTATTTAATTTGAGAAACCCGTTATCTGGTGTTTTCACCACTCCACAGTGCGTTTGATATGCAGAACCGGCGACATCTTCGATTTCGTAGGGGTTCAAGCTGAGATATGCATTTTCTGCGATAATCTTGGTGAGACTTCTGTCAGAAGTATGCAGAATCATCGGGATCGCTCTTTTCGAGCTATTTAATGCAAGAAACACGTTATCTGGTGTTTTCACCACTCCACAGTGCGCTTGATATGCAGAACCGGCGACATCATGGATTTCGTCGGGGTTCAAGCTGAGATATGCATTTTCTACGATAATCTTGGTGAGACTTCTGTCAGAAGTATGCAGAATTATCGGGATCGCTCTTTTCGAGCTATTTAATTCGAGAAACACGTTATCTGGTTGTTTTCACCACTCCACAGTGCGTTTGATATGCAGAACCGGCGACATCTTGATTTTCGTGAGATTTCAAGCTGATGTATGCATTTTCTGCGATAATCTTGGTGAGACTTCTGTCCAAAGTATGCAGAATCATCGGGATCGCTGTTTTCGAGCTATTTAATTCGAGAAACACGTTATCTGGTTGTTTTCACCACTCCAAAGTTGGTTTGATATGCAGAACCGGCGATATTTTGGTTTTCGTTAGGTTTCATGCAGAGATATGCATTTTCTGCGATAATCTTGGTGAGACGTCTGTCAGAAGTATGCAGAATCATCGGGGTCGATCTTTTCGTGCTACTTAATGCGAGAAACACGTTATCTGGTGTTTTCACCACTCCACAGTGCGTTTGATATGCAGAACCGGCAACATCATGGATTACGTCGGGGTTCAAGCTGAGATATGCATTTTCTACGATAATCTTGGTGAGACTTCTGTCAGAAGTATGCAGAATCATCGGGATCGCTCTGTTCGAGCTATTTAATGCGAGAAACACGTTTTGTGGGGTTTTCACCACTCCACAGTTCGTTGGATATGCAGAACAGTAGATATCTTGGTTTTCGTGGGTTTTCAAGTAGAGATATGCATTTTCTGCTATAATCTTGGTGAGACTTCTGTTAGAAGTATGCAGAATCGTCGAGATCGCGCTTTTCGAGCTATTTAATGCGAGAAACACGTTATCTGGTATTTTCACCACTCCACAGTTGGTTTGATATGCAGAACCGGCGATATTTTGGTTTTCGTCGGGTTTCATGCAGAGATATGCATTTTCTGCGATAATCTTGGTGAGACTTCTGTCCGAAGTATGCTTAATCATCGAGATCGCTCTTTTCGAGCTACTTAATGCGAGAAACACGTTATCTGGTGTTTTCACCACTCCACAGTGCGTATGATATGCAGAACCGTCGATATCTTGGTTTTCGTCGGGTTTCAAGCAGAGATATGCATTTTCTGCGATAATCTTGGTGGGTCTTTTGTCAGAAGTATGCAGAATCATCTAGATCGCTCTTTTCGAGCTACTTAATGCACGAAACACGTTTTCTGGTGTTTTCACCACTCCACAGTGCGTTTGATATGCAGTACCAGCGATATCTTTGTTTTCGTGGAGTTTCAAGCTGAGATATGCATTTTTTACGATAATCTTGGTGAGACTTCTGTCCGAAGTATGCTTGATCATCGAGATCGCTCGTTTCGAGCTACTTAATGCGAGAAACACGTTATCTGGTGTTTTCACCACTCCACAGTGCGTTGGATATGCAGAACCGGAGATATTTCGGTTTTCGTCGGGTTTCAAGCTGAGATATGCATTTTCTACGATAAGCTTGGTGAAACATCTGTCCGAAGTATGCAGAAACGTCGAGAGCGCTCTTTTCGAGCTATTTAATGAGAGAAACACGTTTTCTGGGGTTTTCACCACTCCACAGTGCGTTTGATATGCAGAACCTGCGATATCTTGGTTTTCGTGGGGTTTCAAGCTGAGATATGCATTTTTTACGATAATCTTGGTGAGACTTCTGTCCGAAGTGGGCTTGAACATCGAGATCGCTCGTTTCGAGCTATTTAATGCGAGAAACACGTTATCTGGTGTTTTCACTACTCCACAGTGCGTATGATATGCAGATCCGTCGATATCTTGGTTTTCGTCGTGTTTCAAGCTGAGATATGCATTTTCTACGATAAGCTTGTTGAAACATCTGTCCGAAGTATGCAGAAACATCGAGAGCGCTCTTTTCGAGCTATTTAATGCGAGAAACACGTTTTCTGAGGTTTTCACCACTCCACAGTTCGTTGGATATGCAGAACAGTAGATATCTTGGTTTTCGTGGGTTTTCAAGCAGAGATATGCATTTTCTGCGATAATCTTGGTGAGACTTCTGTTAGAAGTATGCAGAATCGTCGAGATCGCTCTTTTCGAGCTATTTAATGCGAGAAACACGTTATCTGGTGTCTTCACCACTCCAGAGTTGGTTTGATATGCAGAACCGGCGATATTTTGGTTTTCGTTAGGTTTCATGCAGAGATATGCATTTTCTGCGATAATCTTGGTGAGACTTCTGTCCGAAGTATGCTTAATCATCGAGATCGCCCTTTTCGAGCTACTTAATGCGAGAAACACGTTATCTGGTGTTTTCACCACTCCACAGTGCGTTTGATTTGCGGAACCGGCGACATCTTGGTTTCGGTGAGGTTTCAATCTGAGATATGCATTTTCTACGATAATCTTGGTGAGACGTCTGTCAGAAGTATGCGGAATCATCGGGATCGATCTTTTCGTGCTACTTAATGCGAGAAACACGTTATCTGGTGTTTTCACAACTTCACAGTGCGTTTGATATGCAGAACCGGCAACATCATGGATTTCGTCGGGGTTCAAGCTGAGATATCCATTTTCTACGATAATCTTGGTGAGACTTCTGTCACAAGTATGCAGAATCATCGGGATCGCTCTGTTCGAGCTACTTAATGCGAGCAACACGTTATCTGGTGTTTTCACCACTCCACAGTGCGTTTGATATGCAGAACAGGCAACATCATGGATTTCGTCGGGTTTCAAGCTGAGATATGCATTTTCTACGATAATCTTTGGTGAGACTTCAGTCAGAAGGATGCAGAATCATCTAGGTCGCTCGTTTCGAGCTATCTAATGCGAAAAAACAAGTTTTCTGGTGTTTTCAACATTCCACAGTGCGTTTGATATGCAGAACCGGCGATATCTTGATTTTCGTGGTGTTTCAAGCTGAGGTATGCATTTTCTGCGATAATCTTGGTGAGACTTCTGTCAGAAGTATGCAGAATCATCTAGATCGCTCTTTTCGAACTATTTAATGCGAGAAACACGTTTTCTGGTGTATTCACCACTCCACAGTACGTTTGACATGCAGAACCGGAGATATCTTGGTTTCGGTCGGGTTTCAAGCTGAGATATGCATTTTCTGCGATAATCTTGGTGAGACTTCAGTCAGAAGTATGCACAATCATCTAGATCGTTCGTTTCGAGCTATTTAATGCGAGAAACACGTTATCTGGTTGTTTTCACCACTCCATAGTGCGTTTGATATGCAGAACCGGCGAGATCTTGATTTTCGTGAGGTTTCTAGCTGAGATATGCATTTTCTGCGATAATATTGGTGAGACTTCAGTCAGAAGTATGCAGAACCATCTAGATCGCTCGTTTCGAGCTATTTAATGCGAGAAACACGTTTTCTGGTGTATTCACCACTCCACAGTACGTTAGACATGCAGAACCGGAGATATCTTCGTTTCGGTCGGGTTTCAAGCTGAGATATGCATTTTCTACGATAATATTGGTGAGACCTCTGTCAGAAGTATGCAGAATCTTCGAGAGCGCTCTTTTCGAGCTACTTAATGCGAGAAACACGTTTTCTGGTGTTTTGACCACTCCACAGTGCGTTTGCTATGTAGAGCCGCCGATAACTTGGTTTTCGTGGGGTTTCCAGCTCAAATATGCATTTTCTGTGATAATCTTGGTGCTTCATCTATGAGAAGTATGCAGAATCATCGGGAACGCTCTTTTCGAGTTAGTTAATGCGAGAAACACGTTTTCTGGTGTTTTCACCACTCCACATTGCGTTTGATATGTAGAGCCGCCGATAACTTGGTTTTCGTGGTGTTTCCAGCTGAAATATGCATTCTCTGCGATAATCTTGGTGTTTCATCTATGAGAAGTATGCAGAATCATCGAGAACGCTCTTTTCGAGCTAGTTACTGCGAGAAACACGTTATCTGGTGTTTTGACCACTCCACAGTGCGTTTGATATGTAGAGCCGCCGATAACTTGGTTTTCGTGGGGTTTCCAGCTGAGATATGCACTTTCTGCGATAATCTTGGTGAGTCTTCTGTCAGATGTATGCAGAATCATCTAGATCGCTCTTTTCGAGCTATTTAATGCGAGTAACACGTTTTCTGGTGTTTTCACCACCCCACAGTGCGTTTGATATGCAGAACCGGCGTCATCTTGATTTTCGTGGTGTTTCCAGCTGAGATATGCATTTTCTGCGATAATCTTGGTGAGACTTCAGTCAGAAGTATGCACAATCATCTAGATCGTTCGTTTCGAGCTATTTAATGCGAGAAACACGTTATCTGGTTGTTTTCACCACTCCATAGTGCGTTTGATATGCAGAACCGGCGAGATCTTGATTTTCGTGAGGTTTCTAGCTGAGATATGCATTTTCTGCGATAATATTGGTGAGACTTCAGTCAGAAGTATGCAGAACCATCTAGATCGCTCGTTTCGAGCTATTTAATGCGAGAAACACGTTTTCTGGTGTATTCACCACTCCACAGTACGTTAGACATGCAGAACCGGAGATATCTTCGTTTCGGTCGGGTTTCAAGCTGAGATATGCATTTTCTACGATAATATTGGTGAGACCTCTGTCAGAAGTATGCAGAATCTTCGAGAGCGCTCTTTTCGAGCTACTTAATGCGAGAAACACGTTTTCTGGTGTTTTGACCACTCCACAGTGCGTTTGCTATGTAGAGCCGCCGATAACTTGGTTCTCGTGGGGTTTCCAGCTCAAATATGCATTTTCTGTGATAATCTTGGTGCTTCATCTATGAGAAGTATGCAGAATCATCGGGAACGCTCTTTTCGAGTTAGTTAATGCGAGAAACACGTTTTCTGGTGTTTTCACCACTCCACATTGCGTTTGATATGTAGAGCCGCCGATAACTTGGTTTTCGTGGTGTTTCCAGCTGAAATATGCATTCTCTGCGATAATCTTGGTGTTTCATCTATGAGAAGTATGCAGAATCATCGAGAACGCTCTTTTCGAGCTAGTTACTGCGAGAAACACGTTATCTGGTGTTTTGACCACTCCACAGTGCGTTTGATATGTAGAGCCGCCGATAACTTGGTTTTCGTGGGGTTTGCAGCTGAGATATGCACTTTCTGCGATAATCTTGGTGAGTCTTCTGTCAGATGTATGCAGAATCATCTAGATCGCTCTTTTCGAGCTATTTAATGCGAGTAACACGTTTTCTGGTGTTTTCACCACCCCACAGTGCGTTTGATATGCAGAACCGGCGTCATCTTGATTTTCGTGGTGTTTCCAGCTGAGATATGCATTTTCTGCGATAATCTTGGTGAGTCTTCTGTCAGAAGTATACAGAATCATCGATATCGCTCTTTTCGAGCTATTTAGTGCGAGAAACACGTTATCTGGTGTTTTGACCACTCCACAGTGCGTTTGATATGTAGAGCCGCCGATAACTCGGTTTTCGTGGGGTTTCCAGCTGAAATATGCATTTTCTGCGATAATCTTGGTGTTTCATCTATGAGAAGTATGCAGAATCATCGAGAACGCTCTTTTCGAGCTAGTTAATCCGAGAAACACGTTTTCTGGTGTTTTCACCACTCCACAGTGCGTCTGTTATGGAGAACCGGCGATATCTTGGTTTTCGTAGGGTTTCCAGCTGAGATATGCATTTTCTGCGATAATCTTGGTGAGTCTTCTGTCAGAAGTATGCAGAATCATCTACATCGCTCTTTTCGAGCTATTTAATGCGAGAAACACGTTTTCTGGTTTTTTCTCCACCCCACAGTGCGTTTGATATGCAGAACCGGCGACATCTTGATTTTCGAGATGTTTCTAGCTGAGATATGCATTTTCTGCGATAATATTGGTGTTTCATCTATGAGAAGTATGCAGAATCATCAAGAACGATCTTTTCGAGCTAGTTAATGCGAGAAACACGTTTTGTGGTGTTTTCACCACTCCACAGTGCGTCTAATATGGAGAACCGGCGATATCTTGGTTTTCGTAGGGTTTCCAACTGAGATATGCATTTTCAGCGATAATCTTGGTGAGTCATCTGTCAGAAGTATGCAGAATCATCTAGATCGCTCTTTTCGAGCTATTTAATGCGAGAAACACGTTTTCTGGTTTTTTCTCCACCCCACAGTGCGTTTGATATGCAGAACCGGCGACATCTTGATTTTCGAGATGATTCTAGCTGAGATATGCATTTTCTGCGATAATATTGGTGTTTCATCTATGAGAAGTATGCAGAATCATCGAGAACGCTCTTTTCGAGCTAGTTACTGCGAGAAACACGTTATCTGGTGTTTTGACCACTCCACAGTGCGTTTGATATGTAGAGCCGCCGATAACTTGGTTTTCGTGGGGTTTCCAGCTGAGATATGCACTTTCTGCGATAATCTTGGTGAGTCTTCTGTCAGATGTATGCAGAATCATCTAGATCGCTCTTTTCGAGCTATTTAATGCGAGTAACACGTTTTCTGGTGTTTTCACCACCCCACAGTGCGTTTGATATGCAGGACCGGCGACATCTTGATCTTCGTGGTGTTTCCAGCTGAGATATGCACTTTCTGCGATAATCTTGGTGAGTCTTCTGTCAGATGTATGCAGAATCATCGAGATCGCTCGTTTCGAGCTATTTAATGCGAGAAACACGTTATCTGGTGTTTTCACCACTCCACAGTGCGTTGGATATGCAGAACCGGAGATATTTTGGTTTTTGTCGGGTTTCAAGCTCAGATATGCATTTTCTACGATAATCTTGCTGAAACATCTGTCCGAAGTATGCAGAAACGTCGAGAGCGCTCTTTTCGAGCTATTTAATGCGAGAAACACGTTTTCTGGGGTTTTCACCACTCCACAGTTCGTTGGATATGCAGAACAGTAGATACCTTGGTTTTCGTGGGGTTTCAAGCAGAGATATGCATTTTCTGCGATAATCTTGGTGAGACTTCTGTCCGAAGTATGCAGAATCATCGAGATTGCTCTATTCGAGCTATTTAATGCGACAAACACGTTATCTGGGGTTTTCAGCACTCCACAGTGCGTTTGATATGCAGAACCAGCGATATCTTGGTTTTCGTGGGGTTTCAAGCTGAGATATGCATTTTCTGCGATAATCTTGTTGAGACTTCCGTCCGAAGTATGCAGAATCATCGAGATCGCTCGTTTCGAGCTATTTAATGCGAGAAACACGTTATCTGGTGTTTTCACCACTCCACAGTGCGTTGGTTATGCAGAACCGGAGATATTTTGGTTTTTGTCGGGTTTCAAGCTCAGATATGCATTTTCTACGATAATCTTGCTGAAACATCTGTCCGAAGTATGCAGAAACGTCGAGAGCGCTCTTTTCGAGCTATTTAATGCGAGAAACACGTTTTCTGGGGTTTTCACCACTCCACAGTTCGTTGGATATGCAGAACAGTAGATACCTTGGTTTTCGTGGGGTTTCAAGCAGAGATATGCATTTTCTGCGATAATCTTGGTGAGACTTCTGTCCGAAGTATGCTGAATCATCTGGATCGCTCTTTTCGAGCTATTTAATGCGAGAAACACGTTATCTGGTGTTTTCACCACTCCACAGTGAGTTTGATATGCAGAACCAGCGAAATCTTGGTTTTCGTGGGGTTTCAAGCTGAGTTATGCATTTTTTACGATAATCATGGTGAGACTTCTGTCCGAAGTATGCAGAATCATCGAGATCGCACTTTTCGAGCTATTTAATGCGAGAAACACGTTTTCTGGGGTTTTCACCACACCACAGTTCGTTGGATATGCAGAACAGGTGATATCTTGGTTTTCGTGGGGTTTCAAGCTCAGATATGCATTTTCTGCGATAATCTTGGTGAGACTTCTGTCCGAAGTATCCAGAGACATCGAGATCGTACTTTTCGAGCTATTTAATGCGAGAAACACGTCTTCTGGGGTTTTCACCACAGCACAGTTCGTTGGATGTGCAGAACCGGAGAGATCTTGGTTTTCGTGGGGTTTCAAGCTGAGATATGCATTTTCTGCGATAAACTTGGTGAGACTTCTGTCCGAAGTATGCTGAATCATCGAGATCGCTCTTTTCGAGCTAGTTAATGCGAGAAACACGTTTTCTGGGGTTTTCACCTCACCACAGTTCGTTGGATGTGCAGAACCGGAGATGTCTTGGTTTTCGTGGGGTTTCTAGCAGAGATATGCATTTTCTGCGATAATCATGGTGAGACTTCTGTTAGAAGTATGCAGAATCATCGAGATCGCTCTTTTCGAGCTATTTAATGCGAGAAACACGTTATCTGGCGTTTTCACCACACCGCAGTGCGTATGATATGCAGAACCGACGATATCTTGGTTTTCGTGGGGTTTCAAGCTCAGATATGCATTTTCTGCGATAATCTTGGTGAGAATTCTGTCCGAAGTATGCAGAAACATCGAGATCGCTCTTTTCGACCTATCTAATGCGAGAAACTCGTTATCTGGTGTTTTCACCACTCCACAGTGCGTTTGATATGCAGAACCAGCGCAATCTTGGTTTTCGTGGGGTTTCAAGCTGAGATATGCATTTTTTACGATAATCATGGTGAGACTTCTGTCCGAAGTATGCAGAATCATCGAGATCGCACTATTCGAGCTATTTAATGCGAGAAACACGTTGACTGGTGTTTTCACCACTCCACAGTTGGTTTGATATGCAGAACCGGCGATATCTGGGTTTTCGTGGAGTTTCAAGCTGAGATATGCATTTTCTGCGATAAACTTGGTGAGACTTCTGTCCGAAGTATGCTGAATCATCGAGATCGCTCTTTTCGAGCTAGTTAATGCGAGAAACACGTTTTCTGGGGTTTTCACCCCACCACAGTTCGTTCGATGTGCAGAACCGGAGATATCTTGGTTTTCGTGGGGTTTCTAGCAGAGATATGCATTTTTTACGATAATCTTGGTGAGACTTCTGTCCGAAGTATGCAGAATCATCGAGATCGCTCTTTTCGAGCTATTTAATGCGAGAAACACGTCTTCTGGGGTTTTCACCACAGCACAGTTCGTTGGATGTGCAGAACCGGAGATATCTTGGTTTTCGTGGGGTGTCAAGCTGATATATGCATTTTCTGCGATAATCTTGGTGAGAATTCTGTCCGAAGTATGCAGAAACATCGAGATCGCTCTTTTCGACCTATCTAATGCGAGAAACTCGTTATCTGGTGTTTTCACCACTCCACAGTGCGTTTGATATGCAGAACCAGCGCAATCTTGGTTTTCGTGGGGTTTCAAGCTGAGATATGCATTTTTTACGATAATCATGGTGAGACTTCTGTCCGAAGTATGCAGAATCATCGAGATCGCACTATTCGAGCTATTTAATGCGAGAAACACGTTGACTGGTGTTTTCACCACTCCACAGTTGGTTTGATATGCAGAACCGGCGATATCTGGGTTTTCGTGGAGTTTCAAGCTGAGATATGCATTTTCTGCGATAAGCTTGGTGAAACATCTGTCCGAAGTATGCAGAAACATCGAGAGTGCTCTTTTCGATCTATTTAATGCGAGAAACACGTTTTCTGGGGTTTCCACCACTCCACAGTTTGTTGGATATGCAGAACAGTAGATATCTTGGTTTTCGTGGGTTTTCAAGTAGAGATATGCATTTTCTGCGATAATCATGGTGAGACTTCTGTCCGAAGTATCCAGAGTCATCGAGATCGTACTTTTCGAGCTATTTAATGCGAGAAACACGTCTTCTGGGGTTTTCACCACACCGCAGTTCGTTGGATGTGCAGAACCGGAGATATCTTGGTTTTCGTGGGGTTTCAAGCTGAGATATGCATTTTCTACGATAATCTTGGTGAGACTTCTGTCAGAAGTATGCAGAATCATCGGGATCGCTCTGTTCGAGCTATTTAATGCAAGAAACATGTTATCTGGTGTTTTCACCACTCCACAGTGCGCTTGATATGCAGAACCGGCGACATCTTGGATTTCGTCGGGTTTCAAGCTGAGATATGCATTTTCTGCGATAATCTTGGTGAGACTTCTGTTAGAAGTATGCAGAATCGGTGAGATCGCGCTTTTGGAGCTACTTAATGCGCGAAACACGTTTTCTGGTGTTTTCAGCACTCCACAGTGCGTTTGATATGCAGAACCAGCGATATCTTGGTTTTCGTGGGGTTTCAAGCTGAGATATGCATTTTCTGCGATAAGCTTGGTGAAACATCTGTCCGTAGTATGCAGAAACATCGAGAGTGCTCTTTTCGATCTATTTAATGCGAGAAACACGTTTTCTGGGGTTTTCACCACTCCACAGTTCGTTGGATATGCAGAACAGTAGATATCTTGGTTTGCGTGGGTTTTCAAGTAGAGAGATGCATTTTCTGCGATAATCTTGGTGAGAATTCTGTTAGAAGTATGCAGAATCGTCGAGATCGCGCTTTTCGAGCTATTTAATGCGAGAAACAGGTTATCTGGTGTTTTCACCACTCCACAGTTGGTTTGATATGCAGAACCGGCGATATTTTGGTTTTCGTCGGGTTTCATGCAGAGATATGCATTTTCTGCGATAATCTTGGTGAGTCTTCTGTCCGAAGTATGCTTAATCATCGAGATCGCTCTTTTCGCGCTACTTAATGCGAGAAACACGTTATCTGGTGTTTTCACCACTCCACAGTGCGTATGATATGCAGAACCGTCGATATCTTGGTTTTCGTGGGGTTTCAAGCTGAGATATGCATTTTCTGAGATAATCTTGGTGAGACTTCTGTCCGAAGTAAGCAGATTCATCGAGATCGCTCGTTTCGGGCTACTTAATGCGAGAAACACGTTATCTGGTGTTTTCACCACTCCACAGTGCGTTGGATATGCAGAACCGGAGATATTTTGGTTTTCGTCGGGTTTCAAGCAGAGATATGCATTTTCTGCGATAATCTTGGTGGGTCTTTTGTCAGAAGTATGCAGAATCATCTAGATCGCTCTTTTCGAGCTACTTAATGCACGAAACACGTTTTCTGGTGTTTTCACCACTCCACAGTGCGTTTGATATGCAGCACCAGCGATATCTTGGTTTCCGTGGAGTTTCAAGCTGAGATATGCATTTTTTACGATAATCTTGGTGAGACTTCTGTCCGAAGTATGCTTGCTCATCGAGATCGCTCGTTTCGAGCTACTTAATGCGAGAAACACGTTATCTGGTGTTTTCACCACTCCACAGTGCGTTGGATATGCAGAACCGGAGATATTTTGGTTTTCGTCGGGTTTCAAGCTGAGATATGCATTTTCTACGATAAGCTTGGTGAAACATCTGTCCGAAGTATGCAGAATCGTCGAGATCGCGCTTTTCGAGCTATTTAATGCGAGAAACACGTTATCTGGTGTTGTCACCACTCCACAGTGCGTCTGATATGCAGAACAGGCGATATCTTGGTTTTCGCGGGGGTTTCCAGCTGAGATATGCATTTTCTGCGATAATCTTGGTGAGTCTTCTGTCAGAAGTATGCAGAAACATCGAGATCCCTCTCTTCTAGCTATTTAATTCGAGAAACACGTTATCTGGTGTTTTCACCACTCCACAGTGCGTTTGATATGCAGAACCGGCGACATCTTGGATTTCGTCGGGTTTCAAGCTGAGATATGCATTTTCTACGATAATCTTGGTGAGACTTCTGTCAGAAGTATGCAGAAACTTCGAGATCGATCTTTTCGAGCTACTTAATGCGAGAAACACGTTTTCTGGTGTTTTCACCACTCCACAGTACGTTTGATGTGCAGCACCAGAGATAACTTGGTTTTCGTGAGATTTCAAGCTGAGTTATGCATTTTCGGCGATAATCTTGGTGAGACTTCTGTGAGAAGTATGCAGAATCATCTAGATCGCTCGTTTCGAGCTATTTAATGCGACAAACACGTTATCTGGTGTTTTCCCCACTCTACAGTGCGATTGATATGCAGAACCGGCGATATCTTGATTTTCATGGTATTTCCAGTTGAGATATGCATTGTCTGCGATAATCTAGGTGAGCCTTCTGTCAGAAGTATGCAGAAACATCGAGATCCCTCTCTTCGAGCTATTTAATTTGAGAAACACGTTATCTGGTGTTTTCACCACTCCACAGTGCGTTTGATATGCAGAACCGGCGACATCTTCGATTTCGTAGGGGTTCAAGCTGAGATATGCATTTTCTGCGATAATCTTGGTGAGACTTCTGTCAGAAGTATGCAGAATCATCGGGATCGCTCTTTTCGAGCTATTTAATGCAAGAAACACGTTATCTGGTGTTTTCACCACTCCACAGTGCGCTTGATATGCAGAACCGGCGACATCATGGATTTCGTCGGGTTTCAAGCTGAGATATGCATTTTCTACGATAATCTTGGTGAGACTTCTGTCAGAAGTATGCAGAATTATCGGGATCGCTCTTTTCGAGCTATTTAATTCGAGAAACACGTTATCTGGTTGTTTTCACCACTCCACAGTGCGTTTGATATGCAGAACCGGCGACATCTTGATTTTCGTGAGATTTCAAGCTGATGTATGCATTTTCTGCGATAATCTTGGTGAGACTTCTGTCCAAAGTATGCAGAATCATCGGGATCGCTGTTTTCGAGCTATTTAATTCGAGAAACACGTTATCTGGTTGTTTTCACCACTCCAAAGTTGGTTTGATATGCAGAACCGGCGATATTTTGGTTTTCGTTAGGTTTCATGCAGAGATATGCATTTTCTGCGATAATCTTGGTGAGACTTCTGTCCGAAGTATGCTTAATCATCGAGATCGCTCTTTTCGAGCTACTTAATGCGAGAAACACGTTATCTGGTGTTTTCACCACTCCACAGTGCGTTTGATTTGCGGAACCGGCGACATCTTGGTTTCGGTGAGGTTTCAATCTGAGATATGCATTTTCTACGATAATCTTGGTGAGACGTCCGTCAGAAGTATGCAGAATCATCGGGATCGATCTTTTCGTGCTACTTAATGCGAGAAACACGTAATCTGGTGTTTTCACCACTCCACAGTGCGTTTGATATGCAGAACCGGCAACATCATGGATTTCGTCGGGGTTCAAGCTGAGATATGCATTATCTAAGATAATCTTGGTGAGACGTCTGTCAGAAGTATGCAGAATCATCGGGGTCGATCTTTTCGTGCTACTTAATGCGAGAAACACGTTATCTGGTGTTTTCACCACTCAAGTGCGTTTGATATGCAGAACCGGCAACATCATGGATTTCGTCGGGGTTCAAGCTGAGATATGCATTTTCTACGATAATCTTGGTGAGACTTCTGTCAGAAGTATGCAGAATCATCGGGATCGCTCTGTTCGAGCTATTTAATGCGAGAAACACGTTTTCTGGGGTTTTCACCACTCCACAGTTCGTTGGATATGCAGAACAGTAGATATCTTGGTTTTCGTGGGTTTTCAAGTAGAGATATGCATTTTCTGCTATAATCTTGGTGAGACTTCTGTTAGAAGTATGCAGAATCGTCGAGATCGCGCTTTTCGAGCTATTTAATGCGAGAAACACGTTATCTGGTATTTTCACCACTCCACAGTTGGTTTGATATGCAGAACCGCCGATATTTTGGTTTTCGTCGGGTTTCATGCAGAGATATGCATTTTCTGCGATAATCTTGGTGAGACTTCTGTCCGAAGTATGCTTAATCATCGAGATCGCTCTTTTCGAGCTACTTAATGCGAGAAACACGTTATCTGGTGTTTTCACCACTCCACAGTGCGTATGATATGCAGAACCGTCGATATCTTGGTTTTCGTCGGGATTCACGCAGAGATATGCATTTTCTGCGATAATCTTGGTGGGTCTTTTGTCAGAAGTATGCAGAATCATCTAGATCGCTCTTTTCGAGCTACTTAATGCACGAAACACGTTTTCTGGTGTTTTCACCACTCCACAGTGCGTTTGATATGCAGTACCAGCGATATCTTTGTTTTCGTGGAGTTTCAAGCTGAGATATGCATTTTTTACGATAATCTTGGTGAGACTTCTGTCCGAAGTATGCTTGATCATCGAGATCGCTCGTTTCGAGCTACTTAATGCGAGAAACACGTTTTCTGGTGTTTTCACCACTCCACAGTGCGTTGGATATGCAGAACCGGAGATATTTCGGTTTTCGTCGGGTTTCAAGCTGAGATATGCATTTTCTACGATAAACTTGGTGAAACATCTGTCCGAAGTATGCAGAAACGTCGAGAGCGCTCTTTTCGAGCTATTTAATGAGAGAAACACGTTTTCTGGGGTTTTCACCACTCCACAGTGCGTTTGATATGCAGAACCAGCGATATCTTTGTTTTCGTGGGGTTTCAAGCTGAGATATGCATTTTTTACGATAATCTTGGTGAGACTTCTGTCCGAAGTGGGCTTGAACATCGAGATCGCTCGTTTCGAGCTATTTAATGCGAGAAACACGTTATCTGGTGTTTTCACTACTCCACAGTGCGTATGATATGCAGATCCGTCGATATCTTGGTTTTCGTCGGGTTTCACGCAGAGATATGCATTTTCTGCGATAATCTTGGTGGGTCTTTTGTCAGAAGTATGCAGAATCATCTAGATCGCTCTTTTCGAGCTACTTAATGCACGAAACACGTTTTCTGGTGTTTTCACCACTCCACAGTTCGTTGGATATGCAGAACAGTAGATATCTTGGTTTTCGTGGGTTTTCAAGCAGAGATATGCATTTTCTGCGATAATCTTGGTGAGACTTCTGTTAGAAGTATGCAGAATCGTCGAGATCGCGCTTTTCGAGCTATTTAATGCGAGAAACACGTTATCTGGTGTTTTCACCACTCCACAGTTGGTTTGATATGCAGAACCGGCGATATTTTGGTTTTCGTTAGGTTTCATGCAGAGATATGCATTTTCTGCGATAATCTTGGTGAGACTTCTGTCCGAAGTATGCTTAATCATCGAGATCGCCCTTTTCGAGCTACTTAATGCGAGAAACACGTTATCTGGTGTTTTCACCACTCCACAGTGCGTTTGATTTGCGGAACCGGCGACATCTTGGTTTCGGTGAGGTTTCAATCTGAGATATGCATTTTCTACGATAATCTTGGTGAGACGTCAGTCAGAAGTATGCGGAATCATCGGGATCGATCTTTTCGTGCTACTTAATGCGAGAAACACGTTATCTGGTGATTTCACAACTTCACAGTGCGTTTGATATGCAGAACCGGCAACATCATGGATTTCGTCGGGGTTCAAGCTGAGATATCCATTTTCTACGATAATCTTGGTGAGACTTCTGTCAGAAGTATGCAGAATCATCGGGATCGCTCTGTTCGAGCTACTTAATGCGAGCAACACGTTATCTGGTGTTTTCACCACTCCACAGTGCGTTTGATATGCAGAACAGGCAACATCATGGATTTCGTCGGGTTTCAAGCTGAGATATGCATTTTCTACGATAATCTTTGGTGAGACTTCAGTCAGAAGGATGCAGAATCATCTAGATCGCTCGTTTCGAGCTATCTAATGCGAAAAAACAAGTTTTCTGGTGTTTTCAACATTCCACAGTGCGTTTGATATGCAGAACCGGCGATATCTTGATTTTCGTGGTGTTTCAAGCTGAGGTATGCATTTTCTGCGATAATCTTGGTGAGACTTCTGTCAGAAGTATGCAGAATCATCTAGATCGCTCTTTTCGAACTATTTAATGCGAGAAACACGTTTTCTGGTGTATTCACCACTCCACAGTACGTTTGACATGCAGAACCGGAGATATCTTGGTTTCGGTCGGGAATCAAGCTGAGATATGCATTTTCTACGATAATCTTGGTGAGACTTCTGTCAGAAGTATGCAGAATCATCGGTATCGCTCTTTTCGAGCTATTTAATGCGTGAAACATGTTATCTGGTTGTTTTCACCACTCCACAGTGCGTTAGAATTGAAGATCCGGCGACATCTTGATTTTGGTAAGGTTTCAAGCTGAGATATGCATTTTCTGCGATAATCTTGGTGAGTCTTCTGTCAGAATTATGCAGAAACATCGAGATCCCTCTCTTCGAGCTATTTAATTTGAGAAACACGTTATCTGGTGTTTTCACCACTCCACAGTGCGTTTGATATGCAGAACCGGCGACATCTTGGATTTCGTCGGGTTTCAAGCTGAGATATGCATTTTCTGCGATAATCTTGGTGGGACTTCTGTCAGAAGTATGCAGAATCTACGAGATCGCTCTTTTCGAGCTACTTAAGGCGAGAAACACGTTATCTGGTGTTTTCACCACTCCACAGTGCGTTTGATTTGCAGAACCGGCGACATCTTGATTTTGGTGCGGTGTCAAGCTGAGATATGCATTTTCTGCGATAATCTTGGT
This sequence comes from Anthophora plumipes, assembly GCA_951804975.1. NCBI lineage: Eukaryota > Metazoa > Arthropoda > Insecta > Hymenoptera > Apidae > Anthophora > Anthophora plumipes. Next base: position 90,627 of record CATORF010000524.1, read on the forward strand.
GAGACTTCTGTTAGAAGTATGCAGAATCATCGAGATCGATCTTTTCGAGCTATTTAATGCGAGAAACACGTTATCTGGCGTTTTCACCACACCGCAGTGCGTATGATATGCAGAACCGACGATATCTTGGTTTTCGTGGGGTTTCAAGCTCAGATATGCATTTTCTGCGATAATCTTGGTGAGACTTCTGTCCGAAGTATCCAGTGTCATCGAGATCGTACTTTTCGAGCTATTTAATGCGAGAAACACGTCTTCTGGGGTTTTCACAACAGCACAGTTCGTTGGATGTGCAGAACCGGAGATATCTTGGTTTTCGTGGGGTGTCAAGCTGAGATATGCATTTTCTGCGATAATCTTGGTGAGAATTCTGTCCGAAGTATGCAGAAACATCGAGATCGCTCTTTTCGACCTATTTAATGCGAGAAACTCGTTATCTGGTGTTTTCACCACTCCACAGTGCGTTTGATATGCAGAACCGGCGACATCTTGGTTATCGTCGGGTTTCAAGCTGAGATATGCATTTTCTGCGATAATCTTGGTGAGACTTCAGTCTGAAGTATGCACAATCATCTAGATCGTTCGTTTCGAGCTATTTAATGCGAGAAACACGTTATCTGGTTGTTTTCACCACTCCATAGTGCGTTTGATATGCAGAACCGGCGAGATCTTGATTTTCGTGAGGTTTCTAGCTGAGATATGCATTTTCTGCGATAATATTGGTGAGACTTCAGTCAGAAGTATGCAGAACCATCTAGATCGCTCGTTTCGAGCTATTTAATGTGAGAAACACGTTTTCTGGTGTATTCACCACTCCACAGTACGTTAGACATGCAGAACCGGAGATATCTTCGTTTCGGTCGGGTTTCAAGCTGAGATATGCATTTTCTACGATAATATTGGTGAGACCTCTGTCAGAAGTATGCAGAATCTTCGAGAGCGCTCTTTTCGAGCTACTTAATGCGAGAAACACGTTTTCTGGTGTTTTGACCACTCCACAGTGCGTTTGCTATGTAGAGCCGCCGATAACTTGGTTTTCGTGGGGTTTCCAGCTCAAATATGCATTTTCTGTGATAATCTTGGTGCTTCATCTATGAGAAGTATGCAGAATCATCGGGAACGCTCTTTTCGAGTTAGTTAATGCGAGAAACACGTTTTCTGGTGTTTTCACCACTCCACAGTGCGTTTGATATGTAGAGCCGCCGATAACTTGGTTTTCGTGGTGTTTCCAGCTGAAATATGCATTCTCTGCGATCATCTTGGTGTTTCATCTATGAGAAGTATGCAGAATCATCGAGAACGCTCTTTTCGAGCTAGTTACTGCGAGAAACACGTTATCTGGTGTTTTGACCACTCCACAGTGCGTTTGATATGTAGAGCCGCCGATAACTTGGTTTTCGTGGGGTTTCCAGCTGAGATATGCACTTTCTGCGATAATCTTGGTGAGTCTTCTGTCAGATGTATGCAGAATCATCTAGATCGCTCTTTTCGAGCTATTTAATGCGAGTAACACGTTTTCTGGTGTTTTCACCACCCCACAGTGCGTTTGATATGCAGAACCGGCGTCATCTTGATTTTCGTGGTGTTTCCAGCTGAGATATGCATTTTCTGCGATAATCTTGGTGAGTCTTCTGTCAGAAGTATGCAGAATCATCTACATCGCTCTTTTCGAGCTATTTAATGCGAGAAACACGTTTTCTGGTTTTTTCTCCACCCCACAGTGCGTTTGATATGCAGAACCGGCGACATCTTGATTTTCGAGATGTTTCTAGCTGAGATATGCATTTTCTGCGATAATATTGGTGTTTCATCTATGAGAAGTATGCAGAATCATCAAGAACGATCTTTTCGAGCTAGTTAATGCGAGAAACACGTTTTCTGGTTTTTTCTCCACCCCACAGTGCGTTTGATATGCAGAACCGGCGACATCTTGATTTTCGAGATGTTTCTAGCTGAGATATGCATTTTCTGCGATAATATTGGTGTTTCATCTATGAGAAGTATGCATAATCATCGAGAACGCTCTTTTCGAGCTAGTTACTGCGAGAAACACATTATCTGGTGTTTTGACCACTCCGCAGTGCGTTTGATATGTAGAGCCGCCGATAACTTGGTTTTCGTGGGGTTTCCAGCTGAGATATGCACTTTCTGCGATAATCTTGGTGAGTCTTCTGTCAGATGTATGCAGAATCATCTAGATCGCTCTTTTCGAGCTATTTAATGCGAGTAACACGTTTTCTGGTGTTTTCACCACCCCACAGTGCGTTTGATATGCAGGACCGGCGACATCTTGATCTTCGTGGTGTTTCCAGCTGAGATATGCATTTTCTGCGATAATCTTGGTGAGTCTTCTGTCAGAAGTATGCAGAATCATCGAGAACGCTCTTTTCGAGCTATTTAATGCGAAAAAACCAGTTTTCTGGTGTTTTGGCCACACCACAGTGCGTTTGATATGCAGAAATTGCGAAATCTTGGTTTTCGTCGGACTTCATGCTGAGGTATGCATTTTCTGCGATAATCTTGGTGCAACTTCTGTCAGAAGTATGCAGAATCATCGAGATCGCTCTTTTTGAGCAATTTAATGCGAGAAACACGTTATCTGGTGTACTGACCACTCCACACTGCGTTTGATATGCAGAACCGGCAATATCTTGATTTTCGTGGTGTTTCCAGCTGAGATATGCATTTTCTGCGATAATATTGGTGAGTCTTCTGTCAGAAGTATGCAGAATCATCGATATCGCTCTTTTCGAGCTAGTTAACGCGAGAAACACGTTTTCTGGTGTTTTAACCACTCCACAGTGCGTTTGATATGTAGAGCCGCCGATATCTTGGTTTTCGTGGGGTTTCCAGCTGAAATATTCATTTTCTGCGATAATCTTGGTGTTTCATCTATGAGAAGTATGCAGAATCATCGAGAACGCTCTTTTCGAGCTAGTTAATGCGAGAAACACGTTTTCTGGTGTTTTCACCACTCCACAGTACGTCTGATATGTAGAACAGACGATATCTTGGTTTTCGTGGGGTTTCCAGCTGAGATATGCATTTTCTGCGATAATCTTGGTGAGACTTCAGTCAGAAGTATGCAGAATCACCTAGATCGCTCGTTTCGAGCTGTTCAATGCGAGAAACACGTTATCTGGTTGTTTTCACCACTCCACAGTGCGTTTGATATGCAGAACCGGCGTCATCTTGATTTACGTGAGGTTTCAAACTGATATATGCATTTTCTGCGATAATATTGGTGAGTCTTCTGTCCGAAGTATGCAGAATTATCGATATCGCCCTTTTCGAGCTATTTAATGCGAGAAACACGTTATCTGGTGTTTTGACCACTCCACAGTGCGTTTGATATGTAGATCCGCCGATAACTTGATTTTCGTGGCGTTTCCAGCTGAAATATGCATTTTCTGCGATAATCTTGGTGTTTCATCTATGAGAAGTATGCAAAATCATCGAGAACGCTCTTTTCGAGCTAGTTAACGCGAGAAACACGTTTTCTGGTGTTTTAACCACTCCACAGTGCGTCTGATATGGAGAACCGGCGATATCTTGGTTTTCGTGAGGATTCAAGCTGAGATATGCACTTTGTGCGATAATCTTGGTGAGTCTTCTGTCAGAAGTATGCAGAATCATCTAGATCCCTCTTTTCGAGCTATTTAATGCGAGTAACACGTTTTCTGGTGTTTTCACCACCCCACAGTGCGTTTGATATACAGAACCGGCGACATCTTGGTTTTCGTCGGGTTTCAAGCTGAGATATGAATTTTCTGCGATAATCTTGGTGAGACTTCAGTCAGAAGTATGCACAATCATCTAGATCGTTCGTTTCGAGCTATTTAATGCGAGAAACACGTTTTCTGGTGTATTCACCACTCCACAGTACGTTAGACATGCAGAACCGGAGATATCTTCGTTTCGGTCGGGTTTCAAGCTGAGATATGCATGTTCTACGATAATATTGGTGAGACCTCTGTCAGAAGTATGCAGAATCTTCGAAAACGCTCTTTTCGAGCTACTTAATGCGAGAAACACGTTTTCTGGTGTTTTGACCACTCCACAGTGCGTTTGATATGTAGAGCCGCCGATAACTTGGTTTTCGTGGGGTTTCCAGCTGAAATATGCATTTTCTGCGATAATCTAGGTGTTTCATCTATGAGAAGTATGCAGAATCATCGGGAACGCTCTTTTCGAGCTATTTAATGCGAGAAACACGTTATCTGGTGTTTTGACCACTCCACAGTGCGTTTGATATTTAGAGCCGCCGACAACTTGGTTTTCGTGGGGTTTCCAGCTGAGATATGCACTTTCTGCGATAATCTTGCCGAGTCTTCTGTCAGAAGTATGCAGAATCATCTAGATCGCTGTTTTCGAGTTAGTTAATACGAGAAACACGTTTTCTGGTGTTTTCAACATTCCACAGTGCGTCTGCTATGCAGAACCGACGATATCTTGGTTTTCGTGGGGCTTCCAGCTGAGATATGCATTTTCTGCGATCATCTTGGTGAGTCTTCTGTCAGAAGTATGCAGAATCATCTAGATCGCTCTTCTCGAGCTATTTAATGCGAGAAAAACATTTTCTGGTGTATTCACCACTCCACGGTACGTTTGACATGCAGAACCGGAGATATCTTGGTTTCGGTCGAGTTTCAAGCTGAGATATGCATTTTCTACGATAATATTGGTGAGACCTCTGTCAGAAGTATGCAGAATCTTCGAGAACGCTCTTATCGAGCTACTTAATGCGAGAAACACGTTCTCTGGTGTTTTCACCACTCCACAGTACGTTTGATGTGCAGAACCGGAGATATCTTGGTTTTCGTGAGGTTTCAAGCTGAGATATGCACTTTCTGCGATACTCTTGGTGAGTCTTCTGTCAGAAGTATGCACAATCATCTAGATCGCTCTTTTCGAGCTATTTAATGCGAGTAACACGTTTTCTGGTGTTTTCACCACCCCACAGTGCGTTTGATATGCAGAACCGGCGCCATCTTGGTTTTCGTCGGGTTTCAAGCTGAGATATGCATTTTCTGCGATAATATTGGTGTTTCATCTATGAGAAGTATGCAGAATCATCTAGATCGCTCTTTTCGAGCTAGTTAATGCGAGAAACACGTTTTCTGGTGATTTCACCACCCCACAGTGCGTTTGATATGCAGAACCGGCGACATCGTGGTTTTCGTCGGGTTTCAAGCTGAGATATGCATTTTCTGCGATCTTATTGGTGAGACTTCAGTCAGAAGTATGCAGAATCATCTAGATCGCTCGTTTCGAGCTATGTAATGCGAGAAACACGTTATCTGGTGTTTTGACCACTCCACAGTGCGTTTAATATGTAGAGCCGCCAATAACTTGGTTTTCGTGGGGGTTCCAGCTGAAATATGCATTTTCTGCGATAATCTTTTTGAGACTTCAGTTAGAAGCATGCAGAATCATCAAGATCGCGCGTTTCGAGCTATTTAAAGCGAGAAACACGTTATCTGGTGTTTTCACCACTCCACAGTGCGTTTGATATGCAGAACCGGCGATATTCTGGTTTTCGTCGTATTTCAAGCTGAGATATGCATTTTCTACGATAATCTTGGTGAAACATCTGTCCGAAGTATGCAGAAACATCGAGAGCGCTCTTTTCGAGCTATTTAATGCGAGAAACTCGTTTTCTGGTGTTTTCACCACTCCACAGTTCGTTGGATATGCAGAACCGGAGATAACTCGTTTTTCGTCGGGTTTCAAGCTGAGATATGCATTTTCTGCGATAATCTTGGTGAGACTTCTGTCCGAAGTATGCAGAATCATCGAGATCGCTCTTTTCGAGCTATTTAATGCGAGAAACACGTTATCTGATGTATTCACCACTCCACAGTGCGTTTGATATGCAGTACCAGCGATATCTTGGTTTTCGTGGGGTTTCAAGCTGAGATATGCATTTTCTACGATAATCTTGGTGAGACTTCTGTCCGAAGTATACAGAATCATCGAGATTGCTCTATTCGAGCTATTTAATGCGACAAATGCGTTATCTGGGGTTTTCAGCACTCCACAGTGCGTTTGATATGCAGAACCAGCGATATCTTGGTTTTCGTGGGGTTTCAAGCTGAGATATGCATTTTCTGCGATAATCTTGTTGAGACTTCCGTCCGAAGTATGCAGAATCATCGAGATCGCTCGTTTCGAGCTATTTAATGCGAGAAACACGTTATCTGGTGTATTCATCACTCGACAGTGCGTTGGATATGCAGAACCGGAGATATTTTGGTTTTTGTCGGGTTTCAAGCTCAGATATGCATTTTCTACGATAAGCTTGCTGAAACATCTGTCCGAAGTATGCAGAAACGTCGAGAGCGCTCTTTTCGAGCTATTTAATCCGAGAAACACGTTTTCTGGGGTTTTCACCACTCCACAGTTCGTTGGATATGCAGAACAGTAGATACCTTGGTTTTCGTGGGGTTTCAAGCAGAGATATGCATTTTCTGCGATAATCTTGGTGAGACTTCTGTCCGAAGTATGCTGAATCATCTAGATCGCTCTTTTCGAGCTATTTAATTCGAGAAACACGTTATCTGGTGTTTTCACCACTCCACAGTGAGTTTGATATGCAGAACCAGCGATATCTTGGTTTTCGTGTGGTTTCCAGCTGAAATATGCATTTTCTGCGATAATCTTTGTGTTTCATCTATGAGAAGTATGCAGAATCATCCAGAACGCTCTATTCGTGCTAGTTAATTCGAGAAACACGTTATCTGGTTGTTTTCACCACTCCACAGTTCGTTGGATATGCAGAACAGTAGATACCTTGGTTTTCGTGGGGTTTCAAGCAGAGATATGCATTTTCTGCGATAAACTTGGTGAGACTTCTGTCCGAAATATGCTGAATCATCGAGATCGCTCTTTTCGAGCTAGTTAATGCGAGAAACACGTTTTCTGGGGTTTTCACCTCACCACAGTTCGTTGGATGTGCAGAACCGGAGATGTCTTGGTTTTCGTGGGGTTTCTAGCAGAGATATGCATTTTCTGCGATAATCATGGTGAGACTTCTGTTAGAAGTATGCAGAATCATCGAGATCGCTCTTTTCGAGCTATTTAATGCGAGAAACACGTTATCTGGCGTTTTCACCACACCGCAGTGCGTATGATATGCAGAACCGACGATATCTTGGTTTTCGTGGGGTTTCAAGCTCAGATATGCATTTTCTGCGATAATCTTGGTGAGACTTCTGTCCGAAGTATGCAGAAACGTCGAGAGCGCTCTTTTCGAGCTATTTAGTGCGAGAAACATGTTTTCTGGTGTTTTCACCACTCCACAGTGCATTTGATATGCAGAACAGTAGATATCTTGGTTTTCGTGGGGTTTCAAGCTGAGATATGCATTTTCTGCGATAATCTTGTTGATACTTCTGTCCGAAGTATGCAGAATCATCGACATCGCTCTTTTCGAGCTATTTAATGCGAGAAACACGTTATCTGGTGTTTTCTGCACTCCACAGTGCGTTTGATATGCAGAACCAGCAATATTTTGGTTTTCGTGGTGTTTCAAGCTCAGATGTGCATTTTCTGCAATAATCTTGGTGAGACTCCTGTCCGAAGCATGCAGAATCATCGAGATCGCACTTTTCGAGCTGTTTACTGCGAGAAACACGTTATCAGGTGTTTTCACCACTCCACAGCTGGTTTGATATGCAGAACCAGCGATATCTTGTTTTCGTGGGGTTTCAAGCTCAGATTATGCATTTTCTGCAATAATCTTGGTGAGACTCCTGTCCGAAGCATGCAGAATCATCGAGATCGCACTTTTCGAGCTATTTTATGCGAGAAACACGTTATTTGGTGTTTTCTCCACTCCACAGTGCGTATGATGTGCAGAACCGACGATATCCTGGTTTTCGTGGGGTTTCAAGCTCAGAAATGCATTTTCTGCGATAATATTGGTGAGACTTCTGTCCGAAGTATGCAGAAACATCGAGAGCGCTCTTTTCGAGCTATTTAATGCGAGAAACACGTTTTCTGCGGTTTTCACCACACCACAGTTGGTTTGATATGCAGAACCGGAGACATCTTGGTTTTCGTGGGGTTTCAAGCTGAGATATGCATTTTCTGCGATAATCTTGGTGAGACTTCTGTCCGAAGTATGCAGAATCATCGAGATCGCTCTTTTCGAGCTAATTAATGCGAGAAACACGTTATCTGGTGTTTTCTGCACTCCACAGTGCGTTTGATATGCAGAACCAGCAATATTTTGGTTTTCGTGGGGTTTCAAGATCAGATGTGCATTTTCTGCAATAATCTTGGTGAGACTCCTGTCCGAAGCATGCAGAATCACCGAGATCGCACTTTTCGAGCTATTTTATGCGAGAAACATGTTATCTGGTGTTTTCTCCACTCCACAGTGCGTATGATGTGCAGAACCGACGATATCCTGGTTTTCGTGGGGATACAAGCTCATATATGCATTTTCTGCGATAATATTGGTGAGACTTCAGACAGAAGTATGCAGAATCATCGAGATCGCTCTTTTCGAGCTATTTAATGCGAGAAACACGTTTGCTGGTGAATTCACCACTCCACAGTACGTTAGACATGCAGAACCGGAGATATCTTCGTTTCGGTCGGGTTTCAAGCTGAGATATGCATTTTCTACGATAATATTGGTGAGACCTCTGTCAGAAGTATGCAGGATCATCTAGATCGCTCTTTTTGAGCTATTTAATGCGAATAAACCAGTTTTCTGGTGTTTTCAACATTCCACAGTGCGTTTGATATGCAGAACCGGCGATATCTTGATTTTCGTGGGGTTTCCAGCTGAGATATGCATTTTTTACGATAATCATGGTGAGACTTCTGTCCGAAGTATGCAGAATCATCGAGATCGCACTATTCGAGCTATTTAATGCGAGTAACACGTTTTCTGGTGTTTTCACCACCCCACAGTGCGTTTGATATACAGAACCGGCGACATCTTGGTTTTCGTCGGGTTTCAAGCTGAGATATGAATTTTCTGCGATAATCTTGGTGAGACTTCAGTCAGAAGTATGCACAATCATCTAGATCGTTCGTTTCGAGCTATTTAATGCGAGAAACACGTTTTCTGGTGTATTCACCACTCCACAGTACGTTAGACATGCAGAACCGGAGATATCTTCGTTTCGGTCGGGTTTCAAGCTGAGATATGCATGTTCTACGATAATATTGGTGAGACCTCTGTCAGAAGTATGCAGAATCTTCGAAAACGCTCTTTTCGAGCTACTTAATGCGAGAAACACGTTTTCTGGTGTTTTGACCACTCCACAGTGCGTTTGATATGTAGAGCCGCCGATAACTTGGTTTTCGTGGGGTTTCCAGCTGAGATATGCACTTTCTGCGATAATCTTGCCGAGTCTTCTGTCAGAAGTATGCAGAATCATCTAGATCGCTGTTTTCGAGTTAGTTAATACGAGAAACACGTTTTCTGGTGTTTTCAACATTCCACAGTGCGTCTGCTATGCAGAACCGACGATATCTTGGTTTTCGTGGGGCTTCCAGCTGAGATATGCATTTTCTGCGATCATCTTGGTGAGTCTTCTGTCAGAAGTATGCAGAATCATCTAGATCGCTCTTTTCGAGCTATTTAATGCGAGAAAAACATTTTCTGGTGTATTCACCACTCCACTGTACGTTTGACATGCAGAACCGGAGATATCTTGGATTCGGTCGAGTTTCAAGCTGAGATATGCATTTTCTACGATAATATTGGTGAGACCTCTGTCAGAAGTATGCAGAATCTTCGAGAACGCTCTTTTCGAGCTACTTAATGCGAGAAACACGTTCTCTGGTGTTTTCACCACTCCACAGTACGTTTGATGTGCAGAACCGGAGATATCTTGGTTTTCGTGAGGTTTCAAGCTGAGATATGCACTTTCTGCGATACTCTTGGTGAGTCTTCTGTCAGAAGTATGCACAATCATCTAGATCGCTCTTTTCGAGCTATTTAATGCGAGTAACACGTTTTCTGGTGTTTTCACTACCCCACAGTGCGTTTGATATGCAGAACCGGCGCCATCTTGGTTTTCGTCGGGTTTCAAGCTGAGATATGCATTTTCTGCGATAATATTGGTGAGACTTCAGTCAGAAGTATGCAGAATCATCTAGATCGCTCGTTTCGAGCTATTTAATGCGAGAAACACGTTATCTGGTGTTTTGACCACTCCACAGTTCGTTGGATATGCAGAACCGGAGATAACTCGTTTTTCGTCGGGTTTCAAGCTGAGATATGCATTTTCTGCGATAATCTTGGTGAGACTTCTGTCCGAAGTATGCAGAATCATCGAGATCGCTCTTTTCGAGCTATTTAATGCGAGAAACACGTTATCTGATGAATTCACCACTCCACAGTGCGTTTGATATGCAGTACCAGCGATATCTTGGTTTTCGTGGGGTTTCAAGCTGAGATATGCATTTTTTACGATAATCTTGGTGAGACTTCTGTCCGAAGTATGCAGAAACGTCGAGAGCGCTCTTTTCGAGCTATTTAGTGCGAGAAACATGTTTTCTGGTGTTTTCACCACTCCACAGTGCATTTGATATGCAGAACAGTAGATATCTTGGTTTTCGTGGGGTTTCAAGCTGAGATATGCATTTTCTGCGATAATCTTGTTGATACTTCTGTCCGAAGTATGCAGAATCATCGACATCGCTCTTTTCGAGCTATTTAATGCGAGAAACACGTTATCTGGTGTTTTCTGCACTCCACAGTGCGTTTGATATGCAGAACCAGCAATATTTTGGTTTTCGTGGTGTTTCAAGCTCAGATGTGCATTTTCTGCAATAATCTTGGTGAGACTCCTGTCCGAAGCATGCAGAATCATCGAGATCGCACTTTTCGAGCTGTTTACTGCGAGAAACACGTTATCAGGTGTTTTCACCACTCCACAGTTGGTTTGATATGCAGAACCAGCGATATCTTGTTTTCGTGGGGTTTCAAGCTCAGATTATGCATTTTCTGCAATAATCTTGGTGAGACTCCTGTCCGAAGCATGCAGAATCATCGAGATCGCACTTTTCGAGATATTTTATGCGAGAAACACGTTATTTGGTGTTTTCTCCACTCCACAGTGCGTATGATGTGCAGAACCGACGATATCCTGGTTTTCGTGGGGTTTCAAGCTCAGAAATGCATTTTCTGCGATAATATTGGTGAGACTTCTGTCCGAAGTATGCAGAAACATCGAGAGCGCTCTTTTCGAGCTATTTAATGCGAGAAACACGTTTTCTGCGGTTTTCACCACACCACAGTTGGTTTGATATGCAGAACCGGAGACATCTTGGTTTTCGTGGGGTTTCAAGCTGAGATATGCATTTTCTGCGATAATCTTGGTGAGACTTCTGTCCGAAGTATGCAGAATCATCGAGATCGCTCTTTTCGAGCTAATTAATGCGAGAAACACGTTATCTGGTGTTTTCTGCACTCCACAGTGCGTTTGATATGCAGAACCAGCAATATTTTGGTTTTCGTGGGGTTTCAAGCTCAGATGTGCATTTTCTGCAATAATCTTGGTGAGACTCCTGTCCGAAGCATGCAGAATCACCGAGATCGCACTTTTCGAGCTACTTTATGCGAGAAACATGTTATCTGGTGTTTTCTCCACTCCACAGTGCGTATGATGTGCAGAACCGACGATATCCTGGTTTTCGTGGGGATACAAGCTCATATATGCATTTTCTGCGATAATATTGGTGAGACTTCAGACAGAAGTATGCAGAATCATCGAGATCGCTCTTTTCGAGCTATTTAATGCGAGAAACACGTTTGCTGGTGAATTCACCACTCCACAGTACGTTAGACATGCAGAACCGGAGATATCTTCGTTTCGGTCGGGTTTCAAGCTGAGATATGCATTTTCTACGATAATATTGGTGAGACCTCTGTCAGAAGTATGCAGGATCATCTAGATCGCTCTTTTTGAGCTATTTAATGCGAATAAACCAGTTTTCTGGTGTTTTCAACATTCCACAGTGCGTTTGATATGCAGAACCGGCGATATCTTGATTTTCGTGGGGTTTCCAGCTGAGATATGCATTTTCTGCGATAATCTTGGTGAGTGTTCTGTCAGAAGTAAGCAGAATCATCTAGATCGCTCGTTTCGAGCTATTTAATAAGAAAACACAAGTTTTCTGGTGTTTTCTCCACTCCACAGTGCGTATGATGTGCAGAACCGACGATATCCTGGTTTTCGTGGGGATTCAAGCTCAGATATGCATTTTCTGCGATAATATTGGTGAGACTTCAGACAGAAGTATGCAGAATCATCGAGATCGCTCTTTTCGAGCTATTTAATGCGAGAAACACGTTTGCTGGTGAATTCACCACTCCACAGTACGTTAGACATGCAGAACCGGAGATATCTTCGTTTCGGTCGGGTTTCAAGCTGAGATATGCATTTTCTACGATAATATTGGTGAGACCTCTGTCAGAAGTATGCAGGATCATCTAGATCGCTCTTTTTGAGCTATTTAATGCGAATAAACCAGTTTTCTGGTGTTTTCAACATTCCACAGTGCATTTGATATGCAGAACAGTAGATATCTTGGTTTTCGTGGGGTTTCAAGCTGAGATATGCATTTTCTGCGATAATCTTGTTGATACTTCTGTCCGAAGTATGCAGAATCATCGACATCGCTCTTTTCGAGCTATTTAATGCGAGAAACACGTTATCTGGTGTTTTCTGCACTCCACAGTGCGTTTGATATGCAGAACCAGCAATATTTTGGTTTTCGTGGTGTTTCAAGCTCAGATGTGCATTTTCTGCAATAATCTTGGTGAGACTCCTGTCCGAAGCATGCAGAATCATCGAGATCGCACTTTTCGAGCTGTTTACTGCGAGAAACACGTTATCAGGTGTTTTCACCACTCCACAGCTGGTTTGATATGCAGAACCAGCGATATCTTGTTTTCGTGGGGTTTCAAGCTCAGATTATGCATTTTCTGCAATAATCTTGGTGAGACTCCTGTCCGAAGCATGCAGAATCATCGAGATCGCACTTTTCGAGCTATTTTATGCGAGAAACACGTTATTTGGTGTTTTCTCCACTCCACAGTGCGTATGATGTGCAGAACCGACGATATCCTGGTTTTCGTGGGGTTTCAAGCTCAGAAATGCATTTTCTGCGATAATATTGGTGAGACTTCTGTCCGAAGTATGCAGAAACATCGAGAGCGCTCTTTTCGAGCTATTTAATGCGAGAAACACGTTTTCTGCGGTTTTCACCACACCACAGTTGGTTTGATATGCAGAACCGGAGACATCTTGGTTTTCGTGGGGTTTCAAGCTGAGATATGCATTTTCTGCGATAATCTTGGTGAGACTTCTGTCCGAAGTATGCAGAATCATCGAGATCGCTCTTTTCGAGCTAATTAATGCGAGAAACACGTTATCTGGTGTTTTCTGCACTCCACAGTGCGTTTGATATGCAGAACCAGCAATATTTTGGTTTTCGTGGGGTTTCAAGATCAGATGTGCATTTTCTGCAATAATCTTGGTGAGACTCCTGTCCGAAGCATGCAGAATCACCGAGATCGCACTTTTCGAGCTATTTTATGCGAGAAACATGTTATCTGGTGTTTTCTCCACTCCACAGTGCGTATGATGTGCAGAACCGACGATATCCTGGTTTTCGTGGGGATACAAGCTCATATATGCATTTTCTGCGATAATATTGGTGAGACTTCAGACAGAAGTATGCAGAATCATCGAGATCGCTCTTTTCGAGCTATTTAATGCGAGAAACACGTTTGCTGGTGAATTCACCACTCCACAGTACGTTAGACATGCAGAACCGGAGATATCTTCGTTTCGGTCGGGTTTCAAGCTGAGATATGCATTTTCTACGATAATATTGGTGAGACCTCTGTCAGAAGTATGCAGGATCATCTAGATCGCTCTTTTTGAGCTATTTAATGCGAATAAACCAGTTTTCTGGTGTTTTCAACATTCCACAGTGCGTTTGATATGCAGAACCGGCGATATCTTGATTTTCGTGGGGTTTCCAGCTGAGATATGCATTTTTTACGATAATCATGGTGAGACTTCTGTCCGAAGTATGCAGAATCATCGAGATCGCACTATTCGAGCTATTTAATGCGAGTAACACGTTTTCTGGTGTTTTCACCACCCCACAGTGCGTTTGATATACAGAACCGGCGACATCTTGGTTTTCGTCGGGTTTCAAGCTGAGATATGAATTTTCTGCGATAATCTTGGTGAGACTTCAGTCAGAAGTATGCACAATCATCTAGATCGTTCGTTTCGAGCTATTTAATGCGAGAAACACGTTTTCTGGTGTATTCACCACTCCACAGTACGTTAGACATGCAGAACCGGAGATATCTTCGTTTCGGTCGGGTTTCAAGCTGAGATATGCATGTTCTACGATAATATTGGTGAGACCTCTGTCAGAAGTATGCAGAATCTTCGAAAACGCTCTTTTCGAGCTACTTAATGCGAGAAACACGTTTTCTGGTGTTTTGACCACTCCACAGTGCGTTTGATATGTAGAGCCGCCGATAACTTGGTTTTCGTGGGGTTTCCAGCTGAGATATGCACTTTCTGCGATAATCTTGCCGAGTCTTCTGTCAGAAGTATGCAGAATCATCTAGATCGCTGTTTTCGAGTTAGTTAATACGAGAAACACGTTTTCTGGTGTTTTCAACATTCCACAGTGCGTCTGCTATGCAGAACCGACGATATCTTGGTTTTCGTGGGGCTTCCAGCTGAGATATGCATTTTCTGCGATCATCTTGGTGAGTCTTCTGTCAGAAGTATGCAGAATCATCTAGATCGCTCTTTTCGAGCTATTTAATGCGAGAAAAACATTTTCTGGTGTATTCACCACTCCACTGTACGTTTGACATGCAGAACCGGAGATATCTTGGATTCGGTCGAGTTTCAAGCTGAGATATGCATTTTCTACGATAATATTGGTGAGACCTCTGTCAGAAGTATGCAGAATCTTCGAGAACGCTCTTTTCGAGCTACTTAATGCGAGAAACACGTTCTCTGGTGTTTTCACCACTCCACAGTACGTTTGATGTGCAGAACCGGAGATATCTTGGTTTTCGTGAGGTTTCAAGCTGAGATATGCACTTTCTGCGATACTCTTGGTGAGTCTTCTGTCAGAAGTATGCACAATCATCTAGATCGCTCTTTTCGAGCTATTTAATGCGAGTAACACGTTTTCTGGTGTTTTCACTACCCCACAGTGCGTTTGATATGCAGAACCGGCGCCATCTTGGTTTTCGTCGGGTTTCAAGCTGAGATATGCATTTTCTGCGATAATATTGGTGAGACTTCAGTCAGAAGTATGCAGAATCATCTAGATCGCTCGTTTCGAGCTATTTAATGCGAGAAACACGTTATCTGGTGTTTTGACCACTCCACAGTTCGTTGGATATGCAGAACCGGAGATAACTCGTTTTTCGTCGGGTTTCAAGCTGAGATATGCATTTTCTGCGATAATCTTGGTGAGACTTCTGTCCGAAGTATGCAGAATCATCGAGATCGCTCTTTTCGAGCTATTTAATGCGAGAAACACGTTATCTGATGAATTCACCACTCCACAGTGCGTTTGATATGCAGTACCAGCGATATCTTGGTTTTCGTGGGGTTTCAAGCTGAGATATGCATTTTTTACGATAATCTTGGTGAGACTTCTGTCCGAAGTATGCAGAAACGTCGAGAGCGCTCTTTTCGAGCTATTTAGTGCGAGAAACATGTTTTCTGGTGTTTTCACCACTCCACAGTGCATTTGATATGCAGAACAGTAGATATCTTGGTTTTCGTGGGGTTTCAAGCTGAGATATGCATTTTCTGCGATAATCTTGTTGATACTTCTGTCCGAAGTATGCAGAATCAATGACATCGCTCTTTTCGAGCTATTTAATGCGAGAAACACGTTATCTGGTGTTTTCTGCACTCCACAGTGCGTTTGATATGCAGAACCAGCAATATTTTGGTTTTCGTGGTGTTTCAAGCTCAGATGTGCATTTTCTGCAATAATCTTGGTGAGACTCCTGTCCGAAGCATGCAGAATCATCGAGATCGCACTTTTCGAGCTGTTTACTGCGAGAAACACGTTATCAGGTGTTTTCACCACTCCACAGTTGGTTTGATATGCAGAACCAGCGATATCTTGTTTTCGTGGGGTTTCAAGCTCAGATTATGCATTTTCTGCAATAATCTTGGTGAGACTCCTGTCCGAAGCATGCAGAATCATCGAGATCGCACTTTTCGAGATATTTTATGCGAGAAACACGTTATTTGGTGTTTTCTCCACTCCACAGTGCGTATGATGTGCAGAACCGACGATATCCTGGTTTTCGTGGGGTTTCAAGCTCAGAAATGCATTTTCTGCGATAATATTGGTGAGACTTCTGTCCGAAGTATGCAGAAACATCGAGAGCGCTCTTTTCGAGCTATTTAATGCGAGAAACACGTTTTCTGCGGTTTTCACCACACCACAGTTGGTTTGATATGCAGAACCGGAGACATCTTGGTTTTCGTGGGGTTTCAAGCTGAGATATGCATTTTCTGCGATAATCTTGGTGAGACTTCTGTCCGAAGTATGCAGAATCATCGAGATCGCTCTTTTCGAGCTAATTAATGCGAGAAACACGTTATCTGGTGTTTTCTGCACTCCACAGTGCGTTTGATATGCAGAACCAGCAATATTTTGGTTTTCGTGGGGTTTCAAGCTCAGATGTGCATTTTCTGCAATAATCTTGGTGAGACTCCTGTCCGAAGCATGCAGAATCACCGAGATCGCACTTTTCGAGCTACTTTATGCGAGAAACATGTTATCTGGTGTTTTCTCCACTCCACAGTGCGTATGATGTGCAGAACCGACGATATCCTGGTTTTCGTGGGGATACAAGCTCATATATGCATTTTCTGCGATAATATTGGTGAGACTTCAGACAGAAGTATGCAGAATCATCGAGATCGCTCTTTTCGAGCTATTTAATGCGAGAAACACGTTTGCTGGTGAATTCACCACTCCACAGTACGTTAGACATGCAGAACCGGAGATATCTTCGTTTCGGTCGGGTTTCAAGCTGAGATATGGATTTTCTACGATAATATTGGTGAGACCTCTGTCAGAAGTATGCAGGATCATCTAGATCGCTCTTTTTGAGCTATTTAATGCGAATAAACCAGTTTTCTGGTGTTTTCAACATTCCACAGTGCGTTTGATATGCAGAACCGGCGATATCTTGATTTTCGTGGGGTTTCCAGCTGAGATATGCATTTTCTGCGATAATCTTGGTGAGTGTTCTGTCAGAAGTAAGCAGAATCATCTAGATCGCTCGTTTCGAGCTATTTAATAAGAAAACACAAGTTTTCTGGTGTTTTCTCCACTCCACAGTGCGTATGATGTGCAGAACCGACGATATCCTGGTTTTCGTGGGGATTCAAGCTCAGATATGCATTTTCTGCGATAATATTGGTGAGACTTCAGACAGAAGTATGCAGAATCATCGAGATCGCACTTTTCGAGCTATTTAATGCGAGAAGCACGTTATCTGGTGTTTTCACCACTCCACAGTTGGTTTGATATGCAGAACCGGAGATATCTTGGTTTTCGTGGGGTTTCAAGCTGAGATATGCATTTTCTGCGATAATCTTGGTGAGACTTCTGTCCGAAGTATGCAGAATCATCGAGATCGCACTTTTCGAGCTATTTAATGCGAGAAACACGTTATCTGGTGTTTTCACCACTACACAGTTGGTGTGATATGCAGAACCGGCGACATCTTGATTTTCGTGAGGTTTCTAGCTGAGATATGCATTTTCTGCGATAATATTGGTGAGACCTCTGTCAGAAGTATGCAGGATCATCTAGATCGCTCTTTTTGAGCTATTTAATGCGAAAAACCAGTTTTCTGGTGTTTTCAACATTCCACAGTGCGTTTGATATGCAGAACCGGCGATATCTTGATTTTCGTGGTGTTTCCAGCTGAGATATGCATTTTCTGCGATGATCTTGGAGAGTGTTCTGTCAGAAGTATGCAGAATCATTTAGATCGCTCGTTTCCAGCTATTTAATGCGAGAAACACGTTATCTGGTTGTTTTCACCACTCCATAACGCGTTTGATATGCAGAACCGGCGACATCTTGATTTTCGTGAGGGTTCCAGCTGATATATGCATTTTCTGCGATAATCTTGGTGAGAGTTCTGTCAAAAGTATGCAGAATCATCGAGATCGCTCTTTTCGAGCAACTTAATACGAGAAACACGTTATCTGGTTGTCTTCACCACCCCATAGTGCGTTTGATATGCAGAACCGGCGACATCTTGATTTTCGTGAGGTTTCTAGCTGAGATATGCATATTCTGCGATAAGCTTGGTGAGTCTTCTGCCAGAAGTATGCAGAATCATCTAGATCGCTCTTTTCGAGCTATTTAATGCGAGAAACACGTTTTCTGGTGAATTCACCACTCCACAGTACGTTAGACATGCAGAACCGGAGATATCTTCGTTTCGGTCGGGTTTCAAGCTGAGATATGCATTTTCGACGATAATATTGGTGAGACCTCTGTCAGAAGTATGCAGGAACATCTAGATCGCTCTTTTTGAGCTATTTAATGCGAAAAACCAGTTTTCTGGTGTTTTCAACATTCCACAGTGCGTTTGATATGCAGAACCGGCGATATCTTGATTTTCGTGGTGTTCCCAGCTGAGATATGCATTTTCTGCGGCAATCTTGGTGAGACTTCTGTCCGAAGTATGCAGAATCATCTAGATCGCTCTTTTTGAGCTATTTAATGCGAGAAACACGTTTTCTGGTGTTTTCAACATTCCACAGTGCGTCTGATATGCAGAACCAGCGATATCTTGGTTTTCGTGGGGTTTCATGCTCAGATATGCATTTTCTGCGATAATCTTGGTGAAACCTCTGTCCGAAGTATGCAGAATCATCTAGATCGCTCTTTTCGAGCTATCTATTGCGAGAAACACGTTATCTGGTGTTTTCACCACTCCACAGTGCGTTTGATATGCAGAACCAGCGATATCTTGGTTTTCGTTGGGTTTCAAGCTGAGATATGCATTTTCTGCGATAATCTTGGTGAGACTTCTGTCCGAAGTATGCAGAAACATCGAGAGCGCTCTTCTCGAGCTATTTGATGCGAGAAACACGTTATCTGGTGTTTTCACCACTCCACAGTTGGTTTGATAAGCAGAACCGGAGATATCTTGGTTTTCGTGGGGTTTCAAGATGATATATGCATTTTCTGCGATAATCTTGGTGAGACTTCTGTCCGAAGTATGCAGAATCATCGAGATCGCTCTTTTCGAGCTATTTAATGCGAGAAACACGTTATCTGGTGTTTTCACCACTCCACAGTGCGTTTGATATGCAGAACAAGCGACATCTTGGTTTTCGTGGGGTTTCAAAGTCAGATATGCATTTTCTGCGATAGTCTTGGTGACACTTCTGTCCGAAGTATGCAGAATCATCGAGATCGCATTTTTCGAGCTATTTTATGCGAGAAACATGTTATTTGGTGTTTTCACCACTCCACAGTGCGTTTGATATGCAGAACCGGCGATATCTTGGTTTTCGTGGGGTTTCAAGCTGAGATATGCCTTGTCTGCGATAATCTTCGTGAGACTTCCGTCCGAAGTATGCACAATCATCGAGATCGCTCTTTTCGAGCTTTTTAATGCGAGTAACACGTTATCTGGTGTTTTCACCACTCCACAGTGCGTTTGATATGCAGAACCAGCGATATCTTGGTTTTCGTGGGGTTTCAAGCTGAGATATGCATTTTCTGCGATAATCTTGGTGAGACTTCTGTCCGAAGTATGCAGAATCATCGAGATCGCTCTTTTCGACCTATTTAATGCGAGAAACACGTTATCTGGTGTTTTCAGCACTCCACAGTGCGTTTGATATGCAGAACCAGCGATATCTTGGTTTTCATGGGGTTTCAAGCTCAGATATGCATTTTCTGCTATAATCTTGGTGAAACCTCTGTCCGAAGTATGCAGAATCATCTAGATCGCTCTTTTCGAGCTATCTAATGCGAGAAACACGTTATCTGGTGCATTCACCACTCCAGAGTGCGTTTGATATGCAGAACCAGCGATATCTTGGTTTTCGTGGAGTTTCAAGCTGAGATATGCATTTTTTACGATAATCTTGGTGAGACTTCTGTCCGAAGTATGCTTAATCATCGAGATCGCTCGTTTCGAGCTATTTAATGCGAGAAACACGTTGTCTGGTGTTTTCACCACTCCACAGTTGGTTTGATATGCAGAACCGGCGATGTTTTGTTTTCGTCGGGTTTCAAGCTGAGATATGCATTTTTTACGATAATCTTGGTGAGACTTCTGTCCGAAGTATGCTTAATCATCGAGATCGCTCGTTTCGAGCTATTTAATGCGAGAAACACGTTGTCTGGTGTTATCACCACTCCACAGTTGGTTTGATATGCAGAACCGGCGATGTTTTGTTTTCGTCGGGTTTCAAGTTGAGATATGCATTTTCTACGATATTCTTGGTGAAACATCTGTCCAAAGCATGCAGAAACATCAAAAGCGCTCTTTTCGAGCTATTTAATGCGAGAAACACGTTTTCTGGGGTTTTCACCACACCACAGTTCGTTGGATGTGCAGAACCGGAGATATCTTGGTTTTCGTCGGGTTTCAAGCTGAGATATGCATTTTCTGCGATAATCTTGGTGAGACCTCTGTCCGAAGTAAGCAGAATCATCTAGATCGCTCTTTTCGAGCTATCTAATGCGAGAAACACGTTATCTGGTGCAATCACCACTCCAGAGTGCGTTTGATGTGCAGAACCAGCGATATCTTGGTTTTCGTGGAGTTTCAAGCTGAGATATGCATTTTTTACGATAAGCTTGGTGAGACTTCTGTCCGAAGTATGCAGAATCATCTAGATCGCTCTTTTCGAGCTATCTATTGCGAGAAACACGTTATCTGGTGTTTTCACCACTCCACAGTGCGTTTGATATGCAGAACCAGCGATATCTTGGTTTTCGTTGGGTTTCAAGCTCAGATATGCATTTTCTGCGATAATCTTGGTGAAACCTCTGTCCGAAGTATGCAGAAACATCGAGAGCGCTCTTTTCTATCTATTTAATGCGACAAACACGTTTTCTGGGGTTTTCACCACTCCACAGTTCGTTGGATAAGCAGAACAGGAGATATCTTGGTTTTCGTGGGGTTTCAAGCTGAGATATGCATTGTCTGCGATAATCTTGGTGAGACTTCTGTCCGAAGTATGCACAATCATCGAGATCGCTCTTTTCGAGCTTTTTAATGCGAGAAACATGTTAACTGGTGTTTTCACCACTCCACAGTGCGTTTGATATGCAGAACCAGCGATATCTTGGTTTTCATGGGGTTTCAAGCTCAGATATGCATTTTCTGCGATAATCTTGGTGAAACCTCTGTCCGAAGTATGCAGAGTCATCTAGATCGCTCTTTTCGAGCTATCTAATGCGAGAAACACGTTATCTGGTGCATTCACCACTCCAGAGTGCGTTTGATATGCAGAACCAGCGATATCTTGGTTTTCGTGGAGTTTCAAGCTGAGATATGCATTTTTTACGATAATCTTGGTGAGACTTCTGTCCGAAGTATGCAGAAACATCGAGAGCGCTCTTTTCGAGCTATCTAATGCGAGAAACACGTTATCTGGTGCATTCACCACTCCAGAGTGCGTTTGATATGCAGAACCAGCGATATCTTGGTTTTCGTGGAGTTTCAAGCTGAGATATGCATTTTTTACGATAATCTTGGTGAGACTTCTGTCCGAAGTATGCAGAAACATCGAGAGCGTTCTTCTCGAGCTATTTAATGGGAGAAACAAGTTATCTGGTGTTTTCACCACTCCGCAGTGCGTTTGATATGCAGAACCGTCGACATCTTGGATTTCGTCGGGGTTCAACCTGAGATATGCATTTTCTGCGATAATCTTAGTGAGACTTCTTTCCGAAGTGTGCAGAATCATCGAGATCGCTCTTTTCGAGCTATTTAATGCGAGAAACACGTTTTCTGGTGTTTTCACCACACCACAGTTCGTTGGATATGCAGAACCGAAGATATCCTGGTTTCGGTCGGGTTTCAAGCTGAGATATGCATTTTCTGCGCTAATCTTTGTGAGTCTTCTGTCCGAAGTATGCAGAATCATCGAGATCGCACTTTTCGAGCTATTATATGCGAGAAACACGTTAACTGGAGTTTTCACCACTCCGCAGTGCGTTTGATATGCAGAACCGGCGACATCTTAGATTTCGTCGGGGTTCAAGCTGAGATATGCATTTTCAACGATAATCTTGGTGAGACTTCTGTCAGAAGTATGCAGAATCATCGGGATCGCTCTTTTCGAGTTATTTAATGCGAGAAACACGTTATCCGGTGTTTTCACCACTCCACAGTGCGTTTGATATGCAGAACCGGCGACATCTTGGATTTCGTCGGGTTTCAAGCTGAGATATGCATTGTCTACTATAATCTTGGAGAGATGTCTGTCAGAAGTATGCAGAATCTTCGAGATCGCTCTTTTCGAGCAACTTAATGCGAGAAACACGATATCTGGTTGTTTTCACCACTCCACAGTGCGTTTGATATGCAGAACCGGCGATATCTTGATTTTCGTGGTGTTTCCAGCTGAGATATGCATTTTCGGCAATAATCTAGGTGAGTCTTCTGCCAGAAGTATGCAGAATCATCTAGATCGCTCTTTTCGAGCTATTTAATGCGACAAAACAAGTTTTCTGGTGTTTTCAACATTCCACAGTGCGTTTGATATGCAGAACGGGCGATATCTTGTTTTTCGTGGTGTTTCCAGCTGAGATATGCATTTTCTGCGATAATCTTGGTGAGTCTTCTGTCAGAACTATGCAGAATCATCGAGATCCCTCTTTTCGAGCTATTTAATGCGAGAAACACGTTCTCTGGTGTTTTCAGCACTCCACAGTGCGTTTAATATGCAGAACCAGCGATATCTGGGTTTTCGTGGGGTTTCAAGCTGAGATATGCATTTTCTGCGATAATCTTGGTGAGACTTCTGTCCGAAGTATGCAGAAACATCGAGAGCGCTCTTCTCGAGCTATTTAATGCGAGAAACAAGTTATCTGGTGTTTTCACCACTCCACAGTTGGTTTGATATGCAGAACGGGCGATATCTTGTTTTTCGTGGTGTTTCCAGCTGAGATATGCATTTTCTGCGATAATCTTGGTGAGACTTCTGTCCGAAGTATGCAGAATCATCGAGATCACACTTTTCGAGCTATTTAATCCGAGAAGCACGTTATCTGGTGTTTTCGTCACTCCACAGTTGGTTTGATATGCAGAACCGGAGATATCTTGGTTTTCGTGGGGTTTCAAGCTGAGATATGCATTTTCTGCGATAATCTTGGTGAAACTTCTGTCCGAAGTATGCAGAATCATCGAGATCGCTCTTTTCGAGCTATTTAATGCGAGAAACACGTTATCTGGTGTTTTCACCACTCCACAGTGCGTTTGATATGCAGAACCAGCGATATCTGTGTTTTCGTGGGGTTTCAAGCTGAGATATGCAATTCCTGCGATAATCTTGGTGAGACTTCTGTCCGAAGTATGCTTAATCATCGAGATCGCTCGTTTCGAGCTATTTAATGCGAGAAACACGTTATCTGGTGTTTTCTCCACTCCACAGTGCGTATGATGTGCAGAACCGACGATATCCTGGTTTTCGTGGGGTTTCAAGCTCAGATATGCATTTTCTGCGATAATATTGGTGAGACTTCTGTCCGAAGTATGCAGAATCATCGAGATCGCTCTTTTCGAGCTATTTAATGCGAGAAACACGTTATCTGGTGTTTTCAGCACTCCACAGTGCGTTGGATATGCAGAACCGCAGATATCTTGGATTTCGTGGGCTTTCAAGCTGAGATATTCATTTTCTGCGATAATCTTGGTGAGACTTCTGTCCGAAGTATGCAGAATCATCTAGATCGCTCTTTTCGAGCTATTTAATGCGAAAAAACAAGTTTTCTGGTGTTTTCAACATTCCACAGTGCGTTTGATATGCAGAACCAGCGATGTCCTGGATTTCGTGGGGTTTCAAGCTCAGATATGCATTTTCTGCGATAATATTGGTGAGACTTCAGACAGAAGATTGCAGAATCATCGGGATCCCTCTTTTCGAGCTATTCAATGCGAGAAACACGTTAACTGGTGTTTTCACCACTCCACAGTGCGTTTGATATGAAGAACCGGTGACATCTTGGATTTCGTCGCGGTTCAAACTGAGGTATGCATTTTCTACGATAATCTAGGTGAGACTTCTGTCAGAAGTATGCAGAATCATCGGGATCCCTCTTTTCGAGCTATTTAATGCGAGAAACACGTTAACTGGTGTTTTCACCACTCCACAGTGCGTTTGATATGCAGAACCGGCGACATCTTGGATTTCGTCGGGGTTCAAGCTGAGGTATGCATTTTCTACGATAATCTTGGTGAGACTTCTGTCCGAAGTATGCAGAATCATCCAGTTCGCACTTTTCGAGCTATTTAATGCGAGAAACACGTTTTCTGGGGTTTTCACCACACCACAGTTCGTTGGATATGCAGAACCGGAGATATCTTGGTTTTCGTGGGGTTTCAAGCAGAGATATGCGTTTTCTGCGATAGTCTTGGTGAGACTTCTGTCCGAAGTATGCAGAATCATCCAGTTCGCACATTTCGAGCTATTTAATGCGAGAAACACGTTATCTGGTGTTTTCCCCACTCCACAGAGCGTATGATGTGCAGAAGCGACGATATCCTGGTTTTCGTGGGGTTTCAAGCTCAGATATGCATTTTGTGCAATAATCTTGGTGAGACTCCTGTCCGAAGCATGCAGAATCATCGAGATCGCACTTTTCGAGCTATTTTATGCGAGAAACACGTTATTTGGTGTTTTCTCCACTCCACAGTGCGTATGATGTGCAGAACCGACGATATCCTGGTTTTCGTGGGGTTTCAAGCTCAGATATGCATTTTCTGCGATAATCTTGGTGAGACTTCTGTCCGAAGTATGCAGAATCATCGAGATCGCTCTTTTCGAGCTATTTAATGCGGAAAAACAAGTTTTCTGGTGTTTTCAACATTGCAAAGTGCGTTTGATATGCAGAACCGGCGACATCTTGATTTTCGTGAGGTTTCTAGCTGAGATATGCATTTTCTGCGATAATATTGGTGAGACTTCAGTCAGAAGTATGCATAATCATCTTGATCGCTCGTTTCGAGCTATTTAATGCGAAAAAACAAGTTTTCTGGTGTTTTCAACATTCCACAGTGCGTTTGATATGCAAAACCGGCTATATCTTGATTTTCGTGGTGTTTCCAGCTGAGATATGCATTTTCTGCGATAAGCTTGGTGAGTCTTCTGCCAGAAGTATGCAGAATCATCTAGATCGCTCTTTTCGAGCGATTTAATGCGAGAAACACGTTTTCTGGTGAATTCACCACTCCACAGTACGTTAGACATGCAGAACCGGAGATATCTTCGTTTCGGTCGGGTTTCAAGCTGAGAAATGCATTTTCTACGATAATATTGGTGAGACCTCTGTCAGAAGTATGCAGGATCATCTAGATCGCTCTTTTTGAGCTATTTAATGCGAGAAACACGTTTTCTGGTGAATTCACCACTCCACAGTACGTTAGACATGCAGAACCGGAGATATCTTCGTTTCGGTCGGGTTTCAAGCTGAGATATGCATTTTCTACGATAATATTGGTGAGACCTCTGTCAGAAGTATGCAGGATCATCTAGATCGCTCTTTTTGAGCTATTTAATGCGAAAAAACCAGTTTTCTGGTGTTTTCAACATTCCACAGTGCGTTTGATATGCAGAACCGGCGATATCTTGATTTTCGTGGTGTTTCCAGCTGAGATATGCATTTTCTGCGATAATCTTGGTGTTGCGTCGCGGACCAGGTAGCCACGCATTATACGTCCAAGGATGAGCATTTTTTACATTACTTTATATTATATTATTTAGAAGTAATCGTTCGTTTTCGAGGTATAACTGCCGTCTAACCCTCGTATTCAATTCATTTGTACATTTTAAGCCTTAGCGACAATAACTTTATGATACCACGGCGATCGTAGTTTTTCGCTTTGCCTTTTGTTTCTTTTCCAGATAGAAGCTTCGTCCTTTTTTACCGGTATCTTTTTCGTGACCATACGGTTACGAGAGCCGAAGCGCTTCTTAAGGTTATTGTCTGCTACGTTCATTGTTCGAGATATTCGGAAATTCCGCGTGCGTCACTCAAGGGTACGCTCGGTACCTGAGAGTGACGAATGGTCTGCGGGGTGGCAATTTGTCTAGTTTCCCCTCTTTTTATTTTAACCAATAGGTAGTGTCAGCCACCCTTCCCCACCATAATCGACAATTAGATTTCCACCTATCCGAATGTCTCACCCCCGCGATGCGTCTTTGCTCCGAGGCATCGCGGGATCCTCTCGAAAGGAGGTTATCATCAGTGACTAGCTAGATTTGGAATCATTAACACGTAAACATAGTAAACAGTTTCATGGGAAACTTAGCATAGATAGCATAGTAAATCGAATAAAACATTTTATACAGTCCACTAACGAATTTTCGAACGCACAAAGATAAGTCGGCGTGCGAAGTACGAATTGCGCTATTCAGTAAAGGCAATAGACAAGACGTACGCAACACTTGGTGAGTGTTCTGCCAGAAGTATGCAGAATCATCTAGATCGCTCTTTTCGAGCTACTTAATGCGAGAAATACGTTTTCTGGTGTTTTCACCACTCCACAGTACGTTTGATGTGCAGAACCGGAGATATCTTGGTTTTCGTGAGGTTTCAAGCTGAGATATGCATTTTCTGCGATAATCTTGGAGAGACTTCAGTCAGAAGTATGCAGAATCATCTAGATCGCTCGTTTCGAGCTATTTAATGCGAAAAAACAAGTTTTCTCGTGTTTTCATCATTCCACAGTGCGTTTGATATGCTGAACCGGCTATATCTTGATTTTCGTGGTGTTTCCAGCTGAGATATGCATTTTCTGCGATAAGCTTGGTGAGTCTTCTGCCAGAAGTATGCAGAATCATCTAGATCGCTCTTTTCGAGCTATTTAATGCGAGAAACACGTTTTCTGGTGAATTCACCACTCCACAGTACGTTAGACATGCAGAACCGGAGATATCTTGGTTTTCGTGGGGTTTCAAGCTGAGATATGCCTTGTCTGCGATAATCTTCGTGAGACTTCCGTCCGAAGTTTGCACAATCATCGAGATCGCTCTTTTCGAGCTTTTTAATGCGAGAAACACGTTATCTGGTGTTTTCACCACTCCACAGTGCGTTTGATATGCAGAACCAGCGATATCTTGGTTTTCGTGGGGTTTCAAGCTGAGATATGCATTTTCTGCGATAATCTTGGTGAGACTTCTGTCCGAAGTATGCAGAATCATCGAGATCGCTCTTTTCGACCTATTTAATGCGAGAAACATGTTATCTGGTGTTTTCAGCACTCCACAGTGCGTTTGATATGCAGAACCAGCGAAATCTTGGTTTTCATGGGGTTTCAAGCTCAGATATGCATTTTCTGCTATAATCTTGGTGAAACCTCTGTCCGAAGTATGCAGAATCATCTAGATCGCTCTTTTCGAGCTATCTAATGCGAGAAACACGTTATCTGGTGCATTCACCACTCCAGAGTGCGTTTGATATGCAGAACCAGCGATATCTTGGTTTTCGTGGAGTTTCAAGCTGAGATATGCATTTTTTACGATAATCTTGGTGAGACTTCTGTCCGAAGTATGCTTAATCATCGAGATCGCTCGTTTCGAGCTATTTAATGCGAGAAACACGTTGTCTGGTGTTTTCACCACTCCACAGTTGGTTTGATATGCAGAACCGGCGATGTTTTGTTTTCGTCGGGTTTCAAGCTGAGATATGCATTTTTTACGATAATCTTGGTGAGACTTCTGTCCGAAGTATGCTTAATCATCGAGATCGCTCGTTTCGAGCTATTTAATGCGAGAAACACGTTGTCTGGTGTTATCACCACTCCACTGTTGGTTTGATATGCAGAACCGGCGATGTTTTGTTTTCGTCGGGTTTCAAGTTGAGATATGCATTTTCTACGATATTCTTGGTGAAACATCTGTCCAAAGCATGCAGAAACATCAAGAGCGCTCTTTTCGAGCTATTTAATGCGAGAAACACGTTTTCTGGGGTTTTCACCACACCACAGTTCGTTGGATGTGCAGAACCGGAGATATCTTGGTTTTCGTCGGGTTTCAAGCTGAGATATTCATTTTCTGCGATAATCTTGGTGAGACCTCTGTCCGAAGTAAGCAGAATCGTCTAGATAGCTCTTTTCGAGCTATCTAATGCGAGAAACACGTTATCTGGTGCAATCACCACTCCAGAGTGCGTTTGATGTGCAGAACCAGCGATATCTTGGTTTTCGTGGAGTTTCAAGCTGAGATATGCATTTTTTACGATAAGCTTGGTGAGACTTCTGTCCGAAGTATGCTTAATCATCGCGATCGCTCGTTTCGAGCTGTTTAATGCGAGAAACATGTTATCTATTGTTTTCACCACTCCACAGTGCGTTTGATATGCAGAACCAGCGATATCTTGGTTTTCGTGGGGTTTCAAGCTCAGATATGCATTTTCTGCGATAATCTTGGTGAAACCTCTGTCCGAAGTATGCAGAAACATCGAGAGCGCTCTTTTCTATCTATTTAATGCGACAAACACGCTTTCTGGGGTTTTCACCACTCCACAGTTCGTTGGATAAGCAGAACAGGAGATATCTTGGTTTTCGTGGGGTTTCAAGCTGAGATATGCATTGTCTGCGATAATCTTGGTGAGACTTCTGTCCGAAGTATGCACAATCATCGAGATCGCTCTTTTCGAGCTTTTTAATGCGAGAAACATGTTAACTGGTGTTTTCACCACTCCACAGTGCGTTTGATATGCAGAACCAGCGATATCTTGGTTTTCATGGGGTTTCAAGCTCAGATATGCATTTTCTGCGATAATCTTGGTGAAACCTCTGTCCGAAGTATGCAGAGTCATCTAGATCGCTCTTTTCGAGCTATCTAATGCGAGAAACACGTTATCTGGTGCATTCACCACTCCAGAGTGCGTTTGATATGCAGAACCAGCGATATCTTGGTTTTCGTGGAGTTTCAAGCTGAGATATGCATTTTTTACGATAATCTTGGTGAGACTTTTGTCCGAAGTATGCAGAAACATCGAGAGCGTTCTTCTCGAGCTATTTAATGGGAGAAACAAGTTATCTGGTGTTTTCACCACTCCGCAGTGCGTTTGATATGCAGAACCGTCGACATCTTGGATTTCGTCGGGGTTCAACCTGAGATATGCATTTTCTGCGATAATCTTAGTGAGACTTCTTTCCGAAGTGTGCAGAATCATCGAGATCGCTCTTTTCGAGCTATTTAATGCGGGAAACACGTTTTCTGGTGTTTTCACCACACCACAGTTCGTTGGATATGCAGAACCAGCGATATCTGGGTTTTCGTGGGGTTTCAAGCTGAGATATGCATTTTCTGCGATAATCTTGGTGAGACTTCTGTCCGAAGTATGCAGAAACATCGAGAGCGCTCTTCTCGAGCTATTTAATGCGAGAAACAAGTTATCTGGTGTTTTCACCACTCCACAGTTGGTTTGATATGCAGAACCGTAGATATCTTGGTTTTCGTGGGGTTTCAAGCTGAGATATGCATTTTCTGCGATAATCTTGGTGAGACTCCTGGCCGAAGTATGCAGAATCATCGAGATCGCTCGTTTCGAGCTACTTAATGCGAGAAACACGTTATCTGGTGTTTTCACCACTCCACAGTGCGTATGATGTGCAGAATGACGATATCCTGGTTTTCGTGGGGTTTCAAATTCAGATATGCATTTTCTGCGATAATATTGGTGAGACGTCAGACAGAAGTATGCAGAATCATCAAGATCGCTCTTTTCGAGCTATTTAATGCGAAAAAACAAGTTTTCTGGTGTTTTCAACATTCCACAGTGCGTTTGATATGCAGAACCGGAGATATCTTGGTTTTCGTGGGGTATCAAGCTGAGATATGCATTTTCTGCGATAATCTTGGTGAGACTTCTGTCCGAAGTATGCAGAATCATCGAGATCACACTTTTCGAGCTATTTAATCCGAGAAGCACGTTATCTGGTGTTTTCGTCACTCCACAGTTGGTTTGATATGCAGAACGGGCGATATCTTGTTTTTCGTGGTGTTTCCAGCTGAGATATGCATTTTCTGCGATAATCTTGGTGAGACTTCTGTCCGAAGTATGCAGAATCATCGAGATCACACTTTTCGAGCTATTTAATCCGAGAAGCACGTTATCTGGTGTTTTCGTCACTCCACAGTTGGTTTGATATGCAGAACCGGAGATATCTTGGTTTTCGTGGGGTTTCAAGCTGAGATATGCATTTTCTGCGATAATCTTGGTGAGACTTCTGTCCGAAGTATGCAGAATCATCGAGATCGCTCTTTTCGAGCTATTTAATGCGAGAAACACGTTATCTGGTGTTTTCACCACTCCACAGTGCGTTTGATATGCAGAACCAGCGATATCTGTGTTTTCGTGGGGTTTCAAGCTGAGATATGCAATTCCTGCGATAATCTTGGTGAGACTTCTGTCCGAAGTATGCTTAATCATCGAGATCGCTCGTTTCGAGCTATTTAATGCGAGAAACACGTTATCTGGTGTTTTCTCCACTCCACAGTGCGTATGATGTGCAGAACCGACGATATCCTGGTTTTCGTGGGGTTTCAAGCTCAGATATGCATTTTCTGCGATAATATTGGTGAGACTTCAGACAGAAGATTGCAGAATCATCGGGATCCCTCTTTTCGAGCTATTTAATGCGAGAAACACGTTAACTGGTGTTTTCACCACTCCACAGTGCGTTTGATATGAAGAACCGGTGACATCTTGGATTTCGTCGCGGTTCAAACTGAGGTATGCATTTTCTACGATAATCTATGTGAAACTTCTGTCAGAAGTATGCAGAATCATCGGGATCCCTCTTTTCGAGCTATTTAATGCGAGAAACACGTTAACTGGTGTTTTCACCACTCCACAGTGCGTTTGATATGCAGAACCGGCGACATCTTGGATTTCGTCGGGGTTCAAGCTGAGGTATGCATTTTCTACGATAATCTTGGTGAGACTTCTGTCCGAAGTATGCAGAATAATCCAGTTCGCACTTTTCGAGCTATTTAATGCGAGAAACACGTTTTCTGGGGTTTTCACCACACCACAGTTCGTTGGATATGCAGAACCGGAGATATCTTGGTTTTCGTGGGGTTTCAAGCAGAGATATGCGTTTTCTGCGATAGTCTTGGTGAGACTTCTGTCCGAAGTATGCAGAATCATCCAGTTCGCACATTTCGAGCTATTTAATGCGAGAAACACGTTATCTGGTGTTTTCCCCACTCCACAGAGCGTATGATGTGCAGAAGCGACGATATCCTGGTTTTCGTGGGGTTTCAAGCTCAGATATGCATTTTGTGCAATAATCTTGGTGAGACTCCTGTCCGAAGCATGCAGAATCATCGAGATCGCACTTTTCGAGCTATTTTATGCGAGAAACACGTTATTTGGTGTTTTCTCCACTCCACAGTGCGTATGATGTGCAGAACCGACGATATCCTGGTTTTCGTGGGGTTTCAAGCTCAGATATGCATTTTCTGCGATAATATTGGTGAGACTTCTGTCCGAAGTATGCAGAAACATCGAGAGCGCTCTTTTCGAGCTATTTAATGCGAGAAACACGTTTTCTGCGGTTTTCACCACACCACAGTTGGTTTGATATGCAGAACCGGAGACATCTTGGTTTTCGTGGGGTTTCAAGCTGAGATATGCATTTTCTGCGATAATCTTGGTGAGACTTCTGTCCGAAGTATGCAGAATCATCGAGATCGCTCTTTTCGAGCTATTTAATGCGGAAAAACAAGTTTTCTGGTGTTTTCAACATTGCAAAGTGCGTTTGATATGCAGAACCGGCGACATCTTGATTTTCGTGAGGTTTCTAGCTGAGATATGCATTTTCTGCGATAATATTGGTGAGACTTCAGTCAGAAGTATGCATAATCATCTTGATCGCTCGTTTCGAGCTATTTAATGCGAAAAAACAAGTTTTCTGGTGTTTTCAACATTCCACAGTGCGTTTGATATGCAGAACCGGCTATATCTTGATTTTCGTGGTGTTTCCAGCTGAGATATGCATTTTCTGCGATAAGCTTGGTGAGTCTTCTGCCAGAAGTATGCAGAATCATCTAGATCGCTCTTTTCGAGCGATTTAATGCGAGAAACACGTTTTCTGGTGAATTCACCACTCCACAGTACGTTAGACGTGCAGAACCGGAGATATCTTCGTTTCGGTCGGGTTTCAAGCTGAGAAATGCATTTTCTACGATAATATTGGTGAGACCTCTGTCAGAAGTATGCAGGATCATCTAGATCGCTCTTTTTGAGCTATTTAATGCGAGAAACACGTTTTCTGGTGAATTCACCACTCCACAGTACGTTAGACATGCAGAACCGGAGATATCTTCGTTTCGGTCGGGTTTCAAGCTGAGATATGCATTTTCTACGATAATATTGGTGAGACCTCTGTCAGAAGTATGCAGGATCATCTAGATCGCTCTTTTTGAGCTATTTAATGCGAAAAAACCAGTTTTCTGGTGTTTTCAACATTCCACAGTGCGTTTGATATGCAGAACCGGCGATATCTTGATTTTCGTGGTGTTTCCAGCTGAGATATGCATTTTCTGCGATAATCTTGGTGTTGCGTCGCGGACCAGGTAGCCACGCATTATACGTCCAAGGATGAGCATTTTTTACATTACTTTATATTATATTATTTAGAAGTAATCGTTCGTTTTCGAGGTATAACTGCCGTCTAACCCTCGTATTCAATTCATTTGTACATTTTAAGCCTTAGCGACAATAACTTTATGATACCACGGCGATCGTAGTTTTTCGCTTTGCCTTTTGTTCCTTTTCCAGATAGAAGCTTCGTCCTTTTTTACCGGTATCTTTTTCGTGACCATACGGTTACGAGAGCCGAAGCGCTTCTTAAGGTTATTGTCTGCTACGTTCATTGTTCGAGATATTCGGAAATTCCGCGTGCGTCACTCAAGGGTACGCTCGGTACCTGAGAGTGACGAATGGTCTGCGGGGTGGCAATTTGTCTAGTTTCCCCTCTTTTTATTTTAACCAATAGGTAGTGTCAGCCACCCTTCCCCACCATAATCGACAATTAGATTTCCACCTATCCGAATGTCTCACCCCCGCGATGCGTCTTTGCTCCGAGGCATCGCGGGATCCTCTCGAAAGGAGGTTATCATCAGTGACTAGCTAGATTTGGAATCATTAACACGTAAACATAGTAAACAGTTTCATGGGAAACTTAGCATAGATAGCATAGTAAATCGAATAAAACATTTTATACAGTCCACTAACGAATTTTCGAACGCACAAAGATAAGTCGGCGTGCGAAGTACGAATTGCGCTATTCAGTAAAGGCAATAGACAAGACGTACGCAACACTTGGTGAGTGTTCTGCCAGAAGTATGCAGAATCATCTAGATCGCTCTTTTCGAGCTACTTAATGCGAGAAACACGTTTTCTGGTGTTTTCACCACTCCACAGTACGTTTGATGTGCAGAACCGGAGATATCTTGGTTTTCGTGAGGTTTCAAGCTGAGATATGCATTTTCTGCGATAATCTTGGAGAGACTTCAGTCAGAAGAATGCAGAATCATCTAGATCGCTCGTTTCGAGCTATTTAATGCGAAAAAACAAGTTTTCTCGTGTTTTCATCATTCCACAGTGCGTTTGATATGCTGAACCGGCTATATCTTGATTTTCGTGGTGTTTCCAGCTGAGATATGCATTTTCTGCGATAAGCTTGGTGAGTCTTCTGCCAGAAGTATGCAGAATCATCTAGATCGCTCTTTTCGAGCTATTTAATGCGAGAAACACGTTTTCTGGTGAATTCACCACTCCACAGTACGTTAGACATGCAGAACCGGAGATATCTTGGTTTTCGTGGGGTTTCAAGCTGAGATATGCCTTGTCTGCGATAATCTTCGTGAGACTTCCGTCCGAAGTTTGCACAATCATCGAGATCGCTCTTTTCGAGCTTTTTAATGCGAGAAACACGTTATCTGGTGTTTTCACCACTCCACAGTGCGTTTGATATGCAGAACCAGCGAAATCTTGGTTTTCATGGGGTTTCAAGCTCAGATATGCATTTTCTGCTATAATCTTGGTGAAACCTCTGTCCGAAGTATGCAGAATCATCTAGATCGCTCTTTTCGAGCTATCTAATGCGAGAAACACGTTATCTGGTGCATTCACCACTCCAGAGTGCGTTTGATATGCAGAACCAGCGATATCTTGGTTTTCGTGGAGTTTCAAGCTGAGATATGCATTTTTTACGATAATCTTGGTGAGACTTCTGTCCGAAGTATGCTTAATCATCGAGATCGCTCGTTTCGAGCTATTTAATGCGAGAAACACGTTGTCTGGTGTTTTCACCACTCCACAGTTGGTTTGATATGCAGAACCGGCGATGTTTTGTTTTCGTCGGGTTTCAAGCTGAGATATGCATTTTTTACGATAATCTTGGTGAGACTTCTGTCCGAAGTATGCTTAATCATCGAGATCGCTCGTTTCGAGCTATTTAATGCGAGAAACACGTTGTCTGGTGTTATCACCACTCCACTGTTGGTTTGATATGCAGAACCGGCGATGTTTTGTTTTCGTCGGGTTTCAAGTTGAGATATGCATTTTCTACGATATTCTTGGTGAAACATCTGTCCAAAGCATGCAGAAACATCAAGAGCGCTCTTTTCGAGCTATTTAATGCGAGAAACACGTTTTCTGGGGTTTTCACCACACCACAGTTCGTTGGATGTGCAGAACCGGAGATATCTTGGTTTTCGTCGGGTTTCAAGCTGAGATATTCATTTTCTGCGATAATCTTGGTGAGACCTCTGTCCGAAGTATGCTTAATCATCGAGATCGCTCGTTTCGAGCTATTTAATGCGAGAAACACGTTATCTGGTGTTTTCACCACTCCACAGTGCGTTTGATATGCAGAACCAGCGATATCTGTGTTTTCGTGGGGTTTCAAGCTGAGATATGCAATTCCTGCGATAATCTTGGTGAGACTTCTGTCCGAAGTATGCTTAATCATCGAGATCGCTCGTTTCGAGCTATTTAATGCGAGAAACACGTTATCTGGTGTTTTCTCCACTCCACAGTGCGTATGATGTGCAGAACCGACGATATCCTGGTTTTCGTGGGGTTTCAAGCTCAGATATGCATTTTCTGCGATAATATTGGTGAGACTTCTGTCCGAAGTATGCAGAATCATCGAGATCGCTCTTTTCGAGCTATTTAATGCGAGAAACACGTTATCTGGTGTTTTCAGCACTCCACAGTGCGTTGGATATGCAGAACCGCAGATATCTTGGATTTCGTGGGCTTTCAAGCTGAGATATTCATTTTCTGCGATAATCTTGGTGAGACTTCTGTCCGAAGTATGCAGAATCATCTAGATCGCTCTTTTCGAGCTATTTAATGCGAAAAAACAAGTTTTCTGGTGTTTTCAACATTCCACAGTGCGTTTGATATGCAGAACCAGCGATGTCCTGGATTTCGTGGGGTTTCAAGCTCAGATATGCATTTTCTGCGATAATATTGGTGAGACTTCAGACAGAAGATTGCAGAATCATCGGGATCCCTCTTTTCGAGCTATTTAATGCGAGAAACACGTTAACTGGTGTTTTCACCACTCCACAGTGCGTTTGATATGAAGAACCGGTGACATCTTGGATTTCGTCGCGGTTCAAACTGAGGTATGCATTTTCTACGATAATCTAGGTGAGACTTCTGTCAGAAGTATGCAGAATCATCGGGATCCCTCTTTTCGAGCTATTTAATGCGAGAAACACGTTAACTGGTGTTTTCACCACTCCACAGTGCGTTTGATATGCAGAACCGGCGACATCTTGGATTTCGTCGGGGTTCAAGCTGAGGTATGCATTTTCTACGATAATCTTGGTGAGACTTCTGTCCGAAGTATGCAGAATCATCCAGTTCGCACTTTTCGAGCTATTTAATGCGAGAAACACGTTTTCTGGGGTTTTCACCACACCACAGTTCGTTGGATATGCAGAACCGGAGATATCTTGGTTTTCGTGGGGTTTCAAGCAGAGATATGCGTTTTCTGCGATAGTCTTGGTGAGACTTCTGTCCGAAGTATGCAGAATCATCCAGTTCGCACATTTCGAGCTATTTAATGCGAGAAACACGTTATCTGGTGTTTTCCCCACTCCACAGAGCGTATGATGTGCAGAAGCGACGATATCCTGGTTTTCGTGGGGTTTCAAGCTCAGATATGCATTTTGTGCAATAATCTTGGTGAGACTCCTGTCCGAAGCATGCAGAATCATCGAGATCGCACTTTTCGAGCTATTTTATGCGAGAAACACGTTATTTGGTGTTTTCTCCACTCCACAGTGCGTATGATGTGCAGAACCGACGATATCCTGGTTTTCGTGGGGTTTCAAGCTCAGATATGCATTTTCTGCGATAATATTGGTGTGACTTCTGTCCGAAGTATGCAGAAACATCGAGAGCGCTCTTTTCGAGCTATTTAATGCGAGAAACACGTTTTCTGCGGTTTTCACCACACCACAGTTGGTTTGATATGCAGAACCGGAGACATCTTGGTTTTCGTGGGGTTTCAAGCTGAGATATGCATTTTCTGCGATAATCTTGGTGAGACTTCTGTCCGAAGTATGCAGAATCATCGAGATCGCTCTTT
The DNA here is from genome assembly GCA_951804975.1 of Anthophora plumipes. Lineage (NCBI taxonomy): Eukaryota > Metazoa > Arthropoda > Insecta > Hymenoptera > Apidae > Anthophora > Anthophora plumipes. The sequence continues at coordinate 127,510 of CATORF010000524.1, forward strand.
TCGAGCTATTTAATGCGGAAAAACAAGTTTTCTGGTGTTTTCAACATTGCAAAGTGCGTTTGATATGCAGAACCGGCGACATCTTGATTTTCGTGAGGTTTCTAGCTGAGATATGCATTTTCTGCGATAATATTGGTGAGACTTCAGTCAGAAGTATGCATAATCATCTTGATCGCTCGTTTCGAGCTATTTAATGCGAAAAAACAAGTTTTCTGGTGTTTTCAACATTCCACAGTGCGTTTGATATGCAGAACCGGCTATATCTTGATTTTCGTGGTGTTTCCAGCTGAGATATGCATTTTCTGCGATAAGCTTGGTGAGTCTTCTGCCAGAAGTATGCAGAATCATCTAGATCGCTCTTTTCGAGCGATTTAATGCGAGAAACACGTTTTCTGGTGAATTCACCACTCCACAGTACGTTAGACATGCAGAACCGGAGATATCTTCGTTTCGGTCGGGTTTCAAGCTGAGAAATGCATTTTCTACGATAATATTGGTGAGACCTCTGTCAGAAGTATGCAGGATCATCTAGATCGCTCTTTTTGAGCTATTTAATGCGAGAAACACGTTTTCTGGTGAATTCACCACTCCACAGTACGTTAGACATGCAGAACCGGAGATATCTTCGTTTCGGTCGGGTTTCAAGCTGAGATATGCATTTTCTACGATAATATTGGTGAGACCTCTGTCAGAAGTATGCAGGATCATCTAGATCGCTCTTTTTGAGCTATTTAATGCGAAAAAACCAGTTTTCTGGTGTTTTCAACATTCCACAGTGCGTTTGATATGCAGAACCGGCGATATCTTGATTTTCGTGGTGTTTCCAGCTGAGATATGCATTTTCTGCGATAATCTTGGTGTTGCGTCGCGGACCAGGTAGCCACGCATTATACGTCCAAGGATGAGCATTTTTTACATTACTTTATATTATATTATTTAGAAGTAATCGTTCGTTTTCGAGGTATAACTGCCGTCTAACCCTCGTATTCAATTCATTTGTACATTTTAAGCCTTAGCGACAATAACTTTATGATACCACGGCGATCGTAGTTTTTCGCTTTGCCTTTTGTTTCTTTTCCAGATAGAAGCTTCGTCCTTTTTTACCGGTATCTTTTTCGTGACCATACGGTTACGAGAGCCGAAGCGCTTCTTAAGGTTATTGTCTGCTACGTTCATTGTTCGAGATATTCGGAAATTCCGCGTGCGTCACTCAAGGGTACGCTCGGTACCTGAGAGTGACGAATGGTCTGCGGGGTGGCAATTTGTCTAGTTTCCCCTCTTTTTATTTTAACCAATAGGTAGTGTCAGCCACCCTTCCCCACCATAATCGACAATTAGATTTCCACCTATCCGAATGTCTCACCCCCGCGATGCGTCTTTGCTCCGAGGCATCGCGGGATCCTCTCGAAAGGAGGTTATCATCAGTGACTAGCTAGATTTGGAATCATTAACACGTAAACATAGTAAACAGTTTCATGGGAAACTTAGCATAGATAGCATAGTAAATCGAATAAAACATTTTATACAGTCCACTAACGAATTTTCGAACGCACAAAGATAAGTCGGCGTGCGAAGTACGAATTGCGCTATTCAGTAAAGGCAATAGACAAGACGTACGCAACACTTGGTGAGTGTTCTGCCAGAAGTATGCAGAATCATCTAGATCGCTCTTTTCGAGCTACTTAATGCGAGAAACACGTTTTCTGGTGTTTTCACCACTCCACAGTACGTTTGATGTGCAGAACCGGAGATATCTTGGTTTTCGTGAGGTTTCAAGCTGAGATATGCATTTTCTGCGATAATCTTGGAGAGACTTCAGTCAGAAGTATGCAGAATCATCTAGATCGCTCGTTTCGAGCTATTTAATGCGAAAAAACAAGTTTTCTCGTGTTTTCATCATTCCACAGTGCGTTTGATATGCTGAACCGGCTATATCTTGATTTTCGTGGTGTTTCCAGCTGAGATATGCATTTTCTGCGATAAGCTTGGTGAGTCTTCTGCCAGAAGTATGCAGAATCATCTAGATCGCTCTTTTCGAGCTATTTAATGCGAGAAACACGTTTTCTGGTGAATTCACCACTCCACAGTACGTTAGACATGCAGAACCGGAGATATCTTGGTTTTCGTGGGGTTTCAAGCTGAGATATGCCTTGTCTGCGATAATCTTCGTGAAACCTCTGTCCGAAGTATGCAGAATCATCTAGATCGCTCTTTTCGAGCTATCTAATGCGAGAAACACGTTATCTGGTGCATTCACCACTCCAGAGTGCGTTTGATATGCAGAACCAGCGATATCTTGGTTTTCGTGGAGTTTCAAGCTGAGATATGCATTTTTTACGATAATCTTGGTGAGACTTCTGTCCGAAGTATGCTTAATCATCGAGATCGCTCGTTTCGAGCTATTTAATGCGAGAAACACGTTGTCTGGTGTTTTCACCACTCCACAGTTGGTTTGATATGCAGAACCGGCGATGTTTTGTTTTCGTCGGGTTTCAAGCTGAGATATGCATTTTTTACGATAATCTTGGTGAGACTTCTGTCCGAAGTATGCTTAATCATCGAGATCGCTCGTATCGAGCTATTTAATGCGAGAAACACGTTGTCTGGTGTTATCACCACTCCACTGTTGGTTTGATATGCAGAACCGGCGATGTTTTGTTTTCGTCGGGTTTCAAGTTGAGATATGCATTTTCTACGATATTCTTGGTGAAACATCTGTCCAAAGCATGCAGAAACATCAAGAGCGCTCTTTTCGAGCTATTTAATGCGAGAAACACGTTTTCTGGGGTTTTCACCACACCACAGTTCGTTGGATGTGCAGAACCGGAGATATCTTGGTTTTCGTCGGGTTTCAAGCTGAGATATTCATTTTCTGCGATAATCTTGGTGAGACCTCTGTCCGAAGTAAGCAGAATCGTCTAGATCGCTCTTTTCGAGCTATCTAATGCGAGAAACACGTTATCTGGTGCAATCACCACTCCAGAGTGCGTTTGATGTGCAGAACCAGCGATATCTTGGTTTTCGTGGAGTTTCAAGCTGAGATATGCATTTTTTACGATAAGCTTGGTGAGACTTCTGTCCGAAGTATGCTTAATCATCGCGATCGCTCGTTTCGAGCTGTTTAATGCGAGAAACATGTTATCTATTGTTTTCACCACTCCACAGTGCGTTTGATATGCAGAACCAGCGATATCTTGGTTTTCGTGGGGTTTCAAGCTCAGATATGCATTTTCTGCGATAATCTTGGTGAAACCTCTGTCCGAAGTATGCAGAAACATCGAGAGCGCTCTTTTCTATCTATTTAATGCGACAAACACGCTTTCTGGGGTTTTCACCACTCCACAGTTCGTTGGATAAGCAGAAGAGGAGATATCTTGGTTTTCGTGGGGTTTCAAGCTGAGATATGCATTGTCTGCGATAATCTTGGTGAGACTTCTGTCCGAAGTATGCAGAAACATCGAGAGCGCTCTTCTCGAGCTATTTAATGCGAGAAACAAGTTATCTGGTGTTTTCACCACTCCACAGTTGGTTTGATATGCAGAACCGTAGATATCTTGGTTTTCGTGGGGTTTCAAGCTGAGATATGCATTTTCTGCGATAATCTTGGTGAGACTCCTGGCCGAAGTATGCAGAATCATCGAGATCGCTCGTTTCGAGCTACTTAATGCGAGAAACACGTTATCTGGTGTTTTCACCACTCCACAGTGCGTATGATGTGCAGAACCGACGATATCCTGGTTTTCGTGGGGTTTCAAATTCAGATATGCATTTTCTGCGATAATATTGGTGAGACGTCAGACAGAAGTATGCAGAATCATCAAGATCGCTCTTTTCGAGCTATTTAATGCGAAAAAACAAGTTTTCTGGTGTTTTCAACATTCCACAGTGCGTTTGATATGCAGAACCGGAGATATCTTGGTTTTCGTGGGGTATCAAGCTGAGATATGCATTTTCTGCGATAATCTTGGTGAGACTTCTGTCCGAAGTATGCAGAATCATCGAGATCACACTTTTCGAGCTATTTAATCCGAGAAGCACGTTATCTGGTGTTTTCGTCACTCCACAGTTGGTTTGATATGCAGAACCGGAGATATCTTGGTTTTCGTGGGGTTTCAAGCTGAGATATGCATTTTCTGCGATAATCTTGGTGAGACTTCTGTCCGAAGTATGCAGAATCATCGAGATCGCTCTTTTCGAGCTATTTAATGCGAGAAACACGTTATCTGGTGTTTTCACCACTCCACAGTGCGTATGATGTGCAGAACCGACGATATCCTGGTTTTCGTGGGGTTTCAAGCTCACATATGCATTTTCTGCGATAATATTGGTGAGACTTCTGTCCGAAGTATGCAGAATCATCGAGATCGCTCTTTTCGAGCTATTTAATGCGAGAAACACGTTATCTGGTGTTTTCAGCACTCCACAGTGCGTTGGATATGCAGAACCGCAGATATCTTGGATTTCGTGGGCTTTCAAGCTGAGATATTCATTTTCTGCGATAATCTTGGTGAGACTTCTGTCCGAAGTATGCAGAATCATCTAGATCGCTCTTTTCGAGCTATTTAATGCGAAAAAACAAGTTTTCTGGTGTTTTCAACATTCCACAGTGCGTTTGATATGCAGAACCAGCGATGTCCTGGATTTCGTGGGGTTTCAAGCTCAGATATGCATTTTCTGCGATAATATTGGTGAGACTTCAGACAGAAGATTGCAGAATCATCGGGATCCCTCTTTTCGAGCTATTTAATGCGAGAAACACGTTAACTGGTGTTTTCACCACTCCACAGTGCGTTTGATATGAAGAACCGGTGACATCTTGGATTTCGTCGCGGTTCAAACTGAGGTATGCATTTTCTACGATAATCTAGGTGAGACTTCTGTCAGAAGTATGCAGAATCATCGGGATCCCTCTTTTCGAGCTATTTAATGCGAGAAACACGTTAACTGGTGTTTTCACCACTCCACAGTGCGTTTGATATGCAGAACCGGCGACATCTTGGATTTCGTCGGGGTTCAAGCTGAGGTATGCATTTTCTACGATAATCTTGGTGAGACTTCTGTCCGAAGTATGCAGAATCATCCAGTTCGCACTTTTCGAGCTATTTAATGCGAGAAACACGTTTTCTGGGGTTTTCACCACACCACAGTTCGTTGGATATGCAGAACCGGAGATATCTTGGTTTTCGTGGGGTTTCAAGCTGAGATATGCATTTTCTGCGATAAGCTTGGTGAGTCTTCTGCCAGAAGTATGCAGAATCATCTAGATCGCTCTTTTCGAGCTATTTAATGCGAGAAACCCGTTTTCTGGTGAATTCACCACTCCACAGTACGTTAGACATGCAGAACCGGAGATATCTTCGTTTCGGTCGGGTTTCAAGCTGAGATATGCATTTTCTACGATAATATTGATGAGACCTCTGTCAGAAGTATGCAGGAACATCTAGATCGCTCTTTTTGAGCTATTTAATGCGAAAAAACCAGTTTTCTAGTGTTTTCAACATTCCACAGTGCGTTTGATATGCAGAACCGGCGATATCCTGATTTTCGTGGTGTTTCCAGGTGAGATATGCATTTTCTGCGATAATCTTGGTGAGTGTTCTGTCAGAAGTATGCAGAATCATCTAGATCGATCGTTTCGAGCTATTTAACGCGAGAAACACGTTATCTGGTTGTTTTCACCACTCCATGGTGCGTTTGATATGCAGAACCGGCGACATCTTGATTTTCGTGAGGTTTCCAGCTGATATATGCATTTTCTGCTATAATCTTGGTGAGAGATCTGTCAGAAGTATGCAGAATCATCGAGATCGCTCTTTTCGAGCAACTTAATACGAGAAACACGTTTTCTGGTGTGTTCGCCACTCCACAGTACGTTTAATGTGCAGAACCGTAGATATCTTGGTTTTCGTGAGGTTTCAAGCTGAGATATGCATTTTCTGCGGCAATCTTGGTGAGACTTCTGTCCGAAGTATGCAGAATCATCAATATCGCTCGTTTCGAGCTATTTAATGCGAGAAACTCGTTATCTGGTTGTTTTCACCACTCCACAGTGCGTTTGATATGCATAACCGGCGACATCTTGATTTTCGTGAGGTTTCTAGCTGAGATATGCATTTTCTGCGATAATATTGGTGTTTCATCTATGATAAGTATGCAGAATCATCGAGAACTCTCTTTTCGAGCTAGTTAATGCGAGAAACACGTTTTCTGGTGTTTTGAACATTCCACAGTGCGTCTGATATGCAGAACCAGCGATATCTTGGTTTTCGTGGGGTTTCATGCTCAGATATGCATTTTCTGCGATAATCTTGGTGAAACCACTGTCCGAAGTATGCAGAATCATCGAGATCGCTCTTTTCGAGCTATTTAATGCGAGAAACACGTTATCTGGTGTTTTCACCACTCCACAGTGCGTTTGATATGCAGAACAGGCGACATCTTGGTTTTCGTGGGGTTTCAAAGACAGATATGCATTTTCTGCGATAGTCTTGGTGACACTTCTGTCCAAAGTATGCAGAATCATCGAGATCGCACTTTTCGAGCTATTTTATGCGAGAAACATGTTATTTGGTGTTTTCACCACTCCACAGTGCGATTGATATGCAGAACCGGCGATATCTTGGTTTTCGTGGGGTTTCAAGCTGAGATACGCATTGTCTGCGATAATCTTGGTGAGACTTCCGTCCGAAGTATGCACAATCATCGAGATCGCTCTTTTCGAGCTTTTTAATGCGAGAAACACGTTATCTGGTGTTTTCAGCACTCCACAGTGCGTTTGATATGCAGAACCAGCGATATCTTGGTTTTCATGGGGTTTCAATCTCAGATATGCATTTTCTGCTATAATCTTGGTGAAACCTCTGTCCGAAGTATGCAGAATCATCTAGATCGCTCTTTTCGAGCTATCTAATGCGAGAAACACGTTATCTGGTGCAATCACCACTCCAGAGTGCGTTTGATATGCAGAACCAGCGATATCTTGGTTTTCGTGGGGTTTCATGCTCAGATATGCATTTTCTGCGATAATCTTGGTGAAACCTCTCTCCGAAGTATGCAGAAACATCGAGAGCGCTCTTTTCTATCTATTTAATGCGAGAAACACGTTTTCTGGGGTTTTCACCACTCGACAGTTCGTTGGATAAGCAGAACAGGAGATATCTTGGTTTTCGTGGGGTTTCTAGCAGAGATATGCATTTTCTGCGATAATCATGGTGAGACTTCTGTTAGAAGTATGCAGAATCATCGAGATCGCTCTTTTCGACCTATTTAATGCGAGAAACACGTTATCTGGTGTTTTCAACACTCCACTGTGCGTTTGATATGCAGAACCAGCAAAATCTTGGTTTTCGTGGGGTTTCAAGTTGAGATATGCATTTTTTACGATTATCATGGTGAGACTTCTGTCCGAAGTATGCAGAATCATCGAGATCGCACTTTTCGAGCTATTTAATGCGAGAAACACGTTATCTGGTGTTTTCAGCACTCCACAGTGCGTTTGATATGCAGAACCAGCGATATCTTGGTTTTCATGGGGTTTCAAGCTCAGATATGCATTTTCTGCTATAATCTTGGTGAAACCTCTGTCCGAAGTATGCAGAATCATCTAGATCGCTCTTTTCGAGCTATCTAATGCGAGAAACACGTTATCTGGTGCAATCACCACTCCAGAGTGCGTTTGATATGCAGAACCAGCGATATCTTGGTTTTCGTGGAGTTTCAAGCTGAGATATGCATTTTTTACGATAATCTTGGTGAGACCTCTGTCCGAAGTATGCTTAATCATCGAGATCGCTCGTTTCGAGCTATTTAATGCGAGAAACACGGTGTCTGGTGTTTTCACCACTCCACAGTTGGTTTGATATGCAGAACCGGCGATGTTTTGTTTTCGTCGGCTTTCAAGCTGAGATATGCATTTTTTACGATAATCTTGGTGAAACTTCTGTCCGAAGTATGCTTAATCATCGAGATCGCTCGTTTCGAGCTATTTAATGCGAGAAACACGTTGTCTGGTGTTTTCACCACTCCACAGTTGGTTTGATATGCAGAACCGGCGATGTTTTGTTTTCGTCGGGTTTCAAGTTGAGATATGCATTTTCTACGATAATCTTGGTGAAACATCTGTCCAAAGCATGCAGAAACATCAAGAGCGCTCTTTTCGAGCTATTTAATGAGAGAAACACGTTTTCTGGGGTTTTCACCACACCACAGTTCGTTTGATATGCAGAACCAGCGATATCTTGGTTTTCATGGGGTTTCAAGCTCAGATATGCATTTTCTGCGATCATCTTGGTGAAACCTCTGTCCGAAGTATGCAGAATCATCTAGATCGCTCTTTTCGAGCTATCTAATGCGAGAAACACGTTATCTGGTGCATTCACCACTCCAGAGTGCGTTTGATATGCACAACCTGCGATGTTTTGTTTTCGTCGGGTTTCGAGCTGAGATATGCATTTTTTACGATAAGCTTGGTGAGACTTCTGTCCGAAGTATGCTTAATCATCGAGATCGCTCGTTTCGAGCTATTTAATGCGAGAAACATGTTATCTATTGTTATCACCACTCCACAGTGCGTTTGATATGCAGAACCAGCGATATCTTGGTTTTCGTGGGGTTTCAAGCTCAGATATGCATTTTCTGCGATAATCTTGTTGAAACCTGTGTCCGAAGTATGCAGAAACATTGAGAGCGCTCTTTTCTATCTATTTAATGCGAGAAACACGTTTTCTGGGGTTTTCACCACACCACAGTTCGTTGGATGTGCAGAACCGGAGATATCTTGGTTTTCGTCGGGTTTCAAGCTGAGATATGCATTTTCTGCGATAATCTTGGTGAGACCTCTGTCCGAAGTAAGCAGAATCATCTAGATCGCTCTTTTCGAGCTATCTAATGCGAGAAACACGTTATCTGGTGCAATCACCACTCCAGAGTGCGTTTGATATGCAGAACCAGCGATATCTTGGTTTTCGTGGAGTTTCAAGCTGAGATATGCATTTTTTACGATAATCTTGGTGAGACTTCTGTCCGAAGTATGCTTAATCATCGAGATCGCTCGTTTTGAGCTATTTAATGCGAGAAATACGGTGTCTGGTGTTTTCACCACTCCACAGTTGGTTTGATATGCAGAACCGGCGATGTTTTGTTTTCGTCGGGTTTCAAGCTGAGATATGCATTTTTTACGATAATCTTGGTGAGACTTCTGTCCGAAGTATGCTTAATCATCGAGATCGCTCGTTTCGAGCTATTTAATGCGAGAAACACGTTGTCTGGTGTTTTCACCACTCCACAGTTGGTTTGATATGCAGAACCGGCGATGTTTTGTTTTCGTCGGGTTTCAAGTTGAGATATGCATTTTCTACGATAATCTTGGTGAAACATCTGTCCAAAGCATGCAGAAACATCAAGAGCGCTCTTTTCAAGCTATTTAATGCGAGAAACACGTTTTCTTGGGTTTTCACCACACCACAGTTCGTTTGATATGCAGAACCAGCGATATCTTGGTTTTCATGGGGTTTCAAACTCAGATATGCATTTTCTGCGATAATCTTGGTGAAACCTCTGTCCGAAGTATGCAGAATCATCTAGATCGCTCTTTTCGAGCTATCTAATGCGAGAAACACGTTATCTGGTGTATTCACCACTCCAGAGTGCGTTTGATATGCAGAACCAGCGATATCTTGGTTTTCGTGGAGTTTCAAGCTGAGATATGCATTTTTACGATAAGCTTGGTGAGACTTCTGTCCGAAGTATGCTTAATCATCGAGATCGCTCGTTTCGAGCTATTTAATGCGAGAAACATGTTATCTATTGTTTTCACCACTCCACAGTGCGTTTGATATGCAGAACCAGCGATATCTTGGTTTTCGTGGGGTTTCAAGCTCAGATATGCATTTTCTGCGATAATCTTGGTGAAACCTCTGTCCGAAGTATGCAGAAACATCGAGATCGCTCGTTTCGAGCTATTCAATGCGAGAAACACGGTGTCTGGTGTTTTCACCACTCCACAGTTGGTTTGATATGCAGAACCGGCGATGTGTTGTTTTCGTCGGGTTTCAAGCTGAGATATGCATTTTTTACGATAATCTTGGTGAGACTTCTGTCCGAAGTATGCTTAATCATCGAGATCGCTCGTTTCGAGCTATTTAATGCGAGAAACACGTTGTCTGGTGTTTTCACCACTCCACAGTTGGTTTGATATGCAGAACCGGCGATGTTTTGTTTTCGTCGGGTTTCAAGTTGAGATATGCATTTTCTACGATAATCTTGGTGAAACATCTGTCCAAAGCATGCAGAAACATCAAGAGCGCTCTTTTCAAGCTATTTAATTCGAGAAACACGTTTTCTGGGGTTTTCACCACACCACAGTTCGTTTGATATGCAGAACCAGCGATATCTTGGTTTTCATGGGGTTTCAAGCTCAGATATGCATTTTCTGCGATAATCTTGGTGAAACCTCTGTCCGAAGTATGCAGAATCATCTAGATCGCTCTTTTCGAGCTATCTAATGCGAGAAACACGTTATCTGGTGTATTCACCACTCCAGAGTGCGTTTGATATGCAGAACCAGCGATATCTTGGTTTTCGTGGAGTTTCAAGCTGAGATATGCATTTTCCGCGATAATCTTGGTGAAACCTCTGTCCGAAGTATGCAGAAACATCGAGAGCGCTCTTTTCTATCTATTTAATCCGAGAAACACGTTTTCTGGGGTTTTCACCACTCCACAGTTCGTTGGATAAGCAGAACAGGAGATATCTTGGTTTTCGTGGGGTTTCTAGCAGAGATATGCATTTTCTGCGATAATCTTGGTGATACTTCTGTCCGAAGTATGCTTAATCATCGAGATCGCTCGTTTCGAGCTATTTAATGCGAGAAACACGTTATCTATTGTTTTCACCACTCCACAGTGCGTTTGATATGCAGAACCAGCGATATCTTGGTTTTCGTGGGGTTTCAAGCTCAGATATGCATTTTCCGCGATAATCTTGGTGAAACCTCTGTCCGAAGTATGCAGAAACATCGAGAGCGCTCTTTTCTATCTATTTAATCCGAGAAACACGTTTTCTGGGGTTTTCACCACTCCACAGTTCGTTGGATAAGCAGAACAGGAGATATCTTGGTTTTCGTGGGGTTTCTAGCAGAGATATGCATTTTCTGCGATAATCTTGGTGATACTTCTGTCCGAAGTATGCTTAATCATCGAGATCGCTCGTTTCGAGCTATTTAATGCGAGAAACACGTTATCTGGTGTTTTCACCACTCCACAGTGCGTATGATATGCAGAACCGACGATATCTTGGTTTTCGTGGGGTTTCAAGCTGAGAAATGCATTGTCTGCGATAATCTTGGTGAGACTTCTGTCCGAAGTATGCACAATCATCGAGATCGCTCTTTTCGAGCTTTTTAATGCGAGAAACATGTTAACTGGTGTTTTCACCACTCCACAGTGCGTTTGATATGCAGAACCAGCGATATCTTGGTTTTCATGGGGTTTCAAGCTCAGATATGCATTTTCTGCGATAATCTTGGTGAAACCTCTGTCCGCACTATGCAGAGTCATCTAGATCGCTCTTTTCGAGTTATCTAATGCGAGAAACACGTTATATGGTGCATTCACCACTCCAGAGTGCGTTCGATATGCAGAACCAGCGATATCTTGGTTTTCGTGGAGTTTCAAGCTGAGATATGCATTTTCTACGATAATCTTGGTGAGACTTCTGTCCGAAGTATGCAGAAACATCGAGTGCGTTCTTCTCGAGCTATTTAATGGGAGAAACAAGTTATCTGGTGTTTTCACCACTCCACAGTGCGTTTGATATGCTGAACCTGCGATATCTTGGTTTTCGTGGGGTTTCAAGCTCAGATATGCATTTTCTGCGATAATCTTGGTGAGACATCTGTCCGAAGTATGCAGCATCTTCGAGAACGCTCTTTTCGAGCTATTTAATGCGAGAAACACGTTCTCTGGTTGTTTTCACCACTCCACAGTGCGTTTGATATGCAGAACCGTCGACATCTTGGATTTCGTCGGGGTTCAAGCTGTGATATGCATTTTCTACGATAATCTTGGTGAGACTTCTGTCAGAAGTATGCAGAATCATCAGGATCGCTCTTTTCGAGCTATTTAATGCGAGAAAAACGTTATCTGGTGTTTTCACCACTCCACAGTGCGTTTGATATGCAGAACCGGCGACATCTTGATTTTCGTGAGGTTTCAAGCTGAGATCTGCATGTTCTGCGATAATCTAGGTGAGTCTTCTGCCAGAAGTATGCAGAATCATCTAGATCGCTCTTTTCGAGCTATTTAATGCGAGAAACACGTTACCTGGTTGTTTTCACCACTCTACAGTGCGTTTGATATGCAGAACCGGCGACATCTTGATTTTCGTGAGGTTTCAAGCTGAGATCTGCATGTTCTGCGATAATCTTGGTGAGACTTCAGTCAGAAGTATGCAGAAACATCTAGATCGCTCTTTTCGAGCTATTTAATGCGAAAAAACAAGTTTTCTGGTGTTTTCAACATTCCACAGTGCGTTTGATATGCAGAACGGGCGATATCTTGTTTTTCAGGGTGTTTCCAGCTGAGATATGCATTTTCAGCGATAATCTTGGTGAGTCTTCCGTCAGAAGTATGCAGAATCATCGAGATCCCTCTTTTCGAGCTATTTAATGCGAGAAACACGTTCTCTGGTGTTTTCAGCACTCCGTAGTGCGTTTAATATGCAGCACCAGCGATATCTGGGTTTTCGTGTGGTTTCAAGCTGAGATATGCATTTTCTGCGATAATCTTGGTGAGACTTCTGGCCGAAGTATGCAGAAACATCGAGAGCGCTCTTCTCGAGCTATTTAATGCGAGAAACAAGTTATCTGGTGTTTTCACCACTCCACAGTGCGTTTGATATGCAGAACCAGCGATATCTTGGTTTTCGTGGGGTTTCAAGCTCAGATATGCATTTTCTGCGATAATCTTGGTGAAACCTCTGTCCGAAGTATGCAGAATCATCTAGATCGCTCTTTTCGAGCTATCTAATGCGAGAAACACGTTATCTGGTGCATTCACCACTCCAGAGTGCGTTTGATATGCAGATCCAGCGATATCTTGGTTTTCGTGGAGTTTCAAGCTGAGATATGCATTTTTTACGATAATCTTGGTGAGACTTCTGTCCGAAGTATGCTTAATCATCGAGATCGCTCGTTTCGAGCTATTTAATGCGAGAAACACGGTGTCTGGTGTTTTCACCACTCCACAGTTGGTTTGATATGCAGAACCGGCGATGTTTTGTTTTCGTCTGGTTTCAAGCTGAGATATGCATTTTTTACGATAATCTTAGTGAGACTTCTGTCCGAAGTATGCTTAATCATCGAGATCGCTCGTTTCGAGCTATTTAATGCGAGAAACACGTTGTCTGGTGTTTTCACCACTCCACAGTTGGTTTGATATGCAGAACCGGCGATGTTTTGTTTTCGTCGGGTTTCAAGTTGAGATATGCATTTTCTACGATAATCTTGGTGAAACATCTGTCCAAAGCATGCAGAAACATCAAGAGCGCTCTTTTCGAGCTATTTAATGCGAGAAGCACGTTTTCTGGGGTTTTCACCACACCACAGTTCGTTTGATATGCAGAACCAGCGATATCTTGGTTTTCATGGGGTTTCAAGCTCAGATATGCATTTTCTGCGATAATCTTGGTGAAACCTCTGTCCGAAGTATGCAGAATCATCTAGATCGCTCTTTTCGAGCTATCTAATGCGAGAAACACGTTATCTGGTGCATTCACCACTCCAGAGTGCGTTTGATATGCAGAACCAGCGATATCTTGGTTTTCGTGGAGTTTCAAGCTGAGATATGCATTTTTTACGATAAGCTTGGTGAGACTTCTGTCCGAAGTATGCTTAATCATCGAGATCGCTCGTTTCGAGCTATTTAATGCGAGAAACATGTTATCTATTGTTTTCACCACTCCACAGTGCGTTTGATATGCAGAACCAGCGATATCTTGGTTTTCGTGGGGTTTCAAGCTCAGATATGCATTTTCTGCGATAATCTTGGTAAAACCTCTGTCCGAAGTATGCAGAAACATCGAGAGCGCTCTTTTCTATCTATTTAATCCGAGAAACACTTTTTCTGGGGTTTTCACCACTCGACAGTTCGTTGGATAAGCAGAACAGGAGATATCTTGGTTTTCGTGGGGTTTCTAGCAGAGATATGCATTTTCTGCGATAATCATGGTGAGACTTCTGTTAGAAGTATGCAGAATCATCTAGATCGCTCTTTTCGAGCTATCTAATGCGAGAAACACGTTATCTGGTGCAATCACCACTCCAGAGTGCGTATGATATGCAGAACCAGCGATATCTTGGTTTTCGTGGAGTTTCAAGCTGAGATATGCATTTTTTACGATAATCTTGGTGAGACTTCTGTCCGAAGTATGCTTAATCATCGAGATCGCTCGTTTCGAGCTATTTAATGCGAGAAACACGGTGTCTGGTGTTTTCACCACTCCACAGTTGGTTTGATATGCAGAACCGGCGATGTTTTGTTTTCGTCGGGTTTCAAGTTGAGATATGCATTTTCTGCGATAATCTTGGTGAAACCTCTGTCCGAAGTATGCAGAATCATCTAGATCGCTCTTTTCGAGCTATCTAATGCGAGAAACACGTTATCTGGTGCAATCACCACTCCAGAGTGCGTTTGATATGCAGAACCAGCGATATCTTGGTTTTCGTGGAGTTTCAAGCTGAGATATGCATTTTTTACGATAATCTTGGTGAGACTTCTGTCCGAAGTATGCTTAATCATCGAGATCGCTCGTTTCGAGCTATTTAATGCGAGAAACACGGTGTCTGGTGTTTTCACCACTCCACAGTTGGTTTGATATGCAGAACCGGCGATGTTTTGTTTTCGTCGGGTTTCAAGCTGAGATATGCATTTTTTACGATAATCTTGGTGAGACTTCTGTCCGAAGTATGCTTAATCATCGAGATCGCTCGTTTCGAGCTATTTAATGCGAGAAACACGTTGTCTGGTGTTTTCACCACTCCACAGTTGGTTTGATATGCAGAACCGGCGATGTTTTGTTTTCGTCGGGTTTCAAGTTGAGATATGCATTTTCTACGATAATCTTGGTGAAACATCTGTCCAAAGCATGCAGAAACATCAAGAGCGCTCTTTTCGAGCTATTTAGTGCGAGAAACACGTTTTCTGGGGTTTTCACCACACCACAGTTCGTTTGATATGCAGAACCAGCGATGTCTTGGTTTTCGTGGAGTTTCAAGCTGAGATATGCATTTTTTACGATAAGCTTGGTGAGACTTCTGTCCGAAGTATGCTTAATCATCTAGATCGCTCTTTTCGAGGTATCTAATGCGAGAAACACGTTATCTGGTGCAATCACCACTCCAGAGTGCGTTTGATATGCAGAACCAGCGATATCTTGGTTTTCGTGGAGTTTCAAGCTGAGATATGCATCTTTTACGATAATCTTGGTGAGACTTCTGTCCGAAGTATGCTTAATCATCGAGATCGCTCGTTTCGAGCTATTTAATGCGAGAAACACGGTGTGTGGTGTTTTCACCACTCCACAGTTGGTTCGATATGCAGAACCGGCGATGTTTTGTTGTCGTCGGGTTTCAAGCTGAGATATGCATTTTTTACGATAATCTTGGTGAGACTTCTGTCCGAAGTATGCTTAATCATCGAGATCGCTCGTTTCGAGCTATTTAATGCGAGAAACACGTTGTCTGGTGTTTTCACCACTCCACAGTTGGTTTGATATGCAGAACCGGCGATATTTTGGTTTTCGTCGGGTTTCAAGCTGAGATATGCATTTTCTACGATAATCTTGGTGAAACATATGTCCGAAGTATGCAGAAACATCAACAGCGCTCTTTTCGAGCTATTTAATGCGAGAAACTCGTTTTCTGGGGTTTTCACCACTCCACAGTTCGTTGGATATGCAGAACCGGAGATATCTTGGTTTTCGTGGGGTTTCGAGCTGAGATATGCACTTCCTGCGATAATCTTGGTGAGACTTCTGTCCGAAGTTTGCTGAATCATCGGCATCGCTCTTTTCGAGCTATTTAATGCGAGAAACACGTTCTCTGGTTGTTTTCACCACTCCACAGTGCGTTTGATATGCAGAACCAGCGATATTTTGGTTTTCGTCGGGTGTCAAGCTGAGATATGCATTTTTACGATAATCTTGGTGAAACATCTGTCCGAAGTATGCAGAAACATCGAGAGCGCTCGTTTCGAGCTACTTAATGCGAGAAACACGTTATCTGGTGTTTTCACCACTCCACAGTTGGTTTGATATGCAGAACCGGAGATATCTTGGTTTCGGTCGGGTTTCAAGCTGAGATATGCATTTTCTACGATAATCTTGGTGAAACATCTGTCCGAAGTATGCAGAAACATCGAGAGCGCACTTTTCGAGCTATTTAATGCGAGAAACTCGTTTTCTGGGGTATTCAACACTCCACAGTTCGTTGGAAATGCAGAACCGGAGATATCTTGGTTTTCGTGGGGTTTCAAGCTGCGATATGCATTTCCTGCGATAACCTTGGTGAGACTTCTGTCCGAAGTATGCTGAATCATCTAGATCGCTCTTTTCGAGCTATTTAATGCGAGAAACACGTTATCTGGTGATTTCACCACTCCACAGTGCGTTTGAAATGCAGAACCAGCGATATCTTGGTTTTCGTGGCATTTCAAGCTGAGATATGCATTTTCTGCAATAATCTTGGTGAGACTTCTGTTAGAAGTATGCAGAATCATCGAGATCGCACTTTTCGAGCTATTTAATGCGAGAAACACGTTATCTGGTGTTTTCACCACTCCACAGTTGGTTTGATATGCAGAACCGGCGATATTTTGGTTTTCGTCGGGTTTCAAGCTTAGATATGCATTTTCTACGACAATCTTGGTGAAACATGTGTCCGAAGTATGCAGAAACATCAAGAGCGCTCTTTTCGAGCTATTTAATGCGAGAAACTCGTTTTCTGGGGTGTTCACCACTCCACTGTTCGTTGGATATGCAGAACCGGAGATATCTTGGTTTTCGTGGGGTTTCAAGCTGAGATATGCATTTCCTGCGATAATCTTGGTGAGACTTCTGTCCGAAGTTTGCTGAATCATCGGGATCGCTCTTTTCGAGCTATTTAATGCGAGAAACACGTTCTCTGGTTGTTTTCACCACTCCACAGAGCGTTTGATATGCAGAACAGGAGATATCTTGATTTTCGTGGTGTTTCCAGATGAGATATGCATTTTCTGCGATAATCTTGGTGGGTCTTTTGTCAGAAGTATGCAGAATCATCGAGATCGCTCTATTCGAGCTATTTAATGCGCGAAACACGTTCTCTGGTTGTTTTCACCACTCCACAGTGCGTTTGATATGCAGAACCGGCAACATCTTGATTTTCGTGAGGTTTCGAGCTGAGATATGCATTTTCTGCGATAATATTGGTGAGACTTCAGTCAGAAGTATACAGAATCTTCTAGATCGCGCTCTTCGAGCTATTTAATGCGAGAAACACGTTATCTGGTGTTTTCACCACTCCACAGTTGGTTTGATATGCAGAACCAGCGATATCTTGGTTTTCGTGGAGTTTCAAGCTGAGATATGCATTTTTTACGATAAGCTTGGTGAGACTTCTGTCCGAAGTATGCTTAATCATCGAGATCGCTCGTTTCGAGCTATTTAATGCGAGAAACATGTTATCTATTGTTTTCACCACTCCACAGTGCGTTTGATATGCAGAACCAGCGATATCTTGGTTTTCGTGGGGTTTCAAGCTCAGATATGCATTTTCTGCGATAATCTTGGTGAAACCTCTGTCCGAAGTATGCAGAAACATCGAGAGCGCTCTTTTCTATCTATTTAATCCGAGAAACACTTTTTCTGGGGTTTTCACCACTCGACAGTTCGTTGGATAAGCAGAACAGGAGATATCTTGGTTTTCGTGGGGTTTCTAGCAGAGATATGCATTTTCTGCGATAATCATGGTGAGACTTCTGTTAGAAGTATGCAGAATCATCTAGATCGCTCTTTTCGAGCTATCTAATGCGAGAAACACGTTATCTGGTGCAATCACCACTCCAGAGTGCGTTTGATATGCAGAACCAGCGATATCTTGGTTTTCGTGGAGTTTCAAGCTGAGATATGCATTTTTTACGATAATCTTGGTGAGACTTCTGTCCGAAGTATGCTTAATCATCGAGATCGCTCGTTTCGAGCTATTTAATGCGAGAAACACGGTGTCTGGTGTTTTCACCACTCCACAGTTGGTTTGATATGCAGAACCGGCGATGTTTTGTTTTCGTCGGGTTTCAAGCTGAGATATGCATTTTTTACGATAATCTTTGTGAGACTTCTGTCCGAAGTATGCTTAATCATCGAGATCGCTCGTTTCGAGCTATTTAATGCGAGAAACACGTTGTCTGGTGTTTTCACCACTCCACAGTTGGTTTGATATGCAGAACCGGCGATGTTTTGTTTTCGTCGGGTTTCAAGTTGAGATATGCATTTTCTACGATAATCTTGGTGAAACATCTGTCCAAAGCATGCAGAAACATCAAGAGCGCTCTTTTCGAGCTATTTAATGCGAGAAACACGTTTTCTGGGGTTTTCACCACACCACAGTTCGTTTGATATGCAGAACCAGCGATGTCTTGGTTTTCGTGGAGTTTCAAGCTGAGATATGCATTTTTTACGATAAGCTTGGTGAGACTTCTGTCCGAAGTATGCTTAATCATCTAGATCGCTCTTTTCGAGCTATTTAATGCGAGAAACACGTTGTCTGGTGTTTTCACCACTCCACAGTTGGTTTGATATGCAGAACCGGCGATGTTTTGTTTTCGTCGGGTTTCAAGATGAGATATGCATTTTTTACGATAATCTTGGTGAGACTTCTGTCCGAAGTATGCTTAATCATCGAGATCGCTCGTTTCGAGCTATTTAATGCGAGAAACACGTTGTCTGGTGTTTTCACCACTCCACAGTTGGTTTGATATGCAGAACCAGCGATATCTTGGTTTTCGTGGCATTTCAAGCTGAGATATGCATTTTCTGCGATAATCTTGGTGGATCTTTTGTCAGAAGTATGCCGAATCATCTAGATCGCGCTTTTCGAGCTATTTAATGCGAGAAACACGTTATCTGGTGTTTTCACCACTCCACAGTTGGTTTGATATGCAGAACCGGAGATATCTTGGTTTTCGTGGGGTTTCAAGCTGCGATATGCATTTCCTGCGATAACCTTGGTGAGACTTCTGTCCGAAGTATGCTGAATCATCTAGATCGCTCTTTTCGAGCTATTTAATGCGAGAAACACGTTATCTGGTGATTTCACCACTCCACAGTGCGTTTGAAATGCAGAACCAGCGATATCTTGGTTTTCGTGGCATTTCAAGCTGAGATATGCATTTTCTGCAATAATCTTGGTGAGACTTCTGTTAGAAGTATGCAGAATCATCGAGATCGCACTTTTCGAGCTATTTAATGCGAGAAACACGTTATCTGGTTTTTTCACCACTCCACAGTTGGTTTGATATGCAGAACCGGCGATATTTTGGTTTTCGTCGGGTTTCAAGCTTAGATATGCATTTTCTACGACAATCTTGGTGAAACATGTGTCCGAAGTATGCAGAAACATCAAGAGCGCTCTTTTCGAGCTATTTAATGCGAGAAACTCGTTTTCTGGGGTGTTCACCACTCCACTGTTCGTTGGATATGCAGAACCGGAGATATCTTGGTTTTCGTGGGGTTTCAAGCTGAGATATGCATTTCCTGCGATAATCTTGGTGAGACTTCTGCCTGAAGTTTGCTGAATCATCGGGATCGCTCTTTTCGAGCTATTTAATGCGAGAAACACGTTCTCTGGTTGTTTTCACCACTCCACAGAGCGTTTGATATGCAGAACAGGCGATATCTTGATTTTCGTGGTGTTTCCAGATGAGATATGCATTTTCTGCGATAATCTTGGTGGGTCTTTTGTCAGAAGTATGCAGAATCATCTAGATCGCGCTTTTCGAGCTATTGAATGCGAGAAACACGTTATCTGGTGTTTTCACCACTCCACAGTTGGTTTGATATGCAGAACCGGCGATATTTTAGTTTTCGTCGGGTTTCAAGCTGAGATATATATTTTCTACGATAATCTTGGTGAATCATCTGTCCGAAGTATGCAGAATCATCGAGATCGCTCTATTCGAGCTATTTAATGCGCGAAACACGTTCTCTGGTTGTTTTCACCACTCCACAGTGCGTTTGATATGCAGAACCGGCAACATCTTGATTTTCGTGAGGTTTCGAGCTGAGATATGCATTTTCTGCGATAATATTGGTGAGACTTCAGTCAGAAGTATACAGAATCTTCTAGATCGCGCTCTTCGAGCTATTTAATGCGAGAAACACGTTATCTGGTGTTTTCACCACTCCACAGTTGGTTTGATATGCAGAACCAGCGATATCTTGGTTTTCGAGGAGTTTCAAGCTGAGATATGCATTTTTTACGATAAGCTTGGTGAGACTTCTGTCCGAAGTATGCTTAATCATCGAGATCGCTCGTTTCGAGCTATTTAATGCGAGAAACATGTTATCTATTGTTTTCACCACTCCACAGTGCGTTTGATATGCAGAACCAGCGATATCTTGGTTTTCGTGGGGTTTCAAGCTCAGATATGCATTTTCTGCGATAATCTTGGTGAAACCTCTGTCCGAAGTATGCAGAAACATCGAGAGCGCTCTTTTCTATCTATTTAATCCGAGAAACACTTTTTCTGGGGTTTTCACCACTCGACAGTTCGTTGGATAAGCAGAACAGGAGATATCTTGGTTTTCGTGGGGTTTCTAGCAGAGATATGCATTTTCTGCGATAATCATGGTGAGACTTCTGTTAGAAGTATGCAGAATCATCTAGATCGCTCTTTTCGAGCTATCTAATGCGAGAAGCACGTTATCTGGTGCAATCACCACTCCAGAGTGCGTTTGATATGCAGAACCAGCGATATCTTGGTTTTCGTGGAGTTTCAAGCTGAGATATGCATTTTTTACGATAATCTTGGTGAGACTTCTGTCCGAAGTATGCTTAATCATCGAGATCGCTCGTTTCGAGCTATTTAATGCGAGAAACACGGTGTCTGGTGTTTTCACCACTCCACACTTGGTTTGATATGCAGAACCGGCGATGTTTTGTTTTCGTCGGGTTTCAAGCTGAGATATGCATTTTTTACGATAATCTTGGTGAGACTTCTGTCCGAAGTATGCTTAATCATCGAGATCGCTCGTTTCGAGCTATTTAATGCGAGAAACACGTTGTCTGGTGTTTTCACCACTCCACAGTTGGTTTGATATGCAGAACCGGCGATGTTTTGTTTTCGTCGGGTTTCAAGTTGAGATATGCATTTTCTACGATAATCTTGGTGAAACATCTGTCAGAAGTATGCAGAATCATCTAGATCGCTCTTTTCGAGCTATTTAATGCGAGAAACACGTTACCTGGTGTTTTGACCACTCCACAGTGCGTTTGATATGTAGAGCCGCCGATAACTTGGTTTTGGTGGGGTTTCAAGCTGAAATATGCATTTTCTGCGATAATCTTGGTGTTTCATTTATGAGAAGTATGCAGAATCATCGAGAACGCCCTTTTCGAGCTAGCTAATGCGAGAAACACGTTTTCTGGTGTTTTCACCACTCCACAGTGCGTTTGATATGCAGACCAGGCGATATCTTTATTTTCGTGGTGTTTTCAGATGAGATATGCATTTTCTACGATAATCTTGGTGAAACATGTGTCCGAAGTATGCAGAAACATCCAGAGCGCTCTTTTCGAGCTATTTAATGCGAGAAACTCGTTTTCTGGGGTTTTCACCACTCCACAGTTCGGTGGATATGCAGAACCGGAGATATCTTGGTTTTCGTGGGGTTTCAAGCTGCGATATGCATTTCCTGCGATAACCTTGGTGAGACTTCTGTCCGAAGTATGCTGAATCATCTAGATCGCTCTTTTCGAGCTATTTAATGCGAGAAACACGTTATCTGGTGATTTCACCACTCCACAGTGCGTTTGAAATGCAGAACCAGCGATATCTTGGTTTTCGTGGCATTTCAAGCTGAGATATGCATTTCCTGCGATAATCTTGGTGAGACTTCTGTCCGAAGTTTGCTGAATCATCGGGATCGCTCTTTTCGAGCTATTTAATGCGAGAAACACGTTCTCCGGTTGTTTTCACCACTCCACAGTGCGTTTGATATGCAGAACAGGCGATATCTTTATTTTCGTGGTGTTTTCAGATGAGATATGCATTTTCTGCTATAATCTTGGTGGGTCTTTTGTCAGAAGTATGCAGAATCATCTAGATCGCGCTTTTCGAGCTATTTAATGCGAGAAACACGTTATCTGGTGTTTTCACCACCCCACAGTTGGTTTGATATGCAGAACCGGCGATATTTTGGTTTTCGTCGGGTTTCAAGCTGAGATATGCATTTTCTACGATAATCTTGGTGAAACATCTGTCCGAAGTATGCAGAATCATCGAGATCGCTCTATTCGAGCTATTTAATGCGAGAAACACGTTCTCTGGTTGTTTTCACCACTCCACAGTGCGTTTGATATGCAGAACCGGCAACATCTTGATTTTCGTGAGGTTTCGAGCTGAGATATGCATTTTCTGCGATAATATTGTTGAGACTTCAGTCAGAAGTATGCAGAATCAGCTAGTTCGCTCTTTTCGAGCTACTTAATGCACGAAACACGTTTTCTGTTGTTTTCACCACACCACAGTACGTTTGACATGCAGAACCGGAGATATCTTGGTTTCGGTCGGGTTTCAAGCTGAGATATGCATTTCCTGCGATAATCTTGGTGAGACTTCTGTCCCAAGTATGCTGAATCATCGGGATCGCTCTTTTCGAGCTATTTAATGCGAGAAACACGTTCTCTGGGTGTTTTCACCACTCCACAGTGCGTTTGATGTGCAGAACAGGCGATATCTTGATTTTCGTGGTGTTTCCAGCTGAGATATGCATTTTCTGCGATAATCTTGGTGGGTCTTTTGTCAGAAGTATGCAGAATCATCTAGATCGCTCTGTTCGAGCTACTTAATGCACGAAACACGTTTTCAGGTGTTTTCACCACTCCACAGTACGTTTGACATGCAGAACCGGAGATATCTTGGTTTCGGTCGGGTTTCAAGCTGAGATATGCATTTTCTATGATAATCTTGGTGAAACATCTGTCCGAAGTATGCAGAAACATCGAGAGCGCTCTTTCCGAGCTATTTAATGCGAGAAACTCGTTTTCTGGGGTTTTCACCACTCCACAGTTCGTTGGATATGCAGAGCCGGAGATATTTTGGTTTTCGTCGGGTTTCGAGCTGAGATATGCATTTTCTACGATAAGCTTGGTGAAACATCTGTCCGAAGTATGCAGAAACGTCGAGAGCGCTCTTTTCGGGCTATTTAATGCGAGAAACACGTTACCTGGTGTTTTGACCACTCCACAGTGCGTTTGATATGTAGAGCCGCCGATAACTTGGTTTTGGTGGGGTTTCCAGCTGAAATATGCATTTTCTGCGATAATTTTGGTGTGTCATTTATGAGAAGTATGCAGAATCATCGAGAACGCTCTTTCCGAGCTAGCTAATGCGAGAAACACGTTTTCTGGGGTTTTCACCACTCCACAGTTCGTTGGATATGCAGAACAGTAGATATCTTGATTTTCGTGGTGTTTCCAGATGAGATATGCATTTTCTGCGATAATCTTGGTGGGTCATTTGTCAGAAGTATGCAGAATCATCTAGATCGCGCTTTTCGAGCTATTTAATGCGAGAAACACGTTATCTGGTGTTTTCACCACTCCACAGTTGGTTTGATATGCAGAACCGGCGATATGTTGGTTTTCGTCGGGTTTCAAGCTGAGATATGCATTTTCTACGATTATCTTGGTGAAACATTTGTCCGAAGTATGCAGAATCATCGAGATCGCTCTATTCGAGCTATTTAATGCGAGAAACACGTTCTCTGGTTGTTTTCACCACTCCACAGTGCGTTTGATATGCAGAACCGGCAACATCTTGATTTTCGTGAGGTTTCGAGCTGAGATGTGCATTTTCTGCGATAATCTTGGTGAGTCTTCTGTCAGAAGTATGCAGAATCATCTAGATCGCTCTTTTCGAGCTATTTAATGCGAGTAACACGTTTTCTGGTGTTTTCACCACTCCACAGTACGTTTGATGTGCAGAACCGGAGATATCTTGGTTTTCGTGAGGTTTCAAGCTGAGATATGCACTTTGTGCGATAATCTTGGCGAGTCTTCTGTCAGAAGTATGCAGAATCATCTAGATCGCTCGTTTCGAGCTATTTAATGCGAAAAAACAAGTTTTCTGGTGTTTTGACCACTCCACAGTTCGTTGGATATGCAGAACCGGAGATATCTTGGTTTTCGTGGGGTTTCAAGCTGAGATATGCATTTTCTGCGATAATATTGGTGAGACTTCAGTCAGAAGTATGCAGAATCATCTAGATCGCTCTTTTCGAGCTATTTAGTGCACGAAACACGTTTTCTGGTGTTTTCACCACTCCACTGTACGTTCGACATGCAGAACCGGAGATATCTTGGTTTCGGTCGTGTATCAAGCAGAGATATGCATTTTCTACGATAATATTGGTGAGACCTCTGTCAGAAGTATGCAGAATCTTCGAGAATGCTCTTTTCGAGCTTCTTAATGCGAGAAACACGTTTTCTGGTGTTTTCACCACTCCACAGTGCGTTTGATATGCAGAACCAGCGATATCTTGGTTATCGTGGCATTTCAAGCTGAGATATGCATTTTCTGCGATAATCTTGGTGAGACTTCTGTTAGAAGTATGCAGAATCATCGAGATCGCACTTTTCGAGCTATTTAATGCGAGAAACACGTTATCTGGTGTTTTCACCACTCCACAGTACGTTTGATGTGCAGAACCGGCAACATCTTGATTTTCGTGAGGTTTCGAGCTGAGATATGCATTTTCTGCGATAATCTTGGTGAGTCTTCTGTCAGAAGTATGCAGAATCATCTAGATTGCTCTTTTCGAGCTATTTAATGCGAGAAACTCGTTTTCTGGGGTATTCAACACTCCACAGTTCGTTGGATATGCAGAACCGGAGATATCTTGGTTTTCGAGGGGTTTCAAGCTGCGATATGCATTTCCTGCGATAATCTTGGTGAGACTTCTGTCGAAGTATGCTGAATCATCTAGATCGCTCTTTTCGAGCTATTTAATGCGAGAAACACGTTATCTGGTGATTTCACCACTCCACAGTGCGTTTGATATGCAGAACCAGCGATATCTTGGTTATCGTGGCATTTCAAGCTGAGATATGCATTTTCTGCGATAATCTTGGTGAGACTTCTGTTAGAAGTATGCAGAATCATCGAGATCGCACTTTTCGAGCTATTTAATGCGAGAAACACGTTATCTGGTGTTTTCACCACTCCACAGTTGGTTTGATATGCAGAACCGGCGATATTTTGGTTTTCGTCGGGTTTCAAGCTTAGATATGCATTTTCTACGACAATCTTGGTGAAACATGTGTCCGAAGTATGCAGAAACATCAAGAGCGCTCTTTTCGAGCTATTTAATGCGAGAAACTCGTTTTCTGGGGTGTTCACCACTCCACAGTTCGTTGGATATGCAGAACCGGAGATATCTTGGTTTTCGTGGGGTCCAAGCTGAGATATGCATTTCCTGCGATAATCTTGGTGAGACTTCTGTCCGAAGTTTGCTGAATCATCGGGATCGCTCTTTTCGAGCTATTTAATTCGAGAAACACGTTCTCTGGTTGTTTTCACCACTCCACAGTGCGTTTGATATGCAGAACAGGCGAAATCTTGATTTTCGTGGTGTTTCCAGATGAGATATGCATTTTCTGCGATAATCTTGGTGGGTCTTTTGTCAGAAGTATGCAGAATCATCTAGATCGCGCTTTTCGAGCTATTTAATGCGAGAAACACGTTATCTGGTGTTTTCACCACTCCACAGTTGGTTTGATATGCAGAACCGGCGATATTTTAGTTTTCGTCGGGTTTCAAGCTGAGATATATATTTTCTACGATAATCTTGGTGAAACATCTGTCCGAAGTATGCAGAATCATCGAGATCGCTCTATTCGAGCTATTTAATGCGCGAAACACGTTCTCTGGTTGTTTTCACCACTCCACAGTGCGTTTGATATGCAGAACCGGCAACATCGTGATTTTCGTGAGGTTTCGAGCTGAGATATGCATTTTCTGCGATAATATTGGTGAGACTTCAGTCAGAAGTATACCGAATCATCTAGTTCGCTCTTTTCGAGCTACTTAATGCACGAAACACGTTTTCTGGTGTTTTCACCACTCCAGAGTACGTTTGACCTGCAGAACCGGAGATATCTTGGTTTCGGTCGGGTTTCAAGCTGAGATATGAATTTCCTGCGATAATCTTGGTGAGACTTCTGTCCGAAGTTTGCTGAATCATCGGGATCGCTCTTTTCGTGCTATTTAATGCGAGAAACACGTTCTCTGGTTGTTTTCACGACTCCACAGTGCGTTTGATATGCAGAACAGGCGATATCTTGATTTTCGTGGTGTTTCCAGATGAGATATGCATTTTCTGCAATAATCTTGGTGGGTCTTTTGTCAGAAGTATGCAGAATCATCTAGATCGCGCTCTACGAGCTATTTAATGCGAGAAACACGTTATCTGGTGTTTTCACCACTCCACAGTTGGTTTGATATGCAGAACCGGCGATATTTTGGTTTTCGTCGGGTTTCAAGCTGAGATATGCATTTTCTACGATAATCTTGGTGAGACTTCTGTCAGAAGTATGCAGGATCTTCGAGAACGCTCTTTTCGAGCTATTTAATGCGAGAAACACGTTATCTGGTGTTTTCACCACTCCACAGTGCGTTTGATATGCAGAGCCGGCGATATCTTGATTTTCGTGGTGTTTCCCGCTGAGATATGCATTTTCTGCGATAATCTTGGATATTCTTCTGTGAGAAGTATGCAGAATCACCGAAATCGCTGTTTTCGTGCTATTTAATGCGAAGAACAAGTTTTCTGGTGTTTTCAGCACTTCACAGTGCGTTTGATATGCGGAAACTGCGATATCTTCGTTTTCGTGGGGTTTCAAGCTGAGATATGCATTTTCTGCGATAATCTTTTTGAGACTTCTGTTAGAAGTATGCAGAATCATCGAGATCGCACTTTTCGAGCTATTTAATGCGAGAAACACGTTCTCTGGTTGTTTTCACCACTCCACAGTGCGTTTGATATGCAGAACAGGCGATATCTTTATTTTCGTGGTGTTTCCAGATGAGATATGCATTTTCTGATATAATCTTGGTGGGTCTTTTGTCAGAAGTATGCAGAATCATCTAGATCGCGCTTTTCGAGCTATTTAATGCGAGAAACACGTTATCTGGTGTTTTCACCACCCCACAGTTGGTTTGATATGCAGAACCGGCGATATTTTGGTTTTCGTCGGGTTTCAAGCTGAGATATGCATTTTCTACGATAATCTTGGTGAAACATCTGTCCGAAGTATGCAGAATCATCGAGATCGCTCTATTCGATCTATTAAATGCGAGAAACACGTTCTCTGGTTGTTTTCACCACTCCACAGTGCGTTTGATATGCAGAACCGGCAACATCTTGATTTTCGTGAGGTTTCGAGCTGAGATATGCATTTTCTGCGATAATATTGGTGAGACTTCAGTCAGAAGTATGCAGAATCATCTAGATCGCTCTTTTCGAGCTATTTAATGCGAGTAACACGTTTTCTGGTGTTTTCACCACTCCACAGTACGTTTGATGTGCAGAACCGGAGATATCTCGGTTTTCGTGAGGTTTCAAGCTGAGATATGCACTTTGTGCGATAATCTTGGCGAGTCTTCTGTCAGAAGTATGCAGAATCATCTAGATCGCTCGTTTCGAGCTATTTAATGCGAAAAAACAAGTTTTCTGGTGTTTTGGCCACTCCACAGTTCGTTGGATATGCAGAACCGGAGATATCTTGGTTTTCGTGGGGTTTCAAGCTGAGATATGCATTTTCTGCGATAATATTGGTGAGACTTCAGTCAGAAGTATGCAGAATCATCTAGATCGCTCTTTTCGAGCTATTTAGTGCACGAAACACGTTTTCTGGTGTTTTCACCACTCCACTGTACGTTCGACATGCAGAACCGGAGATATCTTGGTTTCGGTCGTGTATCAAGCTGAGATATGCATTTTCTACGATAATATTGGTGAGACCTCTGTCAGAAGTATGCAGAATCTTCGAGAATGCTCTTTTCGAGCTTCTTAATGCGAGAAACACGTTTTCTGGTGTTTTCACCACTCCACAGTGCGTTTGATATGCAGAACCAGCGATATCTTGGTTATCGTGGCATTTCAAGCTGAGATATGCATTTTCTGCGATAATCTTGGTGAGACTTCTGTTAGAAGTATGCAGAATCATCGAGATCGCACTTTTCGAGCTATTTAATGCGAGAAACACGTTATCTGGTGTTTTCACCACTCCACAGTACGTTTGATGTGCAGAACCGGCAACATCTTCATTTTCGTGAGGTTTCGAGCTGAGATATGCATTTTCTGCGATAATCTTGGTGAGTCTTCTGTCAGAAGTATGCAGAATCATCTAGATCGCTCTTTTCGAGCTATTTAATGCGAGAAACTCGTTTTCTGGGGTATTCAACACTCCACAGTTCGTTGGATATGCAGAACCGGAGATATCTTGGTTTTCGAGGGGTTTCAAGCTGCGATATGCATTTCCTGCGATAATCTTGGTGAGACTTCTGTCGAAGTATGCTGAATCATCTAGATCGCTCTTTTCGAGCTATTTAATGCGAGAAACACGTTATCTGGTGATTTCACCACTCCACAGTGCGTTTGATATGCAGAACCAGCGATATCTTGGTTATCGTGGCATTTCAAGCTGAGATATGCATTTTCTGCGATAATCTTGGTGAGACTTCTGTTAGAAGTATGCAGAATCATCGAGATCGCACTTTTCGAGCTATTTAATGCGAGAAACACGTTATCTGGTGTTTTCACCACTCCACAGTTGGTTTGATATGCAGAACCGGCGATATTTTAGTTTTCGTCGGGTTTCAAGCTGAGATATATATTTTCTACGATAATCTTGGTGAAACATCTGTCCGAAGTATGCAGAATCATCGAGATCGCTCTATTCGAGCTATTTAATGCGCGAAACACGTTCTCTGGTTGTTTTCACCACTCCACAGTGCGTTTGATATGCAGAACCGGCAACATCTTGATTTTCGTGAGGTTTCGAGCTGAGATATGCATTTTCTGCGATAATATTGGTGAGACTTCAGTCAGAAGTATACCGAATCATCTAGTTCGCTCTTTTCGAGCTACTTAATGCACGAAACACGTTTTCTGGTGTTTTCACCACTCCACAGTACGTTTGACCTGCAGAACCGGAGATATCTTGGTTTCGGTCGGGTTTCAAGCTGAGATATGAATTTCCTGCGATAATCTTGGTGAGACTTCTGTCCGAAGTTTGCTGAATCATCGGGATCGCTCTTTTCGTGCTATTTAATGCGAGAAACACGTTCTCTGGTTGTTTTCACGACTCCACAGTGCGTTTGATATGCAGAACAGGCGATATCTTGATTTTCGTGGTGTTTCCAGATGAGATATGCATTTTCTGCAATAATCTTGGTGGGTCTTTTGTCAGAAGTATGCAGAATCATCTAGATCGCGCTCTACGAGCTATTTAATGCGAGAAACACGTTATCTGGTGTTTTCACCACTCCACAGTTGGTTTGATATGCAGAACCGGCGATATTTTGGTTTTCGTCGGGTTTCAAGCTGAGATATGCATTTTCTACGATAATCTTGGTGAGACTTCTGTCAGAAGTATGCAGGATCTTCGAGAACGCTCTTTTCGAGCTATTTAATGCGAGAAACACGTTATCTGGTGTTTTCACCACTCCACAGTGCGTTTGATATGCAGAGCCGGCGATATCTTGATTTTCGTGGTGTTTCCCGCTGAGATATGCATTTTCTGCGATAATCTTGGATATTCTTCTGTGAGAAGTATGCAGAATCACCGAAATCGCTGTTTTCGTGCTATTTAATGCGAAGAACAAGTTTTCTGGTGTTTTCAGCACTTCACAGTGCGTTTGATATGCGGAAACTGCGATATCTTCGTTTTCGTGGGGTTTCAAGCTGAGATATGCATTTTCTGCGATAATCTTTTTGAGACTTCTGTTAGAAGTATGCAGAATCATCGAGATCGCACTTTTCGAGCTATTTAATGCGAGAAACACGTTCTCTGGTTGTTTTCACCACTCCACAGTGCGTTTGATATGCAGAACAGGCGATATCTTTATTTTCGTGGTGTTTCCAGATGAGATATGCATTTTCTGATATAATCTTGGTGGGTCTTTTGTCAGAAGTATGCAGAATCATCTAGATCGCGCTTTTCGAGCTATTTAATGCGAGAAACACGTTATCTGGTGTTTTCACCACCCCACAGTTGGTTTGATATGCAGAACCGGCGATATTTTGGTTTTCGTCGGGTTTCAAGCTGAGATATGCATTTTCTACGATAATCTTGGTGAAACATCTGTCCGAAGTATGCAGAATCATCGAGATCGCTCTATTCGAGCTATTTAATGCGAGAAACACGTTCTCTGGTTGTTTTCACCACTCCACAGTGCGTTTGATATGCAGAACCGGCAACATCTTGATTTTCGTGAGGTTTCGAGCTGAGATATGCATTTTCTGCGATAATATTGGTGAGACTTCAGTCAGAAGTATGCAGAATCATCTAGATCGCGCTTTTCGAGCTATTTAATGCGAGTAACACGTTATCTGGTGTTTTCACCACTCCACAGTTGGTTTGATATGCAGAACCGGCGATATGTTGGTTTTCGTCGGGTTTCAAGCTGAGATATGCATTTTCTACGATTATCTTGGTGAAACATTTGTCCGAAGTATGCAGAATCATCGAGATCGCTCTATTCGATCTATTAAATGCGAGAAACACGTTCTCTGGTTGTTTTCACCACTCCACAGTGCGTTTGATATGCAGAACCGGCAACATCTTGATTTTCGTGAGGTTTCGAGCTGAGATATGCATTTTCTGCGATAATATTGGTGAGACTTCAGTCAGAAGTATGCAGAATCATCTAGATCGCTCTTTTCGAGCTATTTAATGCGAGAAACACGTTATCTGGTGTTTTCACCACCCCACAGTTGGTTTGATATGCAGAACCGGCGATATTTTGGTTTTCGTCGGGTTTCAAGCTGAGATATGCATTTTCTACGATAATCTTGGTGAAACATCTGTCCGAAGTATGCAGAATCATCGAGATCGCTCTATTCGAGCTATTTAATGCGAGAAACACGTTCTCTGGTTGTTTTCACCACTCCACAGTGCGTTTGATATGCAGAACCGGCAACATCTTGATTTTCGTGAGGTTTCGAGCTGAGATATGCATTTTCTGCGATAATATTGGTGAGACTTCAGTCAGAAGTATGCAGAATCATCTAGATCGCGCTTTTCGAGCTATTTAATGCGAGTAACACGTTATCTGGTGTTTTCACCACTCCACAGTTGGTTTGATATGCAGAACCGGCGATATGTTGGTTTTCGTCGGGTTTCAAGCTGAGATATGCATTTTCTACGATTATCTTGGTGAAACATTTGTCCGAAGTATGCAGAATCATCGAGATCGCTCTATTCGATCTATTAAATGCGAGAAACACGTTCTCTGGTTGTTTTCACCACTCCACAGTGCGTTTGATATGCAGAACCGGCAACATCTTGATTTTCGTGAGGTTTCGAGCTGAGATATGCATTTTCTGCGATAATATTGGTGAGACTTCAGTCAGAAGTATGCAGAATCATCTAGATCGCTCTTTTCGAGCTATTTAATGCGAGTAACACGTTTTCTGGTGTTTTCACCACTCCACAGTACGTTTGATGTGCAGAACCGGAGATATCTTGGTTTTCGTGAGGTTTCAAGCTGAGATATGCACTTTGTGCGATAATCTTGGCGAGTCTTCTGTCAGAAGTATGCAGAATCATCTAGATCGCTCGTTTCGAGCTATTTAATGCGAAAAAACAAGTTTTCTGGTGTTTTGGCCACTCCACAGTTCGTTGGATATGCAGAACCGGAGATATCTTGGTTTTCGTGGGGTTTCAAGCTGAGATATGCATTTTCTGCGATAATATTGGTGAGACTTCAGTCAGAAGTATGCAGAATCATCTAGATCGCTCTTTTCGAGCTATTTAGTGCACGAAACACGTTTTCTGGTGTTTTCACCACTCCACTGTACGTTCGACATGCAGAACCGGAGATATCTTGGTTTCGGTCGTGTATCAAGCTGAGATATGCATTTTCTACGATAATATTGGTGAGACCTCTGTCAGAAGTATGCAGAATCTTCGAGAATGCTCTTTTCGAGCTTCTTAATGCGAGAAACACGTTTTCTGGTGTTTTCACCACTCCACAGTGCGTTTGATATGCAGAACCAGCGATATCTTGGTTATCGTGGCATTTCAAGCTGAGATATGCATTTTCTGCGATAATCTTGGTGAGACTTCTGTTAGAAGTATGCAGAATCATCGAGATCGCACTTTTCGAGCTATTTAATGCGAGAAACACGTTATCTGGTGTTTTCACCACTCCACAGTACGTTTGATGTGCAGAACCGGCAACATCTTCATTTTCGTGAGGTTTCGAGCTGAGATATGCATTTTCTGCGATAATCTTGGTGAGTCTTCTGTCAGAAGTATGCAGAATCATCTAGATCGCTCTTTTCGAGCTATTTAATGCGAGAAACTCGTTTTCTGGGGTATTCAACACTCCACAGTTCGTTGGATATGCAGAACCGGAGATATCTTGGTTTTCGAGGGGTTTCAAGCTGCGATATGCATTTCCTGCGATAATCTTGGTGAGACTTCTGTCGAAGTATGCTGAATCATCTAGATCGCTCGTTTCGAGCTATTTAATGCGAAAAAACAAGTTTTCTGGTGTTTTGACCACTCCACAGTTCGTTGGATATGCAGAACCGGAGATATCTTGGTTTTCGTGGGGTTTCAAGCTGAGATATGCATTTTCTGCGATA
The DNA here is from genome assembly GCA_951804975.1 of Anthophora plumipes. NCBI lineage: Eukaryota > Metazoa > Arthropoda > Insecta > Hymenoptera > Apidae > Anthophora > Anthophora plumipes. The sequence continues at coordinate 160,639 of CATORF010000524.1, forward strand.
ATATTGGTGAGACTTCAGTCAGAAGTATGCAGAATCATCTAGATCGCTCTTTTCGAGCTATTTAGTGCACGAAACACGTTTTCTGGTGTTTTCACCACTCCACTGTACGTTCGACATGCAGAACCGGCGATATTTTAGTTTTCGTCGGGTTTCAAGCTGAGATATGCATTTTCTGCGATAATCTTGATGAGACTTCTGTTAGAAGTATGCAGAATCATCGAGATCGCACTTTTCGAGCTATTTAATGCGAGAAACACGGTATCTGGTGTTTTCACCACTCCACAGTTGGTTTGATATGCAGAACCGGCGATATTTTGGTTTTCGTCGGGTTTCAAGCTTAGATATGCATTTTCTACGACAAT
>CATORF010000525.1:0-184660 GCA_951804975.1 Anthophora plumipes
AACCAAACATCGCGGGTTCTGCATTTCATACGCACTGTGGAGTGCTGAAAACACCAGATATCGTGTTTCTCGCATTAAATAGCTCGAAAAGTGCGATCTCGATGATTCTGCATACTTCTGGCAGATGACTCACCTAGATTATCGCAGAAAATGCATATCTCAGCTGGAAACACCACGAAAATCAAGATATCGCCGGTTCTGCATATCAAACGCACTTAGGAATGTTGAAAACACCAGAAACCTTGTTTTTTCGCATTAAATAGCTCGAAAAGAGCGATCTCGATGATTAAGCATACTTCGGACAGAAGTCTCACCAAGATTATCGCAGAAATTGCATATTTCAGCTTGAAACCCCACGAAAACCTAGATATCGCTGGTTCTGCATATTAAACGCAGTATTGAGTGCTGGAAACACCAGATAACGTGTTTCTCACATTAAATAGCTCGAATAGAGCGATCTCGATGATTAAGCATACTTCGGACAGAAGTCTCACCAAGATTATCGTAAAAAGTGCATATCTCAGCTTGAAACCCCACGAAAACTGAGATATCGCTGGTTCTGCATATCAAACGCACTGTGGAGTGCTGAAAACACCAGATAACGTTTTGTCGCATTAAATAGCTCGAATAGAGCGATCTCGATGATTCTGCATACTTCGGAAAGAAGTCTCACCAAGATTATCGTAAAAAATGCATATCTCAGCTTGAAACCCCACGAAAACCAAGATATCGCTGGTACTGCATATCGAACGCACTGTGGAGTGGTGAAAACCCCACATAACGTGTTTCTCGCATTAAATAGCTCGAAAAGTGCGCTCTTGATGTTTCAGCATACTTCGGACAGATGTTTCACCAAGATTATCGTAGAAAATGCATATCTGAGCTTGAAACCCGACGAAAACCAAACATCGCGGGTTCTGCATTTCATACGCACTGTGGAGTGCTGAAAACACCAGATATCGTGTTTCTCGCATTAAATAGCTCGAAAAGTGCGATCTCGATGATTCTGCATACTTCTGACAGAAGTCTCACCAAGATTATCGCAGAAAATGCATATCTCTGCTTGAAACCCCACGAAAACCCAGATATCGCCGGTTCTGCATATCAAACGCACTGTGGAGTGGTGAAAACACCAGATAACGTTTTGTCGCATTAAATAGCTCGAATAGAGCGATCTCGATGATTCTGCATACTTCGGACAGAAGTCTCACCAAGATTATCGTAAAAAATGCATATCTCAGCTTGAAACCCCACGAAAACCAAGATATCGCTGGTACTGCATATCGAACGCACTGTGGAGTGGTGAAAACCCCACAAAACGTGTTTCTCGCATTAAATAGCTCGAAAAGTGCGCTCTTGATGTTTCTGCATACTTCGGACAGATGTTTCACCAAGATTATCGTAGAAAATGCATATCTGAGCTTGAAACCCGACGAAAACCAAACATCGCGGGTTCTGCATTTCATACGCACTGTGGAGTGCTGAAAACACCAGATATCGTGTTTCTCGCATTAAATAGCTCGAAAAGTGCGATCTCGATGATTCTGCATACTTCTGACAGAAGTCTCACCAAGATTATCGCAGAAAATGCATATCTCTGCTTGAAACCCCACGAAAACCCAGATATCGCCGGTTCTGCATATCAAACGCACTGTGGAGTGGTGAAAACACCAGATAACGTTTTGTCGCATTAAATAGCTCGAATAGAGCGATCTCGATGATTCTGCATACTTCGGACAGAAGTCTCACCAAGATTATCGTAAAAAATGCATATCTCAGCTTGAAACCCCACGAAAACCAAGATATCGCTGGTACTGCATATCGAACGCACTGTGGAGTGGTGAAAACCCCACAAAACGTGTTTCTCGCATTAGATAGCTCGAAAAGTGCGATATCGATGATTCAGCATACTTCGGACAGAAGTCTCACCATGATTATCGTAAAAAATGCATATCTCAGCTTGAAACCCCACGAAAACCAAGATATCGCTGGTTCTGCATATCAAACGCACTGTGGAGTGGTGAAAACACCAGATAACGTGTTTCTCGCATTAAATAGGTCGAAAAGAGCGATCTCGATGTTTCTGCATACTTCGCACAGAAGTCTCACCAAGATTATCGCAGACAATGCATATCTCAGCTTGAAACCCCACGAAAACCAAGATATCGCCGGTTCTGCATATCATACGCACTGTGGAGTGCTGAAAACACCAGATATCGTGTTTCACGCATTAAATAGCTCGAAAAGTGCGATCTCGATGATTCAGCATACTTCGGACAGAAGTCTCTCCAAGTTTATCGCAGAAGATGCATATCTCAGCTTGAAACCCCTCGAAAACCAAGATATCACCTGTTCTGCATATCCAACGAACTGTGGTGTGGTGAAAACCCCAGAAAACGTGTTTCTCGCATTAAATAGCTCGAAAAGAGCGATCTCGATGATTCTGCACACTTCGGACAGAAGTCTCACCAAGATTATCGCAGACAATGCATATCTCAGCTTGAAACCCCACGAAAACCAAGATATCGCCGGTTCTGCATTTCATACGCACTGTGGAGTGCTGAAAACACCAGATATCTTGTTTCTCGCATTAAATAGCTCGAAAAGTGCGCTCTTGATGTTTCTGCATACTTCGGACAGATGTTTCACCAAGATTATCGTAGAAAATGCATATCTGAGCTTGAAACCCGACGAAAACCAAACATCGCGGGTTCTGCATTTCATACGCACTGTGGAGTGCTGAAAACACCAGATATCGTGTTTCTCGCATTAAATAGCTCGAAAAGTGCGATCTCGATGATTCTGCATACTTCTGGCAGATGACTCACCTAGATTATCGCAGAAAATGCATATCTCAGCTGGAAACACCACGAAAATCAAGATATCGCCGGTTCTGCATATCAAACGCACTTAGGAATGTTGAAAACACCAGAAACCTTGTTTTTTCGCATTAAATAGCTCGAAAAGAGCGATCTCGATGATTAAGCATACTTCGGACAGAAGTCTCACCAAGATTATCGCAGAAATTGCATATTTCAGCTTGAAACCCCACGAAAACCTAGATATCGCTGGTTCTGCATATTAAACGCAGTATTGAGTGCTGGAAACACCAGATAACGTGTTTCTCACATTAAATAGCTCGAATAGAGCGATCTCGATGATTAAGCATACTTCGGACAGAAGTCTCACCAAGATTATCGTAAAAAGTGCATATCTCTGCTTGAAACCCCACGAAAACCCAGATATCGCCGGTTCTGCATATCAAACGCACTGTGGAGTGGTGAAAACACCAGATAACGTTTTGTCGCATTAAATAGCTCGAATAGAGCGATCTCGATGATTCTGCATACTTCGGACAGAAGTCTCACCAAGATTATCGTAAAAAATGCATATCTCAGCTTGAAACCCCACGAAAACCAAGATATCGCTGGTACTGCATATCGAACGCACTGTGGAGTGGTGAAAACCCCACAAAACGTGTTTCTCGCATTAAATAGCTCGAAAAGTGCGCTCTTGAGGTTTCTGCATACTTCGGACAGATGTTTCACCAAGATTATCGTAGAAAATGCATATCTGAGCTTGAAACCCGACGAAAACCAAACATCGCGGGTTCTGCATTTCATACGCACTGTGGAGTGCTGAAAACACCAGATATCGTGTTTCTCGCATTAAATAGCTCGAAAAGTGCGATCTCGATGATTCTGCATACTTCTAACAGAAGTCTCACCAAGATTATCGCAGAAAATGCATATCTCTGCTTGAAACCCCACGAAAACCCAGATATCGCCGGTTCTGCATATCAAACGCACTGTGGAGTGGTGAAAACACCAGATAACGTTTTGTCGCATTAAATAGCTCGAATAGAGCGATCTCGATGATTCTGCATACTTCGGACAGAAGTCTCACCAAGATTATCGTAAAAAATGCATATCTCAGCTTGAAACCCCACGAAAACCAAGATATCGCTGGTACTGCATATCGAACGCACTGTGGAGTGGTGAAAACCCCACAAAACGTGTTTCTCGCATTAGATAGCTCGAAAAGTGCGATATCGATGATTCAGCATACTTCGGACAGAAGTCTCACCATGATTATCGTAAAAAATGCATATCTCAGCTTGAAACCCCACGAAAACCAAGATATCGCTGGTTCTGCATATCAAACGCACTGTGGAGTGGTGAAAACACCAGATAACGTGTTTCTCGCATTAAATAGGTCGAAAAGAGCGATCTCGATGTTTCTGCATACTTCGCACAGAAGTCTCACCAAGATTATCGCAGACAATGCATATCTCAGCTTGAAACCCCACGAAAACCAAGATATCGCCGGTTCTGCATATCATACGCACTGTGGAGTGCTGAAAACACCAGATATCGTGTTTCACGCATTAAATAGCTCGAAAAGTGCGATCTCGATGATTCAGCATACTTCGGACAGAAGTCTCTCCAAGTTTATCGCAGAAGATGCATATCTCAGCTTGAAACCCCTCGAAAACCAAGATATCACCTGTTCTGCATATCCAACGAACTGTGGTGTGGTGAAAACCCCAGAAAACGTGTTTCTCGCATTAAATAGCTCGAAAAGAGCGATCTCGATGATTCTGCACACTTCGGACAGAAGTCTCACCAAGATTATCGCAGACAATGCATATCTCAGCTTGAAACCCCACGAAAACCAAGATATCGCCGGTTCTGCATTTCATACGCACTGTGGAGTGCTGAAAACACCAGATATCTTGTTTCTCGCATTAAATAGCTCGAAAAGTGCGATCTCGATGATTCTGCATACTTCTGGCAGAAGTCTCACCAAGATAATCGCAGACAATGCATATCTCAGCTTGAAACCCCACGAAAACCAAGATATCGCCGGTTCTGCATATCATACTCACTGTGGAGTGCTGAAAACACCAGATATCGTTTTTCTCGCATTAAATAGCTCGAAAAGTGCGATCTCGATGATTCAGCATACTTCGGACAGAAGTCTCTCCAAGTTTATCGCAGAAGATGCATATCTCAGCTTGAAACCCCTCGAAATCCAAGATATCACCTGTTCTTCATATCCAACGAACTGTGGTGTGGTGAAAACCCCAGAAAACGTGTTTCTCGCATTAAATAGCTCGAAAAGAGCGATCTCGATGATTCTGCACACTTCGGACAGAAGTCTCACCAAGATTATCGCAGACAATGCATATCTCAGCTTGAAACCCCACGAAAACCAAGATATCGCCGGTTCTGCATTTCATACGCACTGTGGAGTGCTGAAAACACCAGATATCGTGTTTCTCGCATTAAATAGCTCGAAAAGTGCGATCTCGATGATTCTGCATACTTCTGACAGAAGTCTCACCATGATTATCGTAAAAAATGCATATCTCAGCTTGAAACCCCACGAAAACCAAGATATCGCTGGTTCTGCATATCAAACGCACTGTGGAGTGGTGAAAACACCAGATAACGTGTTTCTCGCATTAAATAGGTCGAAAAGAGCGATCTCGATGTTTCTGCATACTTCGGACAGAAGTCTCTCCAAGTTTATCGCAGAAGATGCATATCTCAGCTTGAAACCCCTCGAAAACCAAGATATCACCTGTTCTGCATATCCAACGAACTGTGGTGTGGTGAAAACCCCAGAAAACGTGTTTCTCGCATTAAATAGCTCGAAAAGAGCGATCTCGATGATTCAGCATACTTCGGACAGAAGTCTCTCCAAGTTTATCGCAGAAGATGCATATCTCAGCTTGAAACCCCTCGAAAACCAAGATATCACCTGTTCTGCATATCCAACGAACTGTGGTGTGGTGAAAACAACCAGATAACGTCTTTCTCGCATTAAATAGCTCGAAAAGAGCGATCTAGATGATTCTGCATACTTCTGGCAGAAGACTCACCTAGATTATCGCAGAAAATGCATATCTCAGCTGGAAACACCACGAAAATCAAGATATCGCCGGTTCTGCATATCAAACGCTTTGTGGAATGTTGAAAACACCAGAAACCTTGTTTTTTCGCATTAAATAGCTCGAAAAGAGCGATCTAGATGACTCTGCATACTTCGGACTGAAGTCTCACCAAGATTATCGCAGAAAATGCATATCTGAGCTTGAAACCACACGAAAACCAGGATATCGTCGGTTCTGCATATCATACGCACTGTGGAGTGGTGAAAGCACCAGATAACGTGTTTCTCGCATTAAATAGCTCGAAAAGAGCGATCTAGATGATTCTGCATACTTCTGGCAGAAGACTCACCTAGATTATCGCAGAAAATGCATATCTGAGCTTGAAACCACACGAAAACCAGGATATCGTCGGTTCTGCATATCATACGCACTGTGGAGTGGTGAAAGCACCAGATAACGTGTTTCTCGCATTAAATAGCTCGAAACGAGCGATCTCGATGATTAAGCATACTTCGGACAGATGTCTCACCAAGATTATCGCAGAAATTGCATATCTCAGCTTGAAACCCCACGAAAACCTAGATATCGCTGGTTCTGCATATTAAACGCAGTGTTGAGTGCTCGAAACACCAGATAACGTGTTTCTCACATTAAATAGCTCGAATAGAGCGATCTCGATGATTCTGCATACTTCGGAAAGAAGTCTCACCAAGATTATCGTAAAAAATGCATATCTCAGCTTGAAACCCCACGAAAACCAAGATATCGCTGGTACTGCATATCGAACGCACTGTGGAGTGGTGAAAACCCCACAAAACGTGTTTCTCGCATTAAATAGCTCGAAAAGTGCGCTCTTGATGTTTCTGCATACTTCGGACAGATGTTTCACCAAGATTATCGTAGAAAATGCATATCTGAGCTTGAAACCCGACGAAAACCAAACATCGCGGGTTCTGCATTTCATACGCACTGTGGAGTGCTGAAAACACCAGATATCGTGTTTCTCGCATTAAATAGCTCGAAAAGTGCGATCTCGATGATTCTGCATACTTCTGACAGAAGTCTCACCAAGATTATCACAGAAAATGCATATCTCTGCTTGAAACCCCACGAAAACCCAGATATCGCCGGTTCTGCATATCAAACGCACTGTGGAATGTTGAAAACACCAGAAACCTTGTTTTTTCGCATTAAATAGCTCGAAAAGTGCGATCTAGATGATTCTGCATACTTCTGACAGAAGTCTCACCAAGATTATCGCAGACAATGCATATCTCAGCTTGAAACCCCACGAAAACCAAGATATCGCCGGTTCTGCATATCATACGCACTGTGGAGTGCTGAAAACACCAGATATCGTGTTTCTCGCATTAAATAGCTCGAAAAGTGCGATCTCGATGATTCTGCATACTTCTGACAGAAGTCTCACCATGATTATCGTACAAAATGCATATCTCAGCTTGAAACCCCACGAAAACCAAGATATCGCTGGTTCTGCATATCCAACGAACTGTGGTGTGGTGAAAACCCCAGAAAACGTGTTTCTCGCATTAAATAGCTCGAAAAGAGCGATCTCGATGATTCAGCATACTTCGGACAGAAGTCTCTCCAAGTTTATCGCAGAAGATGCATATCTCAGCTTGAAACCCCTCGAAAACCAAGATATCACCTGTTCTGCATATCATACGCACTGTGGAGTGGTGAAAGCACCAGATAACGTGTTTCTCGCATTAAATAGCTCGAAAAGAGCGATCTAGATGATTCTGCATACTTCTGGCAGAAGACTCACCTAGATTATCGCAGAAAATGCATATCTCAGCTGGAAACACCACGAAAATCAAGATATCGCCGGTTCTGCATATCAAACGCACTGTGGAATGTTGAAAACACCAGAAACCTTGTTTTTTCGCATTAAATTGCTCGAAAAGAGCGATCTAGATGACTCTGCATACTTCGGACTGAAGTCTCACCAAGATTATCGCAGAAAATGCATATCTGAGCTTGAAACCACACGAAAACCAAGATATCGCTGGTACTGCATATCGAACGCACTGTGGAGTGGTGAAAACCCCACAAAACGTGTTTCTCGCATTAAATAGCTCGAAAAGTGCGCTATTGATGTTTCTGCATACTTCGGACAGATGTTTCACCAAGCTAATCGTAGAAAATGCATATCTGAGCTTGAAACCCGACGAAAACCAAACATCGCGGGTTCTGCATTTCATACGCACTGTGGAGTGCTGAAAACACCAGATATCGTGTTTCTCGCATTAAATAGCTCGAAAAGTGCGATCTCGATGATTCTGCATACTTCTGACAGAAGTCTCACCAAGATTATCGCAGACAATGCATATCTCAGCTTGAATCCCCACGAAAACCAAGATATCGCTGGTACTGCATATCGAACGCACTGTGGAGTGGTGAAAACCCCACAAAACGTGTTTCTCGCATTAGATAGCTCGAAAAGTGCGATATCGATGATTCAGCATACTTCGGACAGAAGTCTCACCATGATTATCGTAAAAAATGCATATCTCAGCTTGAAACCCCACGAAAACCAAGATATCGCTGGTTCTGCATATCAAACGCACTGTGGAGTGGTGAAAACACCAGATAACGTGTTTCTCGCATTAAATAGGTCGAAAAGAGCGATCTCGATGTTTCTGCATACTTCGCACAGAAGTCTCACCAAGATTATCGCAGACAATGCATATCTCAGCTTGAAACCCCACGAAAACCAAGATATCGCCGGTTCTGCATATCATACGCACTGTGGAGTGCTGAAAACACCAGATATCGTGTTTCACGCATTAAATAGCTCGAAAAGTGCGATCTCGAAGATTCAGCATACTTCGGACAGAAGTCTCACCAAGATTATCGTAAAAAATGCATATCTCAGCTTGAAACCCCACGAAAACCAAGATATCGCTGGTACTGCATATCGAACGCACTGTGGAGTGGTGAAAACCCCACAAAACGTGTTTCTCGCATTAGATAGCTCGAAAAGTGCGATATCGGTGATTCAGCATACTTCGGACAGAAGTCTCACCATGATTATCGTAAAAAATGCATATCTCAGCTTGAAACCCCACGAAAACCAAGATATCGCCGGTTCTGCATATCATACGCACTGTGGAGTGCTGAAAACACCAGATATCGTTTTTCTCGCATTAAATAGCTCGAAAAGTGCGATCTCGATGATTCAGCATACTTCGGACAGAAGTCTCACCAAGTTTATCGCAGAAGATGCATATCTCAGCTTGAAACCCCACGAAAACCAAGATATCGCCGGTTCTGCATATCATACGCACTGTGGAGTGCTGAAAACACCAGATATCGTTTTTCTCGCATTAAATAGCTCGAAAAGTGCGATCTCGATGATTCAGCATACTTCGGACAGAAGTCTCACCAAGTTTATCGCAGAAGATGCATATCTCAGCTTGAAACCCCTCGAAAACCAAGATATCACCTGTTCTGCATATCCAACGAACTGTGGTGTGGTGAAAACCCCAGAAAACGTGTTTCTCGCATTAAATAGCTCGAAAAGAGCGATCTCGATGATTCTGCAGACTTCGGACAGAAGTCTCACCAAGATTATCGCAGACAATGCATATCTCAGCTTGAAACCCCACGAAAACCAAGATATCGCCGGTTCTGCATTTCATACGCACTGTGGAGTGCTGAAAACACCAGATATCGTGTTTCTCGCATTAAATAGCTCGAAAAGTGCGATCTCGATGATTCTGCATACTTCTGACAGAAGTCTCACCATGATTATCGTAAAAAATGCATATCTCAGCTTGAAACCCCACGAAAACCAAGATATCGCTGGTTCTGCATATCAAACGCACTGTGGAGTGGTGAAAACACCAGATAACGTGTTTCTCGCATTAAATAGGTCGAAAAGAGCGATCTCGATGTTTCTGCATACTTCGGACAGAAGTCTCACCAAGATTATCGCAGACAATGCATATCTCAGCTTGAAACCCCACGAAAACCAAGATATCGCCGGTTCTGCATATCATACGCACTGTGGAGTGCTGAAAACACCAGATAAGGTTTTTCTCGCATTAAATAGGTCGAAAAGAGCGATCTCGATGATTCAGCATACTTCGGACAGAAGTCTCTCCAAGTTTATCGCAGAAGATGCATATCTCAGCTTGAAACCCCTCGAAAACCAAGATATCACCTGTTCTGCATATCCAACGATCTGTGGTGTGGTGAAAACCCCAGAAAACGTGTTTCTCGCATTAAATAGCTCGAAAAGAGCGATCTCGATGATTCTGCACACTTCGGACTGAAGTCTCACCAAGATTATCGCAGACAATGCATATCTCAGCTTGAAACCCCACGAAAACCAAGATATCGCCGGTTCTGCATTTCATACGCACTGTGGAGTGCTGAAAACACCAGATATCGTGTTTCTCGCATTAAATAGCTCGAAAAGTGCGATCTCGATGATTCTGCATACTTCTGACAGAAGTCTCACCGTGATTATCGTAAAAAATGCATATCTCAGCTTGAAACCCCACGAAAACCAAGATATCGCTGGTTCTGCATATCAAACGCACTGTGGAGTGGTGAAAACACCAGATAACGTGTTTCTCGCATTAAATAGGTCGAAAAGAGCGATCTCGATGTTTCTGCATACTTCGGACAGAAGTCTCACCAAGATTATCGCAGACAATGCATATCTCATCTTGAAACCCCACGAAAACCCAGATATCGCCGGTTCTGCATATCAAACGCACTGTGGAGTGGTGAAAACACCAGATAAGGTTTTTCTCGCATTAACTAGCTCGAAAGGTGCTATCTCGATGATTCAGCATACTTCGGACAGAAGTCTCTCCAAGTTTATCGCAGAAAATGCATATCTCTGCTTGAAACCCCTTGTAAACCAAGATATCACCTGTTCTGCATATCCAACGAACTGTGGTGTGGTGAAAACCCCAGAAAACGTGTTTCTCGCATTACATAGCTCGAAAAGAGCGATCTCGATGATTCTGCACACTTCGGACAGAAGTCTCACCAAGATTATCGCAGAGAATGCATATCTCAGCTTGAAACCCCACGAAAACCAAGATATCGCCGGTTCTGCATATCATACGCACTGTGGAGTGCTGAAAACACCAGATATCGTGTTTCTCGCATTAAATAGCTCGAAAAGTGCGATCTCGATGAATCTGCATACTTCGGACAGAAGTCTCACCAAGATTATCGCAGACAATGCATATCTCAGCTTGAAACCCCACGAAAACCAAGATATCGCTGGTACTGCATAGCGAACGCACTGTGGAGTGGTGAAAACACCAGATAACGTGTTTCTCGCATTAAATAGCTCGAAAAGAGCGATCTCGATGAATCTGCATACTTCGGACAGAAGTCTCACCAAGATTATCGTATAAAATGCATATCTCAGCTTGAAACCCAACGAAAGCCAAGATATCGCTGGTTCTGCATATCAAACGCACTGTGGAGTGGCAAAAACACCAGACAAAGTTTTTCTCGCATTAACTAGCTCGAAAAGAGCGATCTCGATGATAATGCATACTTCTGACAGAAGACTCACCAAGATTATCGCAGAAAATGCATATCTCATCTGGAAACATCACGAAAATCAAGATATCGCCGGTTCTGCATATCAAACGCACTGTGGAGTGGTGAAAACACCAGATAACGTTTTGTCGCATTAAATAGCTCGAATAGAGCGATCTCGATGATTCTGCATACTTCGGACAGAAGTCTCACCAAGATTATCGTAAAAAATGCATATCTCAGCTTGAAACCCCACGAAAACCAAGATATCGCTGGTACTGCATAGCGAACGCACTGTGGAGTGGTGAAAGCACCAGATAACGTGTTTCTCGCATTAAATAGCTCGAAAAGAGCGATCTCGATGAATCTGCATACTTCGGACAGAAGTCTCACCAAGATTATCGTAAAAAATGCATATCTCAGCTTGAAACCCAACGAAAACCAAGATATCGCTGGTTCTGCATATCAAACGCACTGTGGAGTGGTGAAAACACCAGACAAGGTTTTTCTCGCATTAAATAGCTCGAAAAGAGCGATCTAGATGATTCAGCATACTTCGGACGGATGTCTCACCAAGATTATCGTAAAAAATGCATATCTCAGCTTGAAACCCAACGAAAGCCAAGATATCGCTGGTTCTACATATCAAACGCACTGTGGAGTGGCAAAAACACCAGACAAGGTTTTTCTCGCATTAACTAGCTCGAAAAGAGGGATCTCGATGATTCTGCATACTTCTGACAGAAGTCTCACCAAGATTATCGTAAAAAATGCATATCTCAGCTTGAAACCCCACGAAAACCAAGATATCTACTGTTCTGCATATCCAAAGAACTGTGGTGTGGTGAAAACCGCAGAAAACGTGTTTCTCGCATTAAATAGCTCGAAAAGTGCGATCTCGATGATTCTGCATACTTCGGACAGATGTCTCACCAAGATTATCGTAAAAAATGCATATCTCAGCTTGAAACCCCACGAAAACCAAGATATCGCTGGTACTGCATATCGAACGCACTGTGGAGTGGTGAAAACACCAGATAACGTTTTGTCGCATTAAATAGCTCGAATAGAGCGATCTCGATGATTCTGCATACTTCGGACAGAAGTCTCACCAAGATTATCGTAAAAAATGCATATCTCAGCTTGAAACCCCACGAAAACCAAGATATCGCTGGTACTGCATAGCGAACGCACTGTGGAGTGGTGAAAACACCAGATAACGTGTTTCTCGCATTAACTAGCTCGAAGTGAGCGATCTCTTTGATTCTGCATACTTCTGACAGAAGAGTCCCCAAGATAATCGCTGAAAATGCATATCTCAGCAGGAAAAATCACGAAAATCAAGATATCGCCGGTTCTGCATATCAAACGCGCTGTGGAGTGGTGAAAACACCAGATAACGTGTTGCTCGCATTAACTAGCTCGAAATGAGCGATCTCGAAGATTCTGCATACTTCGGACAGAAGTCTCACCAAGATTATCCTAGAAAATGCATATCTCAGCTTGAAACCCCACGAAAACCAAGATATCGACTGTTCTGCATATCCAACGAACTGTGGAGTGGGGAAACCCCCAGAAAACGTGTCTCTCGCGTTAAATAGCTCGAAAAGAGCGATCCCGATGATTCTGCATACTTCTGACAGAAGTCTCACCAAGATTATCGCAGACAATGCATATCTCAGCTTGAAACCCCACGAAAACCAAGATATCGCCGGTTCTGCATATCATACGCACTGTGGATTGCTGAAAACACCAGATATCGTGTTTCTCGCATTAAATAGCTCGAAAAGTGCGATCTCGATGATTCTGCATACTTCGGGCAGAAGTCTCACCATGATTATCGTAAAAAATGCATATCTCAGCTTGAAACCCCACGAAAACCAAGATATCGCTGGTTCTGCATATCAAACGCACTGTGGACTGGTGAAAACACCAGATAACGTGTTTCTCGCATTAAATAGGTCGAAAAGAGCGATCTCGATGTTTCTGCATACTTCGGACAGAGGTCTCACCAAGATTATCTCAGAAAATGCATATCTCAACTTGAAACCCCACGAAAACCCAGATATCGCCGGTTCTGCATATCAAACCAACTGTGGAGTGGTGAAAACACCAGACAACGTGTTTCTCGCATTAAATAGTTCGAAATGTGCGATATCGATGATTCTGCATACTTCTAACAGAAGTCTCACCATGATTATCGCAGAAAATGCATATCTCTGCTAGAAAACCCACGAAAACCAAGATATATCCTGTTCTGCATATCCAACGAACTGTGCAGTGGTGAAAACCCCAGGAAACGTGTTTCTCGCATAAAATAGCTCGAAAAGTACGATCTCGAAGATTCTGCATACTTCTAACCGAAGTCTCAACATGATTATCGCAGATAATGCATATCTCTGCTAGAAACCCCACGAAAACCAAGATATCTCCTGTTCTGCATATCAAACGCGCTGTGGAGTGGTGAAAACACCAGATAACGTGTTTCTCGCATTAACTAGCTCGAAATGAGCGATCTCGAAGATTCTGCATACTTCTGACAGAAGACTCACCAAGATTATCGTAGAAAATGCATATCTCAGCTTGATACCCTACGACAGCCAAGATGTCGCCGGTTCTGCATATCAAACGCACTGTGGAGTAGTGAAAACACCAGATAACGTGTTTCTCGCATTAACTAGCTCGAAATGAGCGATCTCGAAGATTCTGCATACTTCTGACAGAAGACTCACCAAGATTATCGCTGAAAATGCATATCTCAGCTGGAAAAACCACGAAAATCAAGATATCTCCTGTTCTGCATATCCTACGAACTGTGGAGTGGTGAAAACCCCAGAAAACGTGTTTCTCGCATTAAATAGCACGAAAAGAGCGATCCCGATGATTCTGCATACTTCGGACAGAAGTCTCACAAAGATTATCGCAGAAAATGCATATCGGAGCTTGAAGCCCCACGAAAACCAAGATATCGTCCGTTCTGCATATCATACGCACTGTTGAGTGGTGAAAACGCCAGATAACGTGTTTCTCGCATTAACTAGCTCGAAAAGAGCGATCTAGATGATTGAGCATACTTCGGACAGAAGTCTCACTAAGATTATCCTAGAAAATGCATATCTCAGCTTGAAACCCCACGAAAACCAAGATATCGATGGTACTGCATATCAAACGCTCTGTGGAGTGGTGAAAACACTAGACAACGTGTTACTCGCATTAAATAGATCAAATGTGCGATCTCGATGATTCTGCATACTTCTAACAGAAGTCTCACCATGATTATCGCAGAAAATGCATATCTCTGCTAGAAACTCCACGAAAACCAAGATATCTCCTGTTCTGCATATCCAACGAACTGCGGAGTGGTGAAAACCCCAGAAAACGTGTCTCTCGCATTAAATAGTTCGTAAAGAGCGATCCCGATGATTCTGCATACTTCTGACAGAAGTCTCACCAAGATTACCGTAGAAAATGCATATCTCAGCTTGATACCCTACGACAGCCAAGATGTCGCCGGTCCTGCATATCCAACGAACTGCGGAGTGGTGAAAACCCCAGAAAACGTGTCTCTCGCATTAAATAGTTCGAAAAGAGCGATCCCGATGATTCTGCATACTTCTGACAGAAGTCTCACCAAGATTACCGTAGAAAATGCATATCTCAGCTTGATACCCTACGACAGCCAAGATGTCGCCGGTCCTGCATATCAAACGCACGGTGTAGTGGTGAAAACACCAGATAACGTGTTTCTCGCATTAAATAGCTCGAAAAGTGCGACCTAGATGATTCAGCATCCTTCGGACAGAAGTCTCACCAAGATTATCCTAGAAAATGCATATCACAGCTTGAATCCCCACGAAAACCAAGATATCGATGGTACTGCATATCAAACCAACTGTGGAGGGGTGAAAACACCAGACAACGTGTTTCTCGCATGAAATAGATCGAAAAGTGCGATCTCGATGATTCTGCATACTTCTAACAGAAGTCTCACCAAGATTATCCTAGAAAATGCATATCTCAGCTTGAAACCCCACGAAAACCCAGATATCGCCGGTTCTGCATATCAAACCAACTGTGGAGTGGTGAAAACACCAGACAACGTGTTTCTCGCATTAAATAGATCAAATGTGCGATCTCGATGATTCTGCATACTTCTAACAGAAGTCTCACCATGATTATCGCAGAAAATGCATATCTCTGCTAGAAACTCCACGAAAACCAAGATATCTCCTGTTCTGCATATCCAACGAACTGCGGAGTGGTGAAAACCCCAGAAAACGTGTCTCTCGCATTAAATAGTTCGTAAAGAGCGATCCCGATGATTCTGCATACTTCTGACAGAAGTCTCACCAAGATTACCGTAGAAAATGCATATCTCAGCTTGATACCCTACGACAGCCAAGATGTCGCCGGTCCTGCATATCCAACGAACTGCGGAGTGGTGAAAACCCCAGAAAACGTGTTTCTCGCATTAAATAGCTCGAAAAGAGCGATCTCGATGATTCTGCACACTTCGGACTGTAGTCTCACCATGATTATCGTAAAAAATGCATATCTCAGCTTGAAACCCCACGAACACCAAGATATCGCTGGTTCTGCATATCAAACGAACTGCGGAGTGGTGAAAACCCCAGAAAACGTGTCTCTCGCATTAAATAGTTCGAAAAGAGCGATCCCGATGATTCTGCATACTTCTGACAGAAGTCTCACCAAGATTACCGTAGAAAATGCATATCTCAGCTTGATACCCTACGACAGCCAAGATGTCGCCGGTCCTGCATATCAAACGCACGGTGTAGTGGTGAAAACCCCAGAAAACGTGTCTCTCGCATTAAATAGCTCGAAAAGAGCGATCCCGATGATTCTGCATACTTCTGACAGAAGTCTCACCAAGATTATCGTAGAAAATGCATATCTCAGCTTGATACCCTACGACAGCCAAGATGTCGCCGGTTCTGCATATCAAACGCACCGTGGAGTGGTGAAAACACCAGATAACGTGTTTCTCGCATTAAATAGCTCGAAAAGAGCGATCTAGATGATTCAGCATACTTCGGACAGAAGTTTCACCAAGATTATCCTAGAAAATGCATATCTCAGCTTGAAACCCCACGAAAACCAAGATATCGATGGTACTGCATATCCAACGAACTGTGGTGTGGTGAAAACCCCAGAAAACGTGTTTCTCGCATTAAATAGCTCGAAAAGAGCGATCTCGATGATTCTGCACACTTCGGACTGTAGTCTCACCATGATTATCGTAAAAAATGCATATCTCAGCTTGAAACCCCACGAACACCAAGATATCGCTGGTTCTGCATATCAAACGCTCTGTGGAGTGGTGAAAACACCAGATAACGTGTTTCTCGCATTAAATAGGTCGAAAAGAGCGATCTCGATGTTTCTGCATACTTCGGACAGAGGTCTCACCAAGATTATCGCAGAAAATGCATATCTCAGCTTGAACCCCCACGAAAACCCAGATATCGCCGGTTCTGCATATCAAACGCACTGTGGGGTGGTGAAAACACCAGATAAGGTTTTTCTCGCATTAACTAGCTCGAAAAGTGCGATCTCGATGATTCAGCATACTTCGGACAGAAGTCTCTCCAAGTTCATCGCAGAAAATGCATATCTCAGCTTGAAACCCCTCGAAAACCAAGATATCACCTGTTCTGCATATCCAACGAACTGTGGAGTGGTGAAAACCCCAGAAAACGTTGTTCTCGCATAAAATGGCTCGAAAAGTACGATCTCGATGAATCTGCATACTTCGGACAGAAGTCTCACCTAGATTATCGCAGACAATGCATATCTCAGCTTGAAAGCCCACGATAGCCAAGATATCGCTGGTTCTGCATATCAAACGCTCTGTGGAGTGGTGAAAACACTAGACAACGTGTATCTCGCATTAAATAGATCGAAATGTGCGATCTCGATGATTCTGCATACTTCTAACAGAAGTCTCACGATGATTATCGCAGAAAATGCATATCTCTGCTAGAAACACCACGAAAACCAAGATATCTCCTGTTCTGCATATCCAACGAACTGCGGAGTGGTGAAAACCCCAGAAAACGTGTCTCTCGCATTAAATAGTTCGAAAAGAGCGATCCCGATGATTCTGCATACTTCTGACAGAAGTCTCACCAAGATTACCGTAGAAAATGCATATCTCAGCTTGATACCCTACGACAGCCAAGATGTCGCCGGTCCTGCATATCAAACGCACGGTGTAGTGGTGAAAACACCAGATAACGTGTTTCTCGCATTAAATAGCTCGAAAAGTGCGATCTAGATGATTCAGCAACCTTCGGACAGAAGTCTCACCAAGATTATCCTAGAAAATGCATATCGCAGCTTGAAACCCCACGAAAACCAAGATATCGATGGTACTGCATATCAAACCAACTGTGGAGGGGGAAAACACCAGACAACGTGTTTCTCGCATGAAATAGATCGAAAAGTGCGATCTCGATGATTCTGCATACTTCTAACAGAAGTCTCACCATGATTATCGCAGAAAATGCATATCTCAGCTTGAAACCCCACGAAAACAGAGATATCGCTGGTTCTGCATATCAAACGCACTGTGGAGTGCTGAAAACACCAGATAACGTTTTGTCGCATTAAATAGTTCGAATAGAGCGATCTCGATGATTCTGCATACTTCGGACAGATGTCTCACCAAGATTATCGTAAAAAATGCATATCTCAGCTTGAAACCCCACGAAAACCAAGATATCGCTGGTACTGCATATCAAACGCACTGTGGAGTGGTGAAAACACCAGATAAGGTTTTTCTCGCATTAACTAGTTCGAAAAGTGCGATCTCGATGATTCAGCATACTTCGGACAGAAGTCTCTCCAAGTTTATCGCAGAAAATGCATATCTCAGCTTGAAACCCCTCGAAACCCAAGATATCACCTGTTCTGCATATCCAACGAACTGTGGAGTGGTGAAAACCCCAGAAAACGTGTTTCTCGCATTAAATAGCTCGAAAAGAGCGATCTCGATGATTCTGCACACTTCGGACTGTAGTCTCACCATGATTATCGTAAAAAATGCATATCTCAGCTTGAAACCCCACGAACACCAAGATATCGCTGGTTCTGCATATCAAACGCTCTGTGGAGTGGTGAAAACACCAGATAACGTGTTTCTCGCATTAAATAGGTCGAAAAGAGCGATCTCGATGTTTCTGCATACTTCGGACAGAGGTCTCACCAAGATTATCGCAGAAAATGCATATCTCAGCTTGAACCCCCACGAAAACCCAGATATCGCCGGTTCTGCATATCAAACGCACTGTGGGGTGGTGAAAACACCAGATAAGGTTTTTCTCGCATTAACTAGCTCGAAAAGTGCGATCTCGATCATTCAGCATACTTCGGTAAGAAGTCTCTCCAAGTTTATCGCAGAAAATGCATATCTCAGCTTGAAACCCCTCGAAAACCAAGATATCACCTGTTCTGCATATCCAACGAACTGTGGAGTGGTGAAAACCCCAGAAAACGTGTTTCTCGCATAAAATGGCTCGAAAAGTACGATCCCGATGATTCTGCACACTTCTGACAGAAGTCTCACCAAGATTATCGTAGAAAATGCATATCTCAGCTTGATACCCTACGACAGCCAAGATGTCGCCGGTTCTGCATATCAAACGCACCGTGGAGTCGTGAAAACACCAGATAACGTGTTTCTCGCATTAAATAGCTCGAAAAGAGCGATCTAGATGATTCAGCATACTTCGGACAGAAGTCTCACCAAGATTATCCTAGAAAATGCATATCTCAGCTTGAAACCCCACGAAAACCAAGATATCGATGGTACTGCATATCAAACGCTCTGTGGAGTGGTGGAAACACCAGATAACGTGTTTCTCGCATTAAATAGCTCGAAAAGAGCGATCTCGATGATTCTGCATACTTCGGACAGAAGTCTCACCAAGATTATCGTAAAAAGTGCATATCTCAGCTTGAAACCCCACGAAAACCAAGATATCACCTGTTCTGCATATCCAACGAACTGTGGTGTGGTGAAAACCCCAGAAAACGTGTTTCTCGCATTAAATAGCTCGAAAAGTACGATCTCGATGACTCTGCATACTTCGGACAGAAGCCTCGCCAAGATTATCGCAGAAAAAGCATATCTGAGCTTGAAACCCCACGAAAACCAGGATATCGTCGGTTCTGCATATCATACGCACTGTGGAGTGGTGAAAACACCAGATAACGTGTTTCTCGCATTAAATACCTCGAATAGAGCGATCTCGATGATTATGCATACTTCGGACAGAAGTCTCACCAAGATTATCGTAAAAAGTGCATATCTCAGCTTGAAACCCCACGAAAACAGAGATATCGCTGGTTCTGCATATCAAACGCACTGTGGAGTGCTGAAAACACCAGATAACGTTTTGTCGCATTAAATAGTTCGAATAGAGCGATCTCGATGATTCTGCATACTTCGGACAGATGTCTCACCAAGATTATCGTAAAAAATGCATATCTCAGCTTGAAACCCCACGAAAACCAAGATATCGCTGGTACTGCATATCAAACGCACTGTGGAGTGGTGAAAACACCAGATAAGGTTTTTCTCGCATTAACTAGCTCGAAAAGTGCGATCTCGATGATTCAGCATACTTCGGACAGAAGTCTCTCCAAGTTTATCGCAGAAAATGCATATCTCAGCTTGAAACCCCTCGAAACCCAAGATATCACCTGTTCTGCATATCCAACGAACTGTGGAGTGGTGAAAACCCCAGAAAACGTGTTTCTCGCATTAAATAGCTCGAAAAGAGCGATCTGGATGATTCTGCACACTTCGGACTGTAGTCTCACCATGATTATCGTAAAAAATGCATATCTCAGCTTGAAACCCCACGAACACCAAGATATCGCTGGTTCGGCATATCAAACGCTCTGTGGAGTGGTGAAAACACCAGATAACGTGTTTCTCGCATTAAATAGGTCGAAAAGAGCGATCTCGATGTTTTTGCATACTTCGGACAGAGGTCTCACCAAGATTATCGCAGAAAATGCATATCTCAGCTTGAACCCCCACGAAAACCCAGATATCGCCGGTTCTGCATATCAAACGCACTGTAGGGTGGTGAAAACACCAGATAAGGTTTTTCTCGCATTAACTAGCTCGAAAAGTGCGATCTCGATGATTCAGCATACTTCGGACAGAAGTCTCTCCAAGTTTATCGCAGAAAATGCATATCTCAGCTTGAAACCCCTCGAAAACCAAGATATCACCTGTTCTGCATATCCAACGAACTGTGGAGTGGTGAAAACCCCAGAAAACGTGTTTCTCGCATAAAATGGCTCGAAAAGTACGATCCCGATGATTCTGCATACTTCTGACAGAAGTCTCACCAAGATTATCGTAGAAAATGCATATCTCAGCTTGATACCCTACGACAGCCAAGATGTCGCCGGTTCTGCATATCAAACGCACCGTGGAGTCGTGAAAACACCAGATAACGTGTTTTCGCATTAAATAGCTCGAAAAGAGCGATCTAGATGATTCAGCATACTTCGGACAGAAGTCTCACCAAGATTATCCTAGAAAATGCATATCTCAGCTTGAAACCCCACGAAAACCAAGATATCGATGGTACTGCATATCAAACGCTCTGTGGAGTGGTGGAAACACCAGATAACGTGTTTCTCGCATTAAATAGCTCGAAAAGAGCGATCTCGATGATTCTGCATACTTCGGACAGAAGTCTCACCAAGATTATCGTAAAAAGTGCATATCTCAGCTTGAAACCCCACGAAAACCAAGATATCACCTGTTCTGCATATCCAACGAACTGTGGTGTGGTGAAAACCCCAGAAAACGTGTTTCTCGCATTAAATAGCTCGAAAAGTACGATCTCGATGACTCTGCATACTTCGGACAGAAGCCTCGCCAAGATTATCGCAGAAAAAGCATATCTGAGCTTGAAACCCCACGAAAACCAGGATATCGTCGGTTCTGCATATCATACGCACTGTGGAGTGGTGAAAACACCAGATAACGTGTTTCTCGCATTAAATACCTCGAATAGAGCGATTTCGATGATTATGCATACTTCGGACAGAAGTCTCACCAAGATTATCGTAAAAAGTGCATATCTCAGCTTGAAACCCCACGAAAACAGAGATATCGCTGGTTCTGCATATCAAACGCACTGTGGAGTGCTGAAAACACCAGATAACGTTTTGTCGCATTAAATAGTTCGAATAGAGCGATCTCGATGATTCTGCATACTTCGGACAGATGTCTCACCAAGATTATCGTAAAAAATGCATATCTCAGCTTGAAACCCCACGAAAACCAAGATATCACTGGTACTGCATATCAAACGCACTGTGGAGTGGTGAAAACACCAGATAAGGTTTTTCTCGCATTAACTAGCTCGAAAAGTGCGATCTCGATGATTCAGCATACTTCGGACAGAAGTCTCTCCAAGTTTATCGCAGAAAATGCATATCTCAGCTTGAAACCCCTCGAAACCCAAGATATCACCTGTTCTGCATATCCAACGAACTGTGGAGTGGTGAAAACCCCAGAAAACGTGTTTCTCGCATTAAATAGCTCGAAAAGAGCGATCTCGATGATTCTGCACACTTCGGACTGTAGTCTCACCATGATTATCGTAAAAAATGCATATCTCAGCTTGAAACCCCACGAACACCAAGATATCGCTGGTTCTGCATATCAAACGCTCTGTGGAGTGGTGAAAACACCAGATAACGTGTTTCTCGTATTAAATAGGTCGAAAAGAGCGATCTCGATGTTTCTGCATACTTCGGACAGAGGTCTCACCAAGATTATCGCAGAAAATGCATATCTCAGCTTGAACCCCCACGAAAACCCAGATATCGCCGGTTCTGCATATCAAACGCACTGTGGGGTGGTGAAAACACCAGATAAGGTTTTTCTCGCATTAACTAGCTCGATAAGTGCGATCTCGATCATTCAGCATACTTCGGTAAGAAGTCTCTCCAAGTTTATCGCAGAAAATGCATATCTCAGCTTGAAACCCCTCGAAAACCAAGATATCACCTGTTCTGCATATCCAACGAACTGTGGAGTGGTGAAAACCCCAGAAAACGTGTTTCTCGCATAAAATGGCTCGAAAAGTACGATTCCCGATGATTCTGCATACTTCTGACAGAAGTCTCACCAAGATTATCGTAGAAAATGCATATCTCAGCTTGATACCCTACGACAGCCAAGATGTCGCCGGTTCTGCATATCAAACGCACCGTGGAGTCGTGAAAACACCAGATAACGTGTTTCTCGCATTAAATAGCTCGAAAAGAGCGATCTAGATGATTCAGCATACTTCGGACAGAAGTCTCACCAAGATTATCCTAGAAAATGCATATCTCAGCTTGAACCCCCACGAAAACCCAGATATCGCCGGTTCTGCATATCAAACGCACTGTAGGGTGGTGAAAACACCAGATAAGGTTTTTCTCGCATTAACTAGCTCGAAAAGTGCGATCTCGATGATTCAGCATACTTCGGACAGAAGTCTCTCCAAGTTTATCGCAGAAAATGCATATCTCAGCTTGAAACCCCTCGAAAACCAAGATATCACCTGTTCTGCATATCCAACGAACTGTGGAGTGGTGAAAACCCCAGAAAACGTGTTTCTCGCATAAAATGGCTCGAAAAGTACGATCCCGATGATTCTGCATACTTCTGACAGAAGTCTCACCAAGATTATCGTAGAAAATGCATATCTCAGCTTGATACCCTACGACAGCCAAGATGTCGCCGGTTCTGCATATCAAACGCACCGTGGAGTCGTGAAAACACCAGATAACGTGTTTTCGCATTAAATAGCTCGAAAAGAGCGATCTAGATGATTCAGCATACTTCGGACAGAAGTCTCACCAAGATTATCCTAGAAAATGCATATCTCAGCTTGAAACCCCACGAAAACCAAGATATCGATGGTACTGCATATCAAACGCTCTGTGGAGTGGTGGAAACACCAGATAACGTGTTTCTCGCATTAAATAGCTCGAAAAGAGCGATCTCGATGATTCTGCATACTTCGGACAGAAGTCTCACCAAGATTATCGTAAAAAGTGCATATCTCAGCTTGAAACCCCACGAAAACCAAGATATCACCTGTTCTGCATATCCAACGAACTGTGGTGTGGTGAAAACCCCAGAAAACGTGTTTCTCGCATTAAATAGCTCGAAAAGTACGATCTCGATGACTCTGCATACTTCGGACAGAAGCCTCGCCAAGATTATCGCAGAAAAAGCATATCTGAGCTTGAAACCCCACGAAAACCAGGATATCGTCGGTTCTGCATATCATACGCACTGTGGAGTGGTGAAAACACCAGATAACGTGTTTCTCGCATTAAATACCTCGAATAGAGCGATTTCGATGATTATGCATACTTCGGACAGAAGTCTCACCAAGATTATCGTAAAAAGTGCATATCTCAGCTTGAAACCCCACGAAAACAGAGATATCGCTGGTTCTGCATATCAAACGCACTGTGGAGTGCTGAAAACACCAGATAACGTTTTGTCGCATTAAATAGTTCGAATAGAGCGATCTCGATGATTCTGCATACTTCGGACAGATGTCTCACCAAGATTATCGTAAAAAATGCATATCTCAGCTTGAAACCCCACGAAAACCAAGATATCACTGGTACTGCATATCAAACGCACTGTGGAGTGGTGAAAACACCAGATAAGGTTTTTCTCGCATTAACTAGCTCGAAAAGTGCGATCTCGATGATTCAGCATACTTCGGACAGAAGTCTCTCCAAGATTATCGTAAAAAATGCATATCTCAGCTTGAAACCCCACGAAAACCAAGATATCACTGGTACTGCATATCAAACGCACTGTGGAGTGGTGAAAACCCCAGAAAACGTGTTTCTCGCATTAAATAGCTCGAAAAGAGCGATCTCGATGACTCTGCATACTTCGGACAGAAGCCTCGCCAAGATTATCGCAGAAAAAGCATATCTGAGCTTGAAACCCCACGAAAACCAGGATATCGTCGGTTCTGCATATCATACGCACTGTGGAGTGGTGAAAACACCAGATAACGTGTTTCTCGCATTAAATACCTCGAATAGAGCGATTTCGATGATTATGCATACTTCGGACAGAAGTCTCACCAAGATTATCGTAAAAAGTGCATATCTCAGCTTGAAACCCCACGAAAACAGAGATATCGCTGGTTCTGCATATCCAACGAACTGTGGAGTGGTGAAAACCCCAGAAAACGTGTTTCTCGCATAAAATGGCTCGAAAAGTACGATCCCGATGATTCTGCATACTTCTGACAGAAGTCTCACCAAGATTATCGTAGAAAATGCATATCTCAGCTTGATACCGTACGACAGCCAAGATGTCGCCGGTTCTGCATATCAAACGCACCGTGGAGTCGTGAAAACACCAGATAACGTGTTTTCGCATTAAATAGCTCGAAAAGAGCGATCTAGATGATTCAGCATACTTCGGACAGAAGTCTCACCAAGATTATCCTAGAAAATGCATATCTCAGCTTGAAACCCCACGAAAACCAAGATATCGATGGTACTGCATATCAAACGCTCTGTGGAGTGGTGGAAACACCAGATAACGTGTTTCTCGCATTAAATAGCTCGAAAAGAGCGATCTCGATGATTCTGCATACTTCGGACAGAAGTCTCACCAAGATTATCGTAAAAAGTGCATATCTCAGCTTGAAACCCCACGAAAACCAAGATATCACCTGTTCTGCATATCCAACGAACTGTGGTGTGGTGAAAACCCCAGAAAACGTGTTTCTCGCATTAAATAGCTCGAAAAGTACGATCTCGATGACTCTGCATACTTCGGACAGAAGCCTCGCCAAGATTATCGCAGAAAAAGCATATCTGAGCTTGAAACCCCACGAAAACCAGGATATCGTCGGTTCTGCATATCATACGCACTGTGGAGTGGTGAAAACACCAGATAACGTGTTTCTCGCATTAAATACCTCGAATAGAGCGATTTCGATGATTATGCATACTTCGGACAGAAGTCTCACCAAGATTATCGTAAAAAGTGCATATCTCAGCTTGAAACCCCACGAAAACAGAGATATCGCTGGTTCTGCATATCAAACGCACTGTGGAGTGCTGAAAACACCAGATAACGTTTTGTCGCATTAAATAGTTCGAATAGAGCGATCTCGATGATTCTGCATACTTCGGACAGATGTCTCACCAAGATTATCGTAAAAAATGCATATCTCAGCTTGAAACCCCACGAAAACCAAGATATCACTGGTACTGCATATCAAACGCACTGTGGAGTGGTGAAAACACCAGATAAGGTTTTTCTCGCATTAACTAGCTCGAAAAGTGCGATCTCGATGATTCAGCATACTTCGGACAGAAGTCTCTCCAAGTTTATCGCAGAAAATGCATATCTCAGCTTGAAACCCCTCGAAACCCAAGATATCACCTGTTCTGCATATCCAACGAACTGTGGAGTGGTGAAAACCCCAGAAAACGTGTTTCTCGCATTAAATAGCTCGAAAAGAGCGATCTCGATGATTCTGCACACTTCGGACTGTAGTCTCACCATGATTATCGTAAAAAATGCATATCTCAGCTTGAAACCCCACGAACACCAAGATATCGCTGGTTCTGCATATCAAACGCTCTGTGGAGTGGTGAAAACACCAGATAACGTGTTTCTCGCATTAAATAGGTCGAAAAGAGCGATCTCGATGTTTCTGCATACTTCGGACAGAGGTCTCACCAAGATTATCGCAGAAAATGCATATCTCAGCTTGAACCCCCACGAAAACCCAGATATCGCCGGTTCTGCATATCAAACGCACTGTGGGGTGGTGAAAACACCAGATAAGGTTTTTCTCGCATTAACTAGCTCGATAAGTGCGATCTCGATCATTCAGCATACTTCGGTAAGAAGTCTCTCCAAGTTTATCGCAGAAAATGCATATCTCAGCTTGAAACCCCTCGAAAACCAAGATATCACCTGTTCTGCATATCCAACGAACTGTGGAGTGGTGAAAACCCCAGAAAACGTGTTTCTCGCATAAAATGGCTCGAAAAGTACGATCCCGATGATTCTGCATACTTCTGACAGAAGTCTCACCAAGATTATCGTAGAAAATGCATATCTCAGCTTGATACCCTACGACAGCCAAGATGTCGCCGGTTCTGCATATCAAACGCACCGTGGAGTCGTGAAAACACCAGATAACGTGTTTCTCGCATTAAATAGCTCGAAAAGAGCGATCTAGATGATTCAGCATACTTCGGACAGAAGTCTCACCAAGATTATCCTAGAAAATGCATATCTCAGCTTGAAACCCCACGAAAACCAAGATATCGATGGTACTGCATATCAAACGCTCTGTGGAGTGGTGGAAACCCCAGAAAACGTGTTTCTCGCATTAAATAGCTCGAAAAGTACGATCTCGATGACTCTGCATACTTCGGACAGAAGCCTCGCCAAGATTATCGCAGAAAAAGCATATCTGAGCTTGAAACCCCACGAAAACCAGGATATCGTCGGTTCTGCATATCATACGCACTGTGGAGTGGTGAAAACACCAGATAACGTGTTTCTCGCATTAAATACCTCGAATAGAGCGATCTCGATGATTATGCATACTTCGGACAGAAGTCTCACCAAGATTATCGTAAAAAGTGCATATCTCAGCTTGAAACCCCACGAAAACAGAGATATCGCTGGTTCTGCATATCAAACGCACTGTGGAGTGCTGAAAACACCAGATAACGTTTTGTCGCATTAAATAGTTCGAATAGAGCGATCTCGATGATTCTGCATACTTCGGACAGATGTCTCACCAAGATTATCGTAAAAAATGCATATCTCAGCTTGAAACCCCACGAAAACCAAGATATCGCTGGTACTGCATATCAAACGCACTGTGGAGTGGTGAAAACACCAGATAAGGTTTTTCTCGCATTAACTAGCACGAAAAGTGCGATCTCGATGATTCAGCATACTTCGGACAGAAGTCTCTCCAAGTTTATCGCAGAAAATGCATATCTCAGCTTGAAACCCCTCGAAACCCAAGATATCACCTGTTCTGCATATCCAACGAACTGTGGAGTGGTGAAAACCCCAGAAAACGTGTTTCTCGCATTAAATAGCTCGAAAAGAGCGATCTGGATGATTCTGCACACTTCGGACTGTAGTCTCACCATGATTATCGTAAAAAATGCATATCTCAGCTTGAAACCCCACGAACACCAAGATATCGCTGGTTCTGCATATCAAACGCTCTGTGGAGTGGTGAAAACACCAGATAACGTGTTTCTCGCATTAAATAGGTCGAAAAGAGCGATCTCGATGTTTTTGCATACTTCGGACAGAGGTCTCACCAAGATTATCGCAGAAAATGCATATCTCAGCTTGAACCCCCACGAAAACCCAGATATCGCCGGTTCTGCATATCAAACGCACTGTAGGGTGGTGAAAACACCAGATAAGGTTTTTCTCGCATTAACTAGCTCGAAAAGTGCGATCTCGATGATTCAGCATACTTCGGACAGAAGTCTCTCCAAGTTTATCGCAGAAAATGCATATCTCAGCTTGAAACCCCTCGAAAACCAAGATATCACCTGTTCTGCATATCCAACGAACTGTGGAGTGGTGAAAACCCCAGAAAACGTGTTTCTCGCATAAAATGGCTCGAAAAGTACGATCCCGATGATTCTGCATACTTCTGACAGAAGTCTCACCAAGATTATCGTAGAAAATGCATATCTCAGCTTGATACCCTACGACAGCCAAGATGTCGCCGGTTCTGCATATCAAACGCACCGTGGAGTCGTGAAAACACCAGATAACGTGTTTCTCGCATTAAATAGCTCGAAAAGAGCGATCTAGATGATTCAGCATACTTCGGACAGAAGTCTCACCAAGATTATCCTAGAAAATGCATATCTCAGCTTGAAACCCCACGAAAACCAAGATATCGATGGTACTGCATATCAAACGCTCTGTGGAGTGGTGGAAACACCAGATAACGTGTTTCTCGCATTAAATAGCTCGAAAAGAGCGATCTCGATGATTCTGCATACTTCGGACAGAAGTCTCACCAAGATTATCGTAAAAAGTGCATATCTCAGCTTGAAACCCCACGAAAACCAAGATATCACCTGTTCTGCATATCCAACGAACTGTGGTGTGGTGAAAACCCCAGAAAACGTGTTTCTCGCATTAAATAGCTCGAAAAGTACGATCTCGATGACTCTGCATACTTCGGACAGAAGCCTCGCCAAGATTATCGCAGAAAAAGCATATCTGAGCTTGAAACCCCACGAAAACCAGGATATCGTCGGTTCTGCATATCATACGCACTGTGGAGTGGTGAAAACACCAGATAAGGTTTTTCTCGCATTAACTAGCTCGAAAAGTGCGATCTCGATGATTCAGCATACTTCGGACAGAAGTCTCTCCAAGTTTATCGCAGAAAATGCATATCTCAGCTTGAAACCCCTCGAAACCCAAGATATCACCTGTTCTGCATATCCAACGAACTGTGGAGTGGTGAAAACCCCAGAAAACGTGTTTCTCGCATTAAATAGCTCGAAAAGAGCGATCTAGATGATTCAGCATACTTCGGACAGAAGTCTCACCAAGATTATCCTAGAAAATGCATATCTCAGCTTGAAACCCCACGAAAACCAAGATATCGATGGTACTGCATATCAAACGCTCTGTGGAGTGGTGGAAACACCAGATAACGTGTTTCTCGCATTAAATAGCTCGAAAAGAGCGATCTCGATGATTCTGCATACTTCGGACAGAAGTCTCACCAAGATTATCGTAAAAAGTGCATATCTCAGCTTGAAACCCCACGAAAACCAAGATATCGCTGGTACTGCATATCAAACGCACTGTGGAGTGGTGAAAACACCAGATAAGGTTTTTCTCGCATTAACTAGCTCGAAAAGTGCGATCTCGATGATTCAGCATACTTCGGACAGAAGTCTCTCCAAGTTTATCGCAGAAAATGCATATCTCAGCTTGAAACCCCTCGAAACCCAAGATATCACCTGTTCTGCATATCCAACGAACTGTGGAGTGGTGAAAACCCCAGAAAACGTGTTTCTCGCATTAAATAGCTCGAAAAGAGCGATCTCGATGATTCTGCACACTTCGGACTGTAGTCTCACCATGATTATCGTAAAAAATGCATATCTCAGCTTGAAACCCCACGAACACCAAGATATCGCTGGTTCTGCATATCAAACGCTCTGTGGAGTGGTGAAAACACCAGATAACGTGTTTCTCGCATTAAATAGGTCGAAAAGAGCGATCTCGATGTTTCTGCATACTTCGGACAGAGGTCTCACCAAGATTATCGCAGAAAATGCATATCTCAGCTTGAACCCCCACGAAAACCCAGATATCGCCGGTTCTGCATATCAAACGCACTGTGGGGTGGTGAAAACACCAGATAAGGTTTTTCTCGCATTAACTAGCTCGAAAAGTGCGATCTCGATGATTCAGCATACTTCGGACAGAAGTCTCTCCAAGTTTATCGCAGAAAATGCATATCTCAGCTTGAAACCCCTCGAAAACCAAGATATCACCTGTTCTGCATATCCAACGAACTGTGGAGTGGTGAAAACCCCAGAAAACGTGTTTCTCGCATAAAATGGCTCGAAAAGTACGATCTCGATGAATCTGCATACTTCGGACAGAAGTCTCACCTAGATTATCGCAGACAATGCATATCTCAGCTTGAAACCCCACGAAAGCCAAGATGTCGCCGGTTCTGCATATCAAACGCACCGTGGAGTCGTGAAAACACCAGATAACGTGTTTCTCGCATTAAATAGCTCGAAAAGAGCGATCTAGATGATTCAGCATACTTCGGACAGAAGTCTCACCAAGATTATCCTAGAAAATGCATATCTCAGCTTGAAACCCCACGAAAACCAAGATATCGATGGTACTGCATATCAAACGCTCTGTGGAGTGGTGGAAACACCAGATAACGTGTTTCCTGCATTAAATAGCTCGAAAAGAGCGATCTCGAAGATTCTGCATACTTCGGACAGAAGTCTCACCAAGATTATCGTAAAAAGTGCATATCTCAGCTTGAAACCCCACGAAAACCAAGATATCACCTGTTCTGCATATCCAACGAACTGTGGTGTGGTGAAAACCCCAGAAAACGTGTTTCTCGCATTAAATAGCTCGAAAAGTACGATCTCGATGACTCTGCATACTTCGGACAGAAGCCTCGCCAAGATTATCGCAGAAAAAGCATATCTGAGCTTGAAACCCCACGATAACCATGATATCGTCGGTTCTGCATTTCATACGCACTGTGGAGTGGTGATAACACCAGATAACGTGTTTCTCGCATTAAATACCTCGAATAGAGCGATCTCGATGATTATGCATACTTCGGACAGAATTCTCACCAAGATTATCGGAAAAAGTGCATATCTCAGCTTGAAACCCCACGAAAACAGAGATATCGCTGGTTCTGCAGATCAAACGCACTGTGGAGTGCTGAAAACACCAGATAACGTTTTGTCGCATTAAATAGTTCGAATAGAGCGATCTCGATGATTCTGCATACTTCGGACAGAGGTCTCACCAAGATTATCGTAAAAAATGCATATCTCAGCTTGAAACCCCACGAAAACCAAGATATCGCTGGTACTGCATATCAAACGCACTGTGGAGTGGTGAAAACACCAGATAAGGTTTTTCTCGCATTAACTAGCTCGAAAAGTGCGATCTCGATGATTCAGCATACTTCGGACAGAAGTCTCACCATGATTATCGTAAAAAATGCATATCTCAGCTTGAAACCCCACGAACACCAAGATATCGCTGGTTCTGCATATCAAACGCTCTGTGGAGTGGTGAAAACACCAGATAACGTGTTTCTCGCATTAAATAGGTCGAAAAGAGCGATCTCGATGTTTCTGCATACTTCGGACAGAGGTCTCACCAAGATTATCGCAGAAAATGCATATCTCAGCTTGAACCCCCACGAAAACCCAGATATCGCCGGTTCTGCATATCAAACGCACTGTGGGGTGGTGAAAACACCAGATAAGGTTTTTCTCGCATTAACTAGCTCGAAAAGTGCGATCTCGATGATTCAGCATACTTCGGACAGAAGTCTCTCCAAGTTTATCGCAGAAAATGCATATCTCAGCTTGAAACCCCTCGAAAACCAAGATATCACCTGTTCTGCATATCCAACGAACTGTGGAGTGGTGAAAACCCCAGAAAACGTGTTTCTCGCATAAAATGGCTCGAAAAGTACGATCTCGATGAATCTGCATACTTCGGACAGAAGTCTCACCTAGATTATCGCAGACAATGCATATCTCAGCTTGAAACCCCACGAAAGCCAAGATGTCGCCGGTTCTGCATATCAAACGCACCGTGGAGTCGTGAAAACACCAGATAACGTGTTTCTCGCATTAAATAGCTCGAAAAGAGCGATCTAGATGATTCAGCATACTTCGGACAGAAGTCTCACCAAGATTATCCTAGAAAATGCATATCTCAGCTTGAAACCCCACGAAAACCAAGATATCGATGGTACTGCATATCAAACGCTCTGTGGAGTGGTGGAAACACCAGATAACGTGTTTCTCGCATTAAATAGCTCGAAAAGAGCGATCTCGAAGATTCTGCATACTTCGGACAGAAGTCTCACCAAGATTATCGTAAAAAGTGCATATCTCAGCTTGAAACCCCACGAAAACCAAGATATCACCTGTTCTGCATATCCAACGAACTGTGGTGTGGTGAAAACCCCAGAAAACGTGTTTCTCGCATTAAATAGCTCGAAAAGTACGATCTCGATGACTCTGCATACTTCGGACAGAAGCCTCGCCAAGATTATCGCAGAAAAAGCATATCTGAGCTTGAAACCCCACGATAACCATGATATCGTCGGTTCTGCATTTCATACGCACTGTGGAGTGGTGATAACACCAGATAACGTGTTTCTCGCATTAAATACCTCGAATAGAGCGATCTCGATGATTATGCATACTTCGGACAGAATTCTCACCAAGATTATCGGAAAAAGTGCATATCTCAGCTTGAAACCCCACGAAAACAGAGATATCGCTGGTTCTGCAGATCAAACGCACTGTGGAGTGCTGAAAACACCAGATAACGTTTTGTCGCATTAAATAGTTCGAATAGAGCGATCTCGATGATTCTGCATACTTCGGACAGAGGTCTCACCAAGATTATCGTAAAAAATGCATATCTCAGCTTGAAACCCCACGAAAACCAAGATATCGCTGGTACTGCATATCAAACGCACTGTGGAGTGGTGAAAACACCAGATAAGGTTTTTCTCGCATTAACTAGCTCGAAAAGTGCGATCTCGATGATTCAGCATACTTCGGACAGAAGTCTCTCCAAGTTTATCGCAGAAAATGCATATCTCAGCTTGAAACCCCTCGAAACCCAAGATATCACCTGTTCTGCATATCCAACGAACTGTGGAGTGGTGAAAACCCCAGAAAACGTGTTTCTCGCATTAAATAGCTCGAAAAGAGCGATCTCGATGATTCTGCACACTTCGGACTGTAGTCTCACCATGATTATCGTAAAAAATGCATATCTCAGCTTGAAACCCCACGAACACCAAGATATCGCTGGTTCTGCATATCAAACGCTCTGTGGAGTGGTGAAAACACCAGATAACGTGTTTCTCGCATTAAGTTGCTCGAAAAGAGCGATCTCGAAGATTCTGCATACTTCTGACAAAAGACTCACCAAGATTATCGCTGAAAATGCATATCTCAGCTTGAAACCTCACGAAAATCAAGATGTCGCCGGTTCTGCATATCAAACCCACTGTGGAGTGGTGAAAACAACCAGAGAACGTGTTTCTCGCATTAAATAGGTCGAAAAGGGAGATGCCGATGATTCTGCATACGTCTGACAGAAGTCTCACCAAGATTATCGCAGAAAATGCATATCTCAGCTTGAAACCCCTCGAAAACCAAGATATCACCTGTTCTGCATATCCAACGAACTGTGGAGTGGTGAAAACCCCAGAAAACGTGTTTCTCGCATAAAATAGCTCGAAAAGTACGATCTCGATGAATCTGCATACTTCGGACAGAAGTCTCACCTAGATTATCGCAGACAATGCATATCTCAGCTGGAAACACCACGAAAATCAAGATGTCGCCCGTTCTGCATATCAAACGCACTGTGGAGTGGTGAAAACAACCAGATATCGTGTTTCTCGCATTAAGTTGCTCGAAAAGAGCGATCTCGAAGATTCTGCATACTTCTGACAAAAGACTCACCAAGATTATCGCTGAAAATGCATATCTCAGCTTGAAACCTCACGAAAATCAAGATGTCGCCGGTTCTGCATATCAAACCCACTGTGGAGTGGTGAAAACAACCAGAGAACGTGCTTCTCGCATTAAATAGGTCGAAAAGGGAGATGCCGATGATTCTGCATACGTCTGACAGAAGTCTCACCAAGATTATCGCAGAAAATGCATATCTCAGCTTGAAACCCCTCGAAAACCAAGATATCACCTGTTCTGCATATCCAACGAACTGTGGAGTGGTGAAAACCCCAGAAAACGTGTTTCTCGCATAAAATAGTTCGAAAAGTACGATCACGATGAATCTGCATACTTCGGACAGAAGTCTCACCTAGATTATCGCAGACAATGCATATCTCAGCTTGAAACCCCACGAAAGCCAAGATATCGCTGGTTCTGCATATAAAACGCACTGTGGAGTGCTGGAAACACCAGATAACGTGTTTCTCACATTAAATAGCTCGAATAGAGCGATCTCGATGATTAAGCATACTTCGGAAAGAAGTCTCACCAAGATTATCGTAAAAAATGCATATCTCAGCTTGAAACCCCACGAAAACCAAGATATCGCTGGTACTGCATATCAAAGGCACTGTGTAGTGGTGAAAAAACCAGATAACGTGTTTCTCGCATTAACTAGCTCGAAAAGAGGGATCTCGATGATTCTGCATACTTCTGACAGAAGACTCACCCAAGATTATCGCTGAAAATGCATGTCTCTGCTAGAAACCCCACGAAAACCAAGATATCTCCTGTTCTGCATATCCAACGAACTGTGGAGTGGTGAAAACACCAGAAAACTTGTTTTTTCGCATTAAATAGCTCGAAAAGAGCGATCTAGAAGATTCTGCATATTTCTGACTGAAGTCTCACCAAGATTATCGCAGAAAATGCATATCTCAGCTTGAAACCCGACGAAAACCAAACATCGCCTGTTCTGCATATCAAACCAACTGTGGAGTGGTGAAAACACCAGACAACGTGTTTCTCGCATTAAATTGATTGAAAAGTGCGATCTCGATGATTCTGCATACTTCTAACAGAAGTCTCACCATGATTATCGCAGAAAATGCATATCTCTGCTAGAAACCCCACGAAAACCAAGATATCTCCTGTTCTGCATATCCAACGAACTGTGGAGTGGTGAAAACCCCAGAAAACGTGTTTCTCGCATTAACTAGCTCGAAAAGAGGGATCTCGATGATTCTGCATACTTCTGACAGAAGACTCACCAAGATTATCGCAGAAAATGCATGTCTCTGCTAGAAACCCTACGAAAACCAAGATATCTCCTGTTCTGCATATCCAACGAACTGTGGAGTGGTGAAAACCCCAGAAAACGTGTTTCTCGCATTAAATAGCTCGAAAAGAGCGATCCCGATGATTCTGCATACTTCTGACAGAAGTCTCACCAAGATTATCGTAGAAAATGCATATCTCAGCTTGAAACCCCACGAACACCAAGATATCGCTGGTTCTGCATATCAAACGGTCTGTGGAGTGGTGAAAACACCAGATAACGTGTTTCTCGCATTAAATAGGTCGAAAAGAGCGATCTCGATGTTTCTGCATACTTCGGACAGAGGTCTCACCAAGATTATCGCAGAAAATGCATATCTCAGCTTGAACCCCCACGAAAACCCAGATATCGCCGGTTCTGCATATCAAACGCACTGTGGGGTGGTGAAAACACCAGATAAGGTTTTTCTCGCATTAACTAGCTGGAAAAGTGCGATCTCGATGATTCAGCATACTTCGGACAGAAGTCTCTCCAAGTTTATCGCAGAAAATGCATATCTCAGCTTGAAACCCCTCGAAAACCAAGATATCACCTGTTCTGCATATCCAACGAACTGTGGAGTGGTGAAAACCCCAGAAAACGTGTTTCTCGCATAAAATGGCTCGAAAAGTACGATCTCGATGAATCTGCATACTTCGGACAGAAGTCTCACCTAGATTATCGCAGACAATGCATATCTCAGCTTGAAACCCCACGAAAGCCAAGATATCGCTGGTTCTGCATATCAAACGCTCTGTGGAGTGGAGAAAACACTAGACAACGTGTTTCTCGCATTAAATAGATCGAAATGTGCGATCTCGATGATTCTGCATACTTCTAACAGAAGTCTCACGATGATTATCGCAGAAAATGCATATCTCTGCTAGAAACTCCACGAAAACCAAGATATCTCCTGTTCTGCATATCCAACGAACTGCGGAGTGGTGAAAACCCCAGAAAACGTGTCTCTCGCATTATATAGTTCGAAAAGAGCGATCCCGATGATTCTGCATACTTCTGACAGAAGTCTCACCAAGATTACCGTAGAAAATGCATATCTCAGCTTGATACCCTACGACAGCCAAGATGTCGCCGGTCCTGCATATCAAACGCACGGTGTAGTGGTGAAAACACCAGATAACGTGTTTCTCGCATTAAATAGCTCGAAAAGTGCGATCTAGATGATTCAGCAACCTTCGGACAGAAGTCTCACCAAGATTATCCTAGAAAATGCATATCACAGCTTGAATCCCCACGAAAACCAAGATATCGATGGTACTGCATATCAAACCAACTGTGGAGGGGTGAAAACACCAGACAACGTGTTTCTCGCATGAAATAGATCGAAAAGTGCGATCTCGATGATTCTGCATACTTCTAACAGAAGTCTCACCAAGATTATCGTAAAAAATGCATATCTCAGCTTGAAACCCCACGAAAACCAAGATATCGCTGGTACTGCATATCAAAGGCACTGTGTAGTGGTGAAAAAACCAGATAACGTGTTTCTCGCATTAACTAGCTCGAAAAGAGGGATCTCGATGATTCTGCATACTTCTGACAGAAGACTCACCAAGATTATCGCTGAAAATGCATGTCTCTGCTAGAAACCCCACGAAAACCAAGATATCTCCTGTTCTGCATATCCAACGAACTGTGGAGTGGTGAAAACACCAGAAAACTTGTTTTTTCGCATTAAATAGCTCGAAAAGAGCGATCTCGAAGATTCTGCATATTTCTGACTGAAGTCTCACCAAGATTATCGCAGAAAATGCATATCTCAGCTTGAAACCCGACGAAAACCAAACATCGCCTGTTCTGCATATCAAACCAACTGTGGAGTGGTGAAAACACCAGACAACGTGTTTCTCGCATTAAATTGATTGAGAAGTGCGATCTCGATGATTCTGCATACTTCTAACAGAAGTCTCACCATGATTATCGCAGAAAATGCATATCTCTGCTAGAAACCCCACGAAAACCAAGATATCTCCTGTTCTGCATATCCAACGAACTGTGGAGTGGTGAAAACCCCAGAAAACGTGTTTCTCGCATTAACTAGCTCGAAAAGAGGGATCTCGCTGATTCTGCATACTTCTGACAGAAGACTCACCAAGATTATCGCAGAAAATGCATGTCTCTGCTAGAAACCCTACGAAAACCAAGATATCTCCTGTTCTGCATATCCAACGAACTGTGGAGTGGTGAAAACCCCAGAAAACGTGTTTCTCGCATTAAATAGCTCGAAAATAGCGATCCCGATGATTCTGCATACCTCTGACAGAACTCTCACCAAGATTATGGTAGAAAATGCATATCTCAGCTTGATACCCTACGACAGCCAAGATGTCGCCGGTTCTGCATATCAAACGCACTGTGGAGTGGTGAAAACACCCGTTAACGTGTTTCTCGCATTAACTAGCTCGAAAAGAGGGACCTCGATGATTCTGCATACTTCCGACAGAAGACTCACCAAGATTATCGGAGAAAATGCATGTCTCAGCTTGAAACCCGACGAAATCCAAGATGTCGCTGGTTCCGCATATCAAACGCACTGTGGAGTGGTGAAAACACCAGAAAACGTGTTTCTCGCATTAACTAGCTCGAAAAGAGGGATCTCGATGATTCTGCATACTTCTGACAGAAGACTCACCAAGATTATCGCAGAAAATGCATATCTCAGCTGGAAACACCACGAAAATCAAGATGTCGCCCGTTCTGCATATCAAACGCACTGTGGAGTGGTGAAAACAACCAGATATCGTGTTACCCGCATTAAGTTGCTCGAAAAGAGCGATCTCGAAGATTCTGCATACTTCTGACAAAAGACTCACCAAGATTATCGCTGAAAATGCATATCTCAGCTTGAAACCTCACGAAAATCAAGATGTCGCCGGTTCTGCATATCAAACCCACTGTGGAGTGGTGAAAACAACCAGAGAACGTGTTTCTCGCATTAAATAGGTCGAAAAGGGAGATGCCGATGATTCTGCATACGTCTGACAGAAGTCTCACCAAGATTATCGCAGAAAATGCATATCTCAGCTGGAAACACCACGAAAATCAAGATATCGCCGGTTCTGCATATCAAACGCACTCGGGAGTGGTGAAAACAACCAGAGAACGTGTTTCTCGCATTAAATAGGTCGAAAAGGGAGATGCCGATGATTCTGCATACTTCTGACAGAAGTCTCACCAAGATTATCATAGAATGTGCATATCTCAGATTGAACCCCCACGAAAACCAAGATATCGCTGGTTCTGCATATCAAACGCACTGTGGAGTGGTGAAAACACCAGATAACGTGTTTCTCGCATTAAATAGGTCGAAAAGAGCGATCTCGATGTTTCTGCATACTTCGGTCAGAG
Organism: Anthophora plumipes; assembly: GCA_951804975.1. NCBI lineage: Eukaryota > Metazoa > Arthropoda > Insecta > Hymenoptera > Apidae > Anthophora > Anthophora plumipes. The sequence continues at coordinate 38,454 of CATORF010000525.1, forward strand.
GTCTCACCAAGATTATTGCAGAAAATGCATATCTCAGCTGGAAACCCCACGAAAACCCAGATATCGCCGGTTCTGCATATCAAACGCACTGTGGGGTGGTGAAAACACCAGATAAGGTTTTTCTCGCATTAACTAGCTCGAAAAGTGCGATCTCGATGATTCAGCATACTTCGGACAGAAGTCTCTCCAAGTTTATCGCAGCAAATGCATATCTCAGCTTGAAACCCCTCGAAAACCAAGATATCACCTGTTCTGCATATCCAACGAACTGTGGAGTGGTGAAAACCCCAGAAAACGTGTTTCTCGCTTAAAATGGCTCGAAAAGTACGATCTCGATGAATCTGCATACTTCGGACAGAAGTCTCACCTTGATTATCGCAGACAATGCATATCTCAGCTTGAAACCCCACGAAAGCCAAGATATCGCTGGTTCTGCATATAAAACGCACTGTGGAGTGCTGAAAACACCAGATATCGTGTTTCTCGCATTAAATAGCTCGAAAAGTGCGATCTCGATGATTCAGCATACTTCGGACAGAAGTCTCTCCAAGTTTATCGCAGAAAATGCATATCTCAGCTTGATACCCCTCGAAACCCAAGATATCACCTGCTCTGCATATCCAACGAACTGTGGTGTGGTGAAAACACCAGATATCGTGTTTCTCGCATTAAATAGCTCGAAAAGAGCGATCTCGATGTTTCTGCATACTTCGGACAGAGGTCTCACCAAGATTATCGCAGAAAATGCATATCACAGCTTTAAACCCCACGAAAACCAGGATATCGTCGGTTCTGCATATCAAACCCACTGTGTAGTGGTGAAAAAACCAGATAACGTGTTTCTCGCAATAAATAGCTCGAAAAGAGCGATCTCGATGATTCTGCATACTTCGGACAGAAGTCTCACCAAGATTATCGTAAAAAATGCATATCTCAGCTAGAAACCCCACGAAAACCAAGATATCTACTGTTCTGCATATCCGACGAACTGTGGACTGGTGAAAACCCCAGAAAACGTGTTTCTCGCATTAACTAGCTCGAAAAGAGGGATCTCGATGATTCTGCATACTTCTGACAGAAGACTCACCAAGATTATCGCTGAAAATGCATGTCTCTGCTAGAAACCCCACGAAAACCAAGATATCTCCTGTTCTGCATATCCAACGAACTGTGGAGTGGTGAAAACACCAGAAAACTTGTTTTTTCGCATTAAATAGCTCGAAAAGAGCGATCTAGAAGATTCTGCATATTCCTGACAGAAGACTCACCAAGATTATCGCAGAAAATGCATATCTCAGCTGGAAACACCACGAAAATCAAGATGTCGCCCGTTCTGCATATCAAACGCACTGTGGAGTGGTGAAAACAACCAGATATCGTGTTTCCCGCATTAAGTTGCTCGAAAAGAGCGATCTCGAAGATTCTGCGTACTTCTGACAAAAGACTCACCAAGATTATCGCTGAAAATGCGTATCTCAGCTTGAAACCTCACGAAAATCAAGATGTCGCCAGTTCTGCATATCAAACCCACTGTGGAGTGGTGAAAACACCAGAAAACTTGTTTTTTCGCATTAGATAGCTCGAAACGGGCGATCTAGATGATTCTGCATACTTCTAACAGTAGTCTCACCAAGCTTATCGCAGAAAATGCATACCTCAGCTTGAAATCTCACGAAAATCAAGATGTCGCCGCTTCTGCATATCAAACGCACTGTGGAGTGGTGAAAACAACCAGATAACGTGTTTCTCGAATTAAATAGCTCGAAAAGAACGATCTAGATTAGTCTGCATACTTCTGACAGAAGTCTCACCAAGATTATCGTAGAAAATGCATATCTCAGCTTGAAACCCCACGAAAACCAGGATATCGTCGGTTCTGCATATCATACGCACTGTTGAGTGCTGAAAACACCAGATATCGTGTTTCTCGCATTAAATAGCTCGAAAAGTGCGATCTCGATGATTCAGCATACTTCGGACAGAAGTCTCTCCAAGTTTATCGCAGAAAATGCATATCTCAGCTTGATACCCCTCGAAACCCAAGATATCACCTGTTCTGCATATCCAACGAACTGTGGTGTGGTGAAAACACCAGATATCGTGTTTCTCGCATTAAATAGCTCGAAAAGAGCGATCTCGATGTTTCTGCATACTTCGGACAGAGGTCTCACCAAGATTATCGCAGAAAATGCATATCTCAGCTTTAAACCCCACGAAAACCAGGATATCGTCGGTTCTGCATATCATACGCACTGTGGAGTGCTGAAAACACCAGATAACGTTTTGTCGCATTAAATAGTTCGAATAGAGCGATCTCGATGATTCTGCATACTTCGGACAGAAGTCTCAGCAAGATTATCGTAAAAAATGCATATCTCAGCTTCAAACCCCACGAAAACCAAGATATCGCTGGTACAGCATATCAAACCCACTGTGGAGTGATGAAAACACCAGATAAGGTTTTTCTCGCATTAAGTATCTCGAAAAGTGCGATCTCGATGATTCAGCATACTTCGGACAGAAGTCTCTCGAAGTTTATCGCAGAAAATGCATATCTCAGCTTGAAACCCCTCGAAACCCAAGATATCACCTGTTCTGCATATCCAACGAACTGTGGTGTGGTGAAAACCCCAGAAAACGTATTTCTCGCATTAAATAGCTCGAAAAGAGCGATCTCGATGATTCTGCACACTTCTAACAGAAGTCTCACCATGATTATCGCAGATAATGCATATCTCTGCTAGAAACCCCACGAAAACCAAGATATCGCCTGTTCTGCATACCAAACGAACTGTGGAGTGGTGAAAACAACCAGATAACGTGTTTCTCGCATTAAATAGCTCGAAAAGAGGGATCTCGATGATTCTGCATACTTCTGACAGAAGACTCACCAAGATTATCGCAGAAAATGCATATCTCAGCTGGACACACCACGAAAATCAAGATATCGCCGATTCTGCATATCAAACGCACTGTGGAGTGGTGAAAACACCAGATAACGTGTTTCTCGCATTAACTAGCTCGAAATGAGCGATCTCGAAGATTCTGCATACATCTGACAGCAGACTCACCAAGATTATCGCTGAAAATGCATATCTCAGCTGGAAAAACCACGAAAATCAAGATATCTCCGGTTCTGCATGTCAAACGTACTGTGGAGTGGTGAATACACCAGAAAACGCGTTTGTCGCATTAAATAGCTCGAAAAGAGCGATCAAGATGATTCTGCATACTTCTGACAGAAGTCTCACCAAGATTATCGTAGAAAATGCATATCTCAGCTTGAACCCCGACGAAATCCAAGATGTCGCCGGTACTGCATGTCAAACGCACTGTGGAGTGGTGAAAACACCAGATAACGTGTATCTCGCATTAAGTAGCTCGAAAAGAGCGATCTCGAAGATTCTGCATCCTTCTGAGAGAAGTCTCACCAACATTATCGTAGAAAATGCATATCTCAGCTTGAAACCCCACGAAAACTGAGGTATCACTGGTTCTGCATATCAAACGCACTGTGGAGTGCTGAAAACACCAGATAATGTTTTGTCGCATTAAATAGTTCGAATAGAGCGATCTCGATGATTAAGCATACTTCGGACAGAAGTCTCACCAAGATTATCGTAAAAAGTGCATATCTCAGCTTGAAACCCTACGAAAACCAGGATATCGTCGGTTCTGCATATCATACGCACTGTTGAGTGCTGAAAACACCAGATATCGTGTTTCTCGCATTAAATAGCTCGAAAAGTGCGATCTCGATGATTCTGCATACTTCGGACAGTAGTCTCACCATGATTATCGTAAAAAATGCATAGCTCAGCTTGAAACCCCACGAAAACCAAGATATCGCCGGTTCTGCATATCAAACGCACTGTGGGGTGGTGAAAACACCAGATAAGGTTTTTCTCGCATTAACTAGCTCGAAAAGTGCGATCTCGATGATTCAGCATATTTCGGACAGAAGTCTCTCCAAGTTTATCGCAGAAAATGCATATCTCAGCTTGATACCCCTCGAAACCCAAGATATCACCTGTTCTGCATATCCAACGAACTGTGGTGTGGTGAAAACACCAGATATCGTGTTTCTCGCATTAAATAGCTCGAAAAGAGCGATCTCGATGATTCTGCATACTTCGGACAGTAGTCTCACCATGATTATCGTAAAAAATGCATATCTCAGCTTGAAACCCCACGAAAACTGAGATATCGCTGGTTCTGCATATCAAACGCACTGTGAAGTGCTGAAAACACCAGATAACGTTTTGTCGCATTAAACAGTTCGAATAGAGCGATCTCGATGATTCTGCATACTTCGGACAGAAGTCTCACCAAGATTATCGTAAAAAATGCATATCTCAGCTTGAAACCCCACGAAAACCAAGATATCGCTGGTACTGCATATCAAACCCACTGTGGAGTGGTTAAAACACCAGATAAGGTTTTTCTCGCATTAACTAGCTCGAAAAGTGCGATCTCGATGATTCAGCATACTTCGGACAGAAGTCTCACCAAGATTATCGCAGACAATGCATATCTCAGCTTGAAACCCCACGAAAACCAAGATATCGCCGGTTCTGCATATCATACGCACTGTGGAGTGCTGAAAACACCAGATATCGTGTTTCTCGCATCAAATAGCTCGAAAAGTGCGATCTCGATGATTCTGCATACTTCGGACAGTAGTCTCACCATGATTATCGTAAAAAATGCATATCTCAGCTTGAAACCCCACGAAAACCAAGATATCGCTGGTTCTGCATATAAAACGCACTGTGGAGTGGTGAAAACACCAGATAACGTGTTTCTCGCATTAAATAGGTCGAAAAGAGCGATCTCGATGTTTCTGCATACTTCGGACAGAGGTCTCACCAAGAATATCGCAGAAAATGCATATCTCAGCTTGAAACCCCACGAAAACCCAGATATCGCCGGTTCTGCATATCAAACGCACTGTGGGGTGGTGAAAACACCAGATAAGGTTTTTCGCGCATTAACTAGCTCGAAAAGTGCGATCTCGATGATTCAGCATACTTCGGACAGAAGTCTCTCCAAGTTTATCGCAGAAAATGCATATCTCAGCTTGAAACCCCTCGAAAACCAAGATATCACCTGTTCTGCATATCCAACAAATTGTGGTGTGGTGAAAACCCCAGAAAACGTGTTTCTCGCATTAAATAGCTCGAAAAGAGCGATCTCGATGATTCTGCATACTTCGGACAGAAGTCTCACCAAGATTATCGCAGGAAATGCATATCTCAGCTGGACACACCACGAAAATCAAGATATCGCCGATTCTGCATGTCAAACGTACTGTGGAGTGGTGATTACACCAGAAAACGTGTTTCTCGCATTAAATAGCTCGAAAAGAGCGATCTAGATGATTCTGCATACTTCTGACAGAAGTCTCACCAAGATTATCATAGAATGTGCATATCTCAGATTGAACCCCGACGAAATCCAAGATGTCGCCGGTTCTGCATATCAAACGGACTGTGGTGTGGTGAAAACACCAGAAAACTTGTTTTTTCGCATTAGATAGCTCGAAACGGGCGATCTAGATGATTCTGCATACTTCTAACAGAAGACTCACCAAGCTTATCGCAGAAAATGCATACCTCAGGTTTGAAATCTCACGAAAATCAAGATGTCGCCGCTTCTGCATATCAAACGCACTGTGGAGTGGTGAAAACAACCAGATAACGTGTTTCTCGAATTAAATAGCTCGAAAAGAACGATCTAGATTATTCTGCATACTTCTGACAAAAGTCTCACCAAGATTATCGTAAAAAGTGCATATCTCAGCTTGAAACCCCACGAAAACCAAGATATCACCTGTTCTGCATATCCAACGAACTGTGGTGTGGTGAAAACCCCAGAAAACGTGTTTCTCGCATTAAATAGCTCGAAAAGTACGATCTCGATGACTCTGCATACTTCGGACAGAAGCCTCACCAAGATTATCGCAGAAAATGCATATCTGAGCTTGAAACCCCACGAAAACCAGGATATCGTCGGTTCTGCATATCATACGCACTGTTGAGTGCTGAAAACACCAGATATCGTGTTTCTCGCATTAAATAGCTCGAAAAGTGCGATCTCGATGATTCTGCATACTTCGGACAGTAGTCTCACCATGATTATCGTAAAAAATGCATATCTCAGCTTGAAACCCCACGAAAAACAAAAAGATATCGCCGGTTCTGCATATCAAACGCACTGTGAGGTGGTGAAAACACCAGATAAGGTTTTTCTCGCATTAACTAGCTCGAAAAGTGCGATCTCGATGATTCAGCATACTTCGGACAGAAGTCTCTCCAAGTTTATCGCAGAAAATGCATATCTCAGCTTGATACCCCTCGAAACCCAAGATATCACCTGTTCTGCATATCCAACGAACTGTGGAGTGGTGAAAACCCCAGAAAACGTGTTTCTCGCATTAAATAGCACGAAAAGAGCGATCTCGATGATTCTGCACACTTCGGACAGAAGTCTCACCAAGATTATCGCAGACAATGCATATCTCAGCTTGAATCCCCACGAAAACCAAGATATCGCCGGTTCTGCGTATCATACGCACTGCGGAGTGCTGAAAACACCAGATATCGTGTTTCTCGCATTAAATAGCTCGAAAAGTGCGATCTCGATGATTGTGCATACTTCGGACAGTAGTCTCACCATGATTATCGTACAAAATGCATATCTCAGCTTGAAACCCCACGAAAACCAAGATATCGCTGGTTCTGCATATCAAACGCACTGTGGAGTGGTGAAAACACCAGATAACGTGTTTCTCGCATTAAATAGGTCGAAAAGAGCGATCTCGATGTTTCTGCATACTTCGGACAGAGGTCTCACCAAGATTATCGCAGAAAATGCATATCTCAGCTTGAAACCCCACGAAAACCAGGATATCGTCGGTTCTGCATATCATACGCACTGTGGAGTGCTGAAAACACCAGATATCGTGTTTCTCGCATTAAATAGCTCGAAAAGTGCGATCTCGATGGTTCTGCATACTTCGGGCAGTAGTCTCACCATGATTATCGTAAAAAATGCATATCTCAGCTTGAAACCCCACGAAAACAGAGATATCGCTGGTTCTGCATATCAAACGCACTGTGGAGTTCTGAAAACACCAGATAACGTTTTGTCGCATTAAATAGTTCGAATAGAGCGATCTCGATGATTCTGCATACTTCGGACAGAAGTCTCACCAAGATTATCGTAAAAAATGCATATCTCAGCTTGAAACCCCACGAACACCAAGATATCGCTGGTACTGCATATCAAACCCACTGTAGAGTGGTGAAAACACCAGATAAGGTTTTTCTCGCATTAACTAGCTCGGAAAGTGCGATCTCGATGATTCAGCATACTTCGGACAGAAGTCTCTCGAAGTTTATCGCAGAAAATGCATATCTCAGCTTGAAACCCCTCGAAACCCAAGATATCACCTGTTCTGCATATCCAACGAACTGTGGTGTGGTGAAAACCCCAGAAAACGTGTTTCTCGCATTAAATAGCTCGAAAAGAGCGATCTCGATGATTCTGCACACTTCGGACAGAAGCCTCACCAAGATTATCGCAGACAATGCATATCTCAGCTTGAAACCCCACGAAAACCAAGATATCGCCGGTTCTGCATATCATACGCACTGTGGAGTGCTGAAAACACCAGATATCGTGTTTCTCGCATTAAATAGCTCGAAAAGTGCGATGTCGATGATTCTGTATACTTCGGACAGTAGTCTCACCATGATTATCGTAAAAAATGCATATCTCAGCTTGAAACCCCACGAAAACCAAGATATCGCTGGTTCTGCATATCAAACGCACTGTGGAGTGGTGAAACCACCAGATAACGTGTTTCTCGCATTAAATAGGTCGGAAAGAGCGATCTCGATGTTTCTGCATACTTCGGACAGATGTCTCACCAAGATTATCGCAGAAAATGCATATCTCAGCTTGAAACCCCACGAAAACCCAGATATCGCCGGTTCTGCATATCAAACGCACTGTGGGGTGGTGAAAACACCAGATAAGGTTTTTCGCGCATTAACTAGCTCGAAAAGTGCGATCTCGATGATTCAGCATACTTCGGACAGAAATCTCTCCAAGTTTATCGCAGAAAATGCATATCTCAGCTTGAAACCCCTCGAAAACCAAGATATCACCTGTTCTGCATATCCAACGAACTGTGGAGTGGTGAAAACCCCAGAAAACGTGTTTCTCGCAATAAATAGCTCGAAAAGAGCGATCTCGATGATTCTGCATACTTCGGACAGAAGTCTCACCAAGATTATCGTAAAAAATGCATATCTCAGCTAGAAACCCCACGAAAACCAAGATATCTCCTGTTCTGCATATCCAACGAACTGTGGAGTGGTGAAAACCCCAGAAAACGTGTTTATCGCATTAACTAGCTCGAAAAGAGGGACCTCGATGATTCTGCATACTTCTGACAGAAGACTCACCATGATTATCGCAGAAAATGCATGTCTCTGCTAGAAACCTCACGAAAACCAAGATATCTCCTGTTCTGCATATCCAACGAACTGTGGAGTGGTGAAAACACCAGAAAACTTGTTTTTTCGCATTAAATAGCTCGAAAAGAGCGATCTAGAAGATTCTGCATATTTCTGACTGAAGTCTCACCAAGATTATCGCAGAAAATGCATATCTCAGCTTGAAACCCGACGAAAACCAAACATCGCCTGTTCTGCATATCAAACCAACTGTGGAGTGGTGAAAACACCAGACAACGTGTTTCTCGCATTAAATAGATTGAAAAGTGCGATCTCGATGATTCTGCATACTTCTAACAGAAGTCTCACCATGATTATCGCAGAAAATGCATATCTCTGCTAGAAACCCAACGAAAACCAAGATATCTCCTGTTCTGCATATCCAACGAACTGTGGAGTGGTGAAAACCCCAGAAAACGTGTTTCTCGCATTAAATAGCTCGAAAATAGCGATCCCGATGATTCTGCATACTTCTGACAGAAGTCTCACCAAGATTATTTTAGAAAATGCATATCTCAGCTTGATAGCCTACGACAGCCAAGATGGCGCCGGTTCTGCATGTCAAACGCACTGTGGAGTGGTGAAAACACCAGATAACGTGTTTCTCGCATTAACTAGCTCGAAAAGAGGAATCTCGATGATTCTGCATACTTCTGACAGAAGACTAACCAAGATTATCGCACAAAATGCATGTCTCAGCTTGAAACCCGACGAAATCCAAGATGTCGCTGGTTCCGCATATCAAACGCACTGTGGAGTGGTGAAAACACCAATTAACGTGTTTCTCGCATTAAATAGCTCGAAAAGAGGGATCTCGATGATTCTGCATACTTCTGACAGAAGACTCACCAAGATTATCGCAGAAAATGCATGTCTCTGCTAGAAACCCTACGAAAACCAAGATATCTCCTGTTCTGCATATCCAACGAACTGTGGAGTGGTGAAAACCCCAGAAAACGTGTTTCTCGCATTAAATAGCTCGAAAATAGCGATCCCGATGATTCTGCATACTTCTGACAGAAGTCTCACCAAGATTATGGTAGAAAATGCATATCTCAGCTTGATACCCTACGACAGCCAAGATGTCGCCGGTTCTGCATGTCAAACGCACTGTGGAGTGGTGAAAACACCAGATAACGTGTTTCTCGCATTAACTAGCTCGAAAAGAGCGATCTCGATGATTCTGCACACTTCGGTCAGAAGTCTCACCAAGATTATCGCACAAAATGCATGTCTCAGCTTGAAACCCGACGAAATCCAAGATGTCGCTGGTTCCGCATATCAAACGCACTGTGGAGTGGTGAAAACACCAGATAACGTGTTTCTCGCATTAAGTTGCTCGAAAAGAGCGATCTCGAAGATTCTGCATACTTCTGACAAAAGACTCACCAAAATTATCGCTGAAAATGCATATCTCAGCTTGAAACCTCACGAAAATCAAGATGTCGCCGGTTCTGCATATCAAACCCACTGTGGAGTGGTGAAAACAACCAGAGAACGTGTTTCTCGCATTAAATAGGTCGAAAAGGGAGATGCCGATGATTCTGCATACGTCTGACAGAAGTCTCACCAAGATTATCGCAGAAAATGCATATCTCAGCTGGAAACACCACGAAAATCAAGATATCGCCGGTTCTGCATATCAAACGCACTGTGGAGTGGTGAAAACAACCAGAGAACGTGTTTCTCGCATTAAATATGTCGAAAAGGGAGATGCCGATGATTCTGCATACTTCTGACAGAAGTCTCACCAAGATTATCGCAGAAAATACATATCTCAGCTGGAAACACCACGAAAATCAAGATATCGCCGGTTCTGCATATCAAACGCACTGTGGAATGTTGAAAACACCAGAAAACTTGTTGTTTAGCATTAAATAGCTCGAAAAGAGCGATCTAGATGATTCTGCATACTTCTGACTGAAGTCTCACCAAGATTATCGCAGAAAATACATATCTCAGCTGGAAACACCACGAAAATCAAGATATCGCCGGTTCTGCATATCAAACGCACTGTGGAATGTTGAAAACACCAGAAAACTTGTTTTTTCGCATTAAATAGCTCCAAAAGAGCGATCTAGATGATTCTGCATACTTCTGACTGAAGCCTCACCAAGATTATCGCAGAAAATGCATATCACAGCTTGAAACCCGACGAAAACCAAACATCGCCGGTTCTGCATATCAAACCAACTGTGGAGTGGTGAAAAAACCAGACAACGTGTTTCTCGCATTAAATAGATCGAAAAGTGCGATCTCGATGATTCTGCATACTTCTAACAGAAGTCTCACCATGATTATAGCAGATAATGCATATCTCTGCTAGAAACCCCACGAAAACCAAGATATCTCCTGTTCTGCATATACAACGAACTGTGGAGTGGTGAAAACACCAGATAACGTGTTTCTCGCATTAACTAGCTCGAAAAGAGCGATCTCGAAGATTCTGCATACTTCTGACAGAAGACTCACCAAGATTATCGCAGAAAATGCATGTCTCAGCTTGAAACCCGACGAAATCCAAGACACCACTGTGCAGTGGTGAAAACACCAGATAACGTGTTTCTCGCATTAAATAGCTCGTAAAGAGCGATCCCGACGATTCTGCATACTTCTGACAGACGTCTCACCAAGATTATCGTAGAAAATGCATATCTCAGCTTGAAACCCGACCGAAACCAAGATATCTCCGGTTCTGCATGTCAAACGTACTGTGGAGTGGTGAATACACCAGAAAACGTGTTTCTCGCATTAAATAGCTCGAAAAGAGCGATCTAGATGATTCTGCATACTTCTGACAGAAGTCTCACCAAGATTATAGTAGAATGTGCATATCTCAGCTTGAACCCCGACGAAATCCAAGATGTCGCCGGTTCTGCATGTCAAACGTACTGTGGAGTGGTGAATACACCAGAAAACGTGTTTCTCGCATTAAATAGCTCGAAAAGAGCGATCTAGATGATTCTGCATACTTCTGACAGAAGTCTCACCAAGATTATAGTAGAATGTGCATATCTCAGCTTGAACCCCGACGAAATCCAAGATGTCGCCGGTTCTGCATATCAAACGCACTGTGGAGTGGTGAAAACACCAGAAAACTTGTTTTTTCGCATTAAATAGCTCGAAACGAGCGATCCCGATGATTCTGCATACTTCTAACTGATGTCTCACCATGATTCTCGTAGAAAATGCATATCTCAGCTTGAAACCCGACGAAATCCAAGATGTCGCCGGTTCTGCATATCAAACGCACTGTGGAGTGGTGAAAACACCAGAAAACTTGTTTTTTCGCATTAAATAGCTCGAAACGAGCGATCCCGACGATTCTGCATACTTCTGACAGACGTCTCACCAAGATTATCGTAGAAAATGCATATCTCAGCTTGAAACCCGACCGAAACCAAGATATCTCCGGTTCTGCATGTCAAACGTACTGTGGAGTGGTGAATACACCAGAAAACGTGTTTCTCGCATTAAATAGCTCGAAAAGAGCGATCTAGATGATTCTGCATACTTCTGACAGAAGTCTCACCAAGAATATCGCAGAATGTGCATATCTCAGCTTGAACCCCGACGAAATCCAAGATGTCGCCGGTTCTGCATATCAAACCCACTGTTGAGTGGTGAAAACAACCAGAGAACGTGTTTCTCGCATTAAATAGGTCGAAAAGGGAGATGCCGATGATTCTGCATACGTCTGACAGAAGTCTCACCAAGATTATCGCAGAAAATGCATATCTCAGCTGGAAACACCACGAAAATCAAGATTTTGCCGGTTCTGCATATCAAACGCACTGTGGAGTGGTGAAAACAACCAGAGAACGTGTTTCTCGCATTAAATAGGTCGAAAAGGGAGATGCCGATGATTCTGCATACTTCTGACAGAAGTCTCACCAAGATTATCGCAGAAAATGCATATCTCAGCTGGAAACACCACGAAAATCAAGATATCGCCGGTTCTGCATATCAAACGCACTGTGGAATGTTGAAAACACCAGAAAACTTGTTTTTTCGCATTAAATAGCACGAAAAGAGCGAGCTAGATGATTCTGCATACTTCTGACTGAAGTCTCACCAAGTTTATCGCAGAAAATGCATATCTCAGCTGGAAACACCACGAAAATCAAGATATCGCCGGTTCTGCATATCAAACGCACTGTGGAATGTTGAAAACACCAGAAAACTTGTTTTTTCGCATTAAATAGCTCCAAAAGAGCGGTCTAGATGATACTGCATACTTCTGACTGAAGTCTCACCAAGATTATCGCAGAAAATGCATATCACAGCTTGAAACCCGACGAAAACCAAACATCGCCGGTTCTGCGTATCAAACCAACTGTGGAGTGGTGAAAAAACTAGACAACGTGTTTCTCGCATTAAATAGATCGAAAAGTGCGATCTCGATGATTCTGCATACTTCTAACAGAAGTCTCACCATGATTATAGCAGATAATGCATATCTCTGCTAGAAACCCCACGAAAACCAAGATATCTCCTGTTCTGCATATACACCGATCTGTGGAGTGGTGAAAACACCAGATAACGTGTTTCTCGCATTAACTAGCTCGAAATGAGCGATCTCGAATATTCTGCATACTTCTGACAGAAGACTCAACAAGATTATCGCTGAAAATGCATATCTCAGCTGGAAAAACCACGAAAATCAAGATATCGCCTGTTCTGCATACCAAACGAACTGTGGAGTGGTGAAAACAACCAGATAACGTGTTTCTCGCATTAAATAGCTCGAAAAGAGGGATCTCGATGATTCTGCATACTTCTGACAGAAGACTCACCAAGATTATCGCAGAAAATGCATATCTCAGCTGGACACACCACGAAACTCAAGATATCGCCGATTCTGCATATCAAACGCACTGTGGAGTGGTGAAAATACCAGATAACGTGTTTCTCGAATTAAATAGCTCGAAATGAGCGATCTCGAAGATTCTGCATACTTCTGACAGAAGACTCAACAAGATTATCGCTGAAAATGCATATCTCAGCTGGAAAAACCACGAAAATCAAGATATCTCCGGTTCTGCATGTCAAACGTACTGTGGAGTGGTGAATACACCAGAAAACGTGTTTCTCGCATTAAATAGCTCGAAAAGAGCGATCTAGATGATTCTGCATACTTCTGACAGAAGTCTCACCAAGATTATAGTAGAATGTGCATATCTCAGCTTGAAGCCCGACGAAATCCAAGATGTCGCCGGTTCTGCATATCAAACGCACTGTGGAGTGGTGAAAACACCAGAAAACTTGTTTTTTCGCATTAAATAGCTCGAAACGAGCGATCCCGATGATTCTGCATACTTCTAACTGAAGTCTCACCAAGATTCTCGTAGAAAATGCATATCTCAGCTTGAAACCCGACGAAATCCAAGATGACGCCGGTTCTGCATAGCAAACGCACTGTGGAATGTTGAAAACACCAGAAATCTTGTTTTTTCGCATTAGATAGCTCGAAACGAGCGATCTAGATGATTCTGCATACATATGACTGAAGTCTCACCAATATTATCGCAGAAAATGCATATCTCAGCTTGAAACCTCACCAAAATCATGATGTCGCCGGTTCTGCATATAAAACGCACTGTGGAGTGGTGAAAACACCAGATAACGTGTTTCTCGCATTAAATAGCTCGAAAAGAGGGGTCTCGATGATTCTGCATACTACTGACAGAAGTGTCACCAAGAATATCGCAGAATGTGCATATCTCAGCTTGAACCCCGACGAAATCCAAGATGTCGCCGGTTCTGCATATCAAACCCAATGTGGAGTGGTGAAAACAACCAGAGAACGTGTTTCTCGCATTAAATAGGTCGGAAAGGGAGATGCCGATGATTCTGCATACGTCTGACAGAAGTCTCACCAAGATTATCGCAGAAAATGCATATCTCAGCTGGAAACACCACGAAAATCAAGATTTCGCCGGTTCTGCATATCAAATGCACTGTGGAGTGGTGAAAACAACCAGAGAACGTGTTTCTCGCATTAAATAGGTCGAAAAGGGAGATGCCGATGATTCTGCATACTTCTGACAGAAGTCTCACCAAGATTATCGCAGAAAATGCATATCTCAGCTGGAAACACCACGAAAATCAAGATATCGCCGGTTCTGCATATCAAACGCACTGTGGAATGTTGAAAACACCAGAAAACTTGTTTTTTCGCATTAAATAGCTCCAAAAGAGCGATTTAGATGATTCTGCATACTTCTGACTGAAGTCTCACCAAGATTATCGCAGAAAATGCATATCACAGCTTGAAACCCGACGAAAACCAAACATCGCCGGTTCTGCGTATCAAACCAACTGTGGAGTGGTGAAAAAACCAGACAACGTGTTTCTCGCATTAAATAGATCGAAAAGTGCGATCTCGATGATTCTGCATACTTCTAACAGAAGTCTCACCATGATTATCGCAGATAATGCATATCTCTGCTAGAAACCCCACGAAAACCAAGATATCGCCTGTTCTGCATACCAAACGAACTGTGGAGTGGTGAAAACAACCAGATAACGTGTTTCTCGCATTAAATAGCTCGAAAAGAGGGATCTCGATGATTCTGCATACTTCTGACAGAAGACTCACCAAGATTATCGCAGAAAATGCATATCTCAGCTGGACACACCACGAAAATCAAGATATCGCCGATTCTGCATATCAAACGCACTGTGGAGTGGTGAAAACACCAGATAACGTGTTTCTCGCATTAACTAGCTCGAAATGAGCGATCTCGAAGATTCTGCATACATCTGACAGAAGACTCACCAAGATTATCGCTGAAAATGCATATCTCAGCTGGAAAAACCACGAAAATCAAGATATCTCCGGTTCTGCATGTCAAACGTACTGTGGAGTGGTGAATACACCAGAAAACGCGTTTGTCGCATTAAATAGCTCGAAAAGAGCGATCAAGATGATTCTGCATACTTCTGACAGAAGTCTCACCAAGATTATCGTAGAAAATGCATATCTCAGCTTGAACCCCGACGAAATCCAAGATGTCGCCGGTACTGCATGTCAAACGCACTGTGGAGTGGTGAAAACACCAGATAACGTGTATCTCGCATTAAGTAGCTCGAAAAGAGCGATCTCGAAGATTCTGCATCCTTCTGAGAGAAGTCTCACCAACATTATCGTTGAAAATGCATATCTCAGCTTGAAACCCCACGAAAACTGAGGTATCACTGGTTCTGCATATCAAACGCACTGTGGAGTGCTGAAAACACCAGATAATGTTTTGTCGCATTAAATAGTTCGAATAGAGCGATCTCGATGATTAAGCATACTTCGGACAGAAGTCTCACCAAGATTATCGTAAAAAGTGCATATCTCAGCTTGAAACCCTACGAAAACCAGGATATCGTCGGTTCTGCATATCATACGCACTGTTGAGTGCTGAAAACACCAGATATCGTGTTTCTCGCATTAAATAGCTCGAAAAGTGCGATCTCGATGATTCTGCATACTTCGGACAGTAGTCTCACCATGATTATCGTAAAAAATGCATATCTCAGCTTGAAACCCCACGAAAACCAAGATATCGCCGGTTCTGCATATCAAACGCACTGTGGGGTGGTGAAAACACCAGATAAGGTTTTTCTCGCATTAACTAGCTCGAAAAGTGCGATCTCGATGATTCAGCATATTTCGGACAGAAGTCTCTCCAAGTTTATCGCAGAAAATGCATATCTCAGCTTGATACCCCTCGAAACCCAAGATATCACCTGTTCTGCATATCCAACGAACTGTGGTGTGGTGAAAACACCAGATATCGTGTTTCTCGCATTAAATAGCTCGAAAAGAGCGATCTCGATGATTCTGCATACTTCGGACAGTAGTCTCACCATGATTATCGTAAAAAATGCATATCTCAGCTTGAAACCCCACGAAAACTGAGATATCGCTGGTTCTGCATATCAAACGCACTGTGAAGTGCTGAAAACACCAGATAACGTTTTGTCGCATTAAACAGTTCGAATAGAGCGATCTCGATGATTCTGCATACTTCGGACAGAAGTCTCACCAAGATTATCGTAAAAAATGCATATCTCAGCTTGAAACCCCACGAAAACCAAGATATCGCTGGTACTGCATATCAAACCCACTGTGGAGTGGTTAAAACACCAGATAAGGTTTTTCTCGCATTAACTAGCTCGAAAAGTGCGATCTCGATGATTCAGCATACTTCGGACAGAAGTCTCACCAAGATTATCGCAGACAATGCATATCTCAGCTTGAAACCCCACGAAAACCAAGATATCGCCGGTTCTGCATATCATACGCACTGTGGAGTGCTGAAAACACCAGATATCGTGTTTCTCGCATCAAATAGCTCGAAAAGTGCGATCTCGATGATTCTGCATACTTCGGACAGTAGTCTCACCATGATTATCGTAAAAAATGCATATCTCAGCTTGAAACCCCACGAAAACCAAGATATCGCTGGTTCTGCATATAAAACGCACTGTGGAGTGGTGAAAACACCAGATAACGTGTTTCTCGCATTAAATAGGTCGAAAAGAGCGATCTCGATGTTTCTGCATACTTCGGACAGAGGTCTCACCAAGAATATCGCAGAAAATGCATATCTCAGCTTGAAACCCCACGAAAACCCAGATATCGCCGGTTCTGCATATCAAACGCACTGTGGGGTGGTGAAAACACCAGATAAGGTTTTTCGCGCATTAACTAGCTCGAAAAGTGCGATCTCGATGATTCAGCATACTTCGGACAGAAGTCTCTCCAAGTTTATCGCAGAAAATGCATATCTCAGCTTGAAACCCCTCGAAAACCAAGATATCACCTGTTCTGCATATCCAACAAATTGTGGTGTGGTGAAAACCCCAGAAAACGTGTTTCTCGCATTAAATAGCTCGAAAAGAGCGATCTCGATGATTCTGCATACTTCGGACAGAAGTCTCACCAAGATTATCGCAGGAAATGCATATCTCAGCTGGACACACCACGAAAATCAAGATATCGCCGATTCTGCATGTCAAACGTACTGTGGAGTGGTGATTACACCAGAAAACGTGTTTCTCGCATTAAATAGCTCGAAAAGAGCGATCTAGATGATTCTGCATACTTCTGACAGAAGTCTCACCAAGATTATCATAGAATGTGCATATCTCAGATTGAACCCCGACGAAATCCAAGATGTCGCCGGTTCTGCATATCAAACGGACTGTGGTGTGGTGAAAACACCAGAAAACTTGTTTTTTCGCATTAGATAGCTCGAAACGGGCGATCTAGATGATTCTGCATACTTCTAACAGAAGACTCACCAAGCTTATCGCAGAAAATGCATACCTCAGGTTTGAAATCTCACGAAAATCAAGATGTCGCCGCTTCTGCATATCAAACGCACTGTGGAGTGGTGAAAACAACCAGATAACGTGTTTCTCGAATTAAATAGCTCGAAAAGAACGATCTAGATTATTCTGCATACTTCTGACAAAAGTCTCACCAAGATTATCGTAAAAAGTGCATATCTCAGCTTGAAACCCCACGAAAACCAAGATATCACCTGTTCTGCATATCCAACGAACTGTGGTGTGGTGAAAACCCCAGAAAACGTGTTTCTCGCATTAAATAGCTCGAAAAGTACGATCTCGATGACTCTGCATACTTCGGACAGAAGCCTCACCAAGATTATCGCAGAAAATGCATATCTGAGCTTGAAACCCCACGAAAACCAGGATATCGTCGGTTCTGCATATCATACGCACTGTTGAGTGCTGAAAACACCAGATATCGTGTTTCTCGCATTAAATAGCTCGAAAAGTGCGATCTCGATGATTCTGCATACTTCGGACAGTAGTCTCACCATGATTATCGTAAAAAATGCATATCTCAGCTTGAAACCCCACGAAAACCAAAAAGATATCGCCGGTTCTGCATATCAAACGCACTGTGAGGTGGTGAAAACACCAGATAAGGTTTTTCTCGCATTAACTAGCTCGAAAAGTGCGATCTCGATGATTCAGCATACTTCGGACAGAAGTCTCTCCAAGTTTATCGCAGAAAATGCATATCTCAGCTTGATACCCCTCGAAACCCAAGATATCACCTGTTCTGCATATCCAACGAACTGTGGAGTGGTGAAAACCCCAGAAAACGTGTTTCTCGCATTAAATAGCACGAAAAGAGCGATCTCGATGATTCTGCACACTTCGGACAGAAGTCTCACCAAGATTATCGCAGACAATGCATATCTCAGCTTGAATCCCCACGAAAACCAAGATATCGCCGGTTCTGCGTATCATACGCACTGCGGAGTGCTGAAAACACCAGATATCGTGTTTCTCGCATTAAATAGTTCGAAAAGTGCGATCTCGATGATTCTGCATACTTCGGACAGTAGTCTCACCATGATTATCGTACAAAATGCATATCTCAGCTTGAAACCCCACGAAAACCAAGATATCGCTGGTTCTGCATATCAAACGCACTGTGGAGTGGTGAAAACACCAGATAACGTGTTTCTCGCATTAAATAGGTCGAAAAGAGCGATCTCGATGTTTCTGCATACTTCGGACAGAGGTCTCACCAAGATTATCGCAGAAAATGCATATCTCAGCTTGAAACCCCACGAAAACCAGGATATCGTCGGTTCTGCATATCATACGCACTGTGGAGTGCTGAAAACACCAGATATCGTGTTTCTCGCATTAAATAGCTCGAAAAGTGCGATCTCGATGGTTCTGCATACTTCGGGCAGTAGTCTCACCATGATTATCGTAAAAAATGCATATCTCAGCTTGAAACCCCACGAAAACAGAGATATCGCTGGTTCTGCATATCAAACGCACTGTGGAGTTCTGAAAACACCAGATAACGTTTTGTCGCATTAAATAGTTCGAATAGAGCGATCTCGATGATTCTGCATACTTCGGACAGAAGTCTCACCAAGATTATCGTAAAAAATGCATATCTCAGCTTGAAACCCCACGAACACCAAGATATCGCTGGTACTGCATATCAAACCCACTGTAGAGTGGTGAAAACACCAGATAAGGTTTTTCTCGCATTAACTAGCTCGGAAAGTGCGATCTCGATGATTCAGCATACTTCGGACAGAAGTCTCTCGAAGTTTATCGCAGAAAATGCATATCTCAGCTTGAAACCCCTCGAAACCCAAGATATCACCTGTTCTGCATATCCAACGAACTGTGGTGTGGTGAAAACCCCAGAAAACGTGTTTCTCGCATTAAATAGCTCGAAAAGAGCGATCTCGATGATTCTGCACACTTCGGACAGAAGCCTCACCAAGATTATCGCAGACAATGCATATCTCAGCTTGAAACCCCACGAAAACCAAGATATCGCCGGTTCTGCATATCATACGCACTGTGGAGTGCTGAAAACACCAGATATCGTGTTTCTCGCATTAAATAGCTCGAAAAGTGCGATGTCGATGATTCTGTATACTTCGGACAGTAGTCTCACCATGATTATCGTAAAAAATGCATATCTCAGCTTGAAACCCCACGAAAACCAAGATATCGCTGGTTCTGCATATCAAACGCACTGTGGAGTGGTGAAACCACCAGATAACGTGTTTCTCGCATTAAATAGGTCGGAAAGAGCGATCTCGATGTTTCTGCATACTTCGGACAGATGTCTCACCAAGATTATCGCAGAAAATGCATATCTCAGCTTGAAACCCCACGAAAACCCAGATATCGCCGGTTCTGCATATCAAACGCACTGTGGGGTGGTGAAAACACCAGATAAGGTTTTTCGCGCATTAACTAGCTCGAAAAGTGCGATCTCGATGATTCAGCATACTTCGGACAGAAATCTCTCCAAGTTTATCGCAGAAAATGCATATCTCAGCTTGAAACCCCTCGAAAACCAAGATATCACCTGTTCTGCATATCCAACGAACTGTGGAGTGGTGAAAACCCCAGAAAACGTGTTTCTCGCAATAAATAGCTCGAAAAGAGCGATCTCGATGATTCTGCATACTTCGGACAGAAGTCTCACCAAGATTATCGTAAAAAATGCATATCTCAGCTAGAAACCCCACGAAAACCAAGATATCTCCTGTTCTGCATATCCAACGAACTGTGGAGTGGTGAAAACCCCAGAAAACGTGTTTATCGCATTAACTAGCTCGAAAAGAGGGACCTCGATGATTCTGCATACTTCTGACAGAAGACTCACCATGATTATCGCAGAAAATGCATGTCTCTGCTAGAAACCTCACGAAAACCAAGATATCTCCTGTTCTGCATATCCAACGAACTGTGGAGTGGTGAAAACACCAGAAAACTTGTTTTTTCGCATTAAATAGCTCGAAAAGAGCGATCTAGAAGATTCTGCATATTTCTGACTGAAGTCTCACCAAGATTATCGCAGAAAATGCATATCTCAGCTTGAAACCCGACGAAAACCAAACATCGCCTGTTCTGCATATCAAACCAACTGTGGAGTGGTGAAAACACCAGACAACGTGTTTCTCGCATTAAATAGATTGAAAAGTGCGATCTCGATGATTCTGCATACTTCTAACAGAAGTCTCACCATGATTATCGCAGAAAATGCATATCTCTGCTAGAAACCCAACGAAAACCAAGATATCTCCTGTTCTGCATATCCAACGAACTGTGGAGTGGTGAAAACCCCAGAAAACGTGTTTCTCGCATTAAATAGCTCGAAAATAGCGATCCCGATGATTCTGCATACTTCTGACAGAAGTCTCACCAAGATTATTTTAGAAAATGCATATCTCAGCTTGATAGCCTACGACAGCCAAGATGGCGCCGGTTCTGCATGTCAAACGCACTGTGGAGTGGTGAAAACACCAGATAACGTGTTTCTCGCATTAACTAGCTCGAAAAGAGGAATCTCGATGATTCTGCATACTTCTGACAGAAGACTAACCAAGATTATCGCACAAAATGCATGTCTCAGCTTGAAACCCGACGAAATCCAAGATGTCGCTGGTTCCGCATATCAAACGCACTGTGGAGTGGTGAAAACACCAATTAACGTGTTTCTCGCATTAAATAGCTCGAAAAGAGGGATCTCGATGATTCTGCATACTTCTGACAGAAGACTCACCAAGATTATCGCAGAAAATGCATGTCTCTGCTAGAAACCCTACGAAAACCAAGATATCTCCTGTTCTGCATATCCAACGAACTGTGGAGTGGTGAAAACCCCAGAAAACGTGTTTCTCGCATTAAATAGCTCGAAAATAGCGATCCCGATGATTCTGCATACTTCTGACAGAAGTCTCACCAAGATTATGGTAGAAAATGCATATCTCAGCTTGATACCCTACGACAGCCAAGATGTCGCCGGTTCTGCATGTCAAACGCACTGTGGAGTGGTGAAAACACCAGATAACGTGTTTCTCGCATTAACTAGCTCGAAAAGAGCGATCTCGATGATTCTGCACACTTCGGTCAGAAGTCTCACCAAGATTATCGCACAAAATGCATGTCTCAGCTTGAAACCCGACGAAATCCAAGATGTCGCTGGTTCCGCATATCAAACGCACTGAGGAGTGGTGAAAACACCAGATAACGTGTTTCTCGCATTAAGTTGCTCGAAAAGAGCGATCTCGAAGATTCTGCATACTTCTGACAAAAGACTCACCAAAATTATCGCTGAAAATGCATATCTCAGCTTGAAACCTCACGAAAATCAAGATGTCGCCGGTTCTGCATATCAAACCCACTGTGGAGTGGTGAAAACAACCAGAGAACGTGTTTCTCGCATTAAATAGGTCGAAAAGGGAGATGCCGATGATTCTGCATACGTCTGACAGAAGTCTCACCAAGATTATCGCAGAAAATGCATATCTCAGCTGGAAACACCACGAAAATCAAGATATCTCCTGTTCTGCATATCCAACGAACTGTGGAGTGGTGAAAACCCCAGAAAACGTGTTTATCGCATTAACTAGCTCGAAAAGAGGGACCTCGATGATTCTGCATACTTCTGACAGAAGACTCACCATGATTATCGCAGAAAATGCATGTCTCTGCTAGAAACCTCACGAAAACCAAGATATCTCCTGTTCTGCATATCCAACGAACTGTGGAGTGGTGAAAACACCAGAAAACTTGTTTTTTCGCATTAAATAGCTCGAAAAGAGCGATCTAGAAGATTCTGCATATTTCTGACTGAAGTCTCACCAAGATTATCGCAGAAAATGCATATCTCAGCTTGAAACCCGACGAAAACCAAACATCGCCTGTTCTGCATATCAAACCAACTGTGGAGTGGTGAAAACACCAGACAACGTGTTTCTCGCATTAAATAGATTGAAAAGTGCGATCTCGATGATTCTGCATACTTCTAACAGAAGTCTCACCATGATTATCGCAGAAAATGCATATCTCTGCTAGAAACCCAACGAAAACCAAGATATCTCCTGTTCTGCATATCCAACGAACTGTGGAGTGGTGAAAACCCCAGAAAACGTGTTTCTCGCATTAAATAGCTCGAAAATAGCGATCCCGATGATTCTGCATACTTCTGACAGAAGTCTCACCAAGATTATTTTAGAAAATGCATATCTCAGCTTGATAGCCTACGACAGCCAAGATGGCGCCGGTTCTGCATGTCAAACGCACTGTGGAGTGGTGAAAACACCAGATAACGTGTTTCTCGCATTAACTAGCTCGAAAAGAGGAATCTCGATGATTCTGCATACTTCTGACAGAAGACTAACCAAGATTATCGCACAAAATGCATGTCTCAGCTTGAAACCCGACGAAATCCAAGATGTCGCTGGTTCCGCATATCAAACGCACTGTGGAGTGGTGAAAACACCAATTAACGTGTTTCTCGCATTAAATAGCTCGAAAAGAGGGATCTCGATGATTCTGCATACTTCTGACAGAAGACTCACCAAGATTATCGCAGAAAATGCATGTCTCTGCTAGAAACCCTACGAAAACCAAGATATCTCCTGTTCTGCATATCCAACGAACTGTGGAGTGGTGAAAACCCCAGAAAACGTGTTTCTCGCATTAAATAGCTCGAAAATAGCGATCCCGATGATTCTGCATACTTCTGACAGAAGTCTCACCAAGATTATGGTAGAAAATGCATATCTCAGCTTGATACCCTACGACAGCCAAGATGTCGCCGGTTCTGCATGTCAAACGCACTGTGGAGTGGTGAAAACACCAGATAACGTGTTTCTCGCATTAACTAGCTCGAAAAGAGCGATCTCGATGATTCTGCACACTTCGGTCAGAAGTCTCACCAAGATTATCGCACAAAATGCATGTCTCAGCTTGAAACCCGACGAAATCCAAGATGTCGCTGGTTCCGCATATCAAACGCACTGTGGAGTGGTGAAAACACCAGATAACGTGTTTCTCGCATTAAGTTGCTCGAAAAGAGCGATCTCGAAGATTCTGCATACTTCTGACAAAAGACTCACCAAAATTATCGCTGAAAATGCATATCTCAGCTTGAAACCTCACGAAAATCAAGATGTCGCCGGTTCTGCATATCAAACCCACTGTGGAGTGGTGAAAACAACCAGAGAACGTGTTTCTCGCATTAAATAGGTCGAAAAGGGAGATGCCGATGATTCTGCATACGTCTGACAGAAGTCTCACCAAGATTATCGCAGAAAATGCATATCTCAGCTGGAAACACCACGAAAATCAAGATATCGCTGGTTCTGCATATCAAACGCACTGTGGAGTGGTGAAAACAACCAGAGAACGTGTTTCTCGCATTAAATATGTCGAAAAGGGAGATGCCGATGATTCTGCATACTTCTGACAGAAGTCTCACCAAGATTATCGCAGAAAATACATATCTCAGCTGGAAACACCACGAAAATCAAGATATCGCCGGTTCTGCATATCAAACGCACTGTGGAATGTTGAAAACACCAGAAAACTTGTTGTTTAGCATTAAATAGCTCGAAAAGAGCGATCTAGATGATTCTGCATACTTCTGACTGAAGTCTCACCAAGATTATCGCAGAAAATACATATCTCAGCTGGAAACACCACGAAAATCAAGATATCGCCGGTTCTGCATATCAAACGCACTGTGGAATGTTGAAAACACCAGAAAACTTGTTTTTTCGCATTAAATAGCTCCAAAAGAGCGATCTAGATGATTCTGCATACTTCTGACTGAAGCCTCACCAAGATTATCGCAGAAAATGCATATCACAGCTTGAAACCCGACGAAAACCAAACATCGCCGGTTCTGCATATCAAACCAACTGTGGAGTGGTGAAAAAACCAGACAACGTGTTTCTCGCATTAAATAGATCGAAAAGTGCGATCTCGATGATTCTGCATACTTCTAACAGAAGTCTCACCATGATTATAGCAGATAATGCATATCTCTGCTAGAAACCCCACGAAAACCAAGATATCTCCTGTTCTGCATATACAACGAACTGTGGAGTGGTGAAAACACCAGATAACGTGTTTCTCGCATTAACTAGCTCGAAAAGAGCGATCTCGAAGATTCTGCATACTTCTGACAGAAGACTCACCAAGATTATCGCAGAAAATGCATGTCTCAGCTTGAAACCCGACGAAATCCAAGACACCACTGTGCAGTGGTGAAAACACCAGATAACGTGTTTCTCGCATTAAATAGCTCGTAAAGAGCGATCCCGACGATTCTGCATACTTCTGACAGACGTCTCACCAAGATTATCGTAGAAAATGCATATCTCAGCTTGAAACCCGACCGAAACCAAGATATCTCCGGTTCTGCATGTCAAACGTACTGTGGAGTGGTGAATACACCAGAAAACGTGTTTCTCGCATTAAATAGCTCGAAAAGAGCGATCTAGATGATTCTGCATACTTCTGACAGAAGTCTCACCAAGATTATAGTAGAATGTGCATATCTCAGCTTGAACCCCGACGAAATCCAAGATGTCGCCGGTTCTGCATGTCAAACGTACTGTGGAGTGGTGAATACACCAGAAAACGTGTTTCTCGCATTAAATAGCTCGAAAAGAGCGATCTAGATGATTCTGCATACTTCTGACAGAAGTCTCACCAAGATTATAGTAGAATGTGCATATCTCAGCTTGAACCCCGACGAAATCCAAGATGTCGCCGGTTCTGCATATCAAACGCACTGTGGAGTGGTGAAAACACCAGAAAACTTGTTTTTTCGCATTAAATAGCTCGAAACGAGCGATCCCGATGATTCTGCATACTTCTAACTGAAGTCTCACCAAGATTCTCGTAGAAAATGCATATCTCAGCTTGAAACCCGACGAAATCCAAGATGTCGCCGGTTCTGCATATCAAACGCACTGTGGAGTGGTGAAAACACCAGAAAACTTGTTTTTTCGCATTAAATAGCTCGAAACGAGCGATCCCGACGATTCTGCATACTTCTGACAGACGTCTCACCAAGATTATCGTAGAAAATGCATATCTCAGCTTGAAACCCGACCGAAACCAAGATATCTCCGGTTCTGCATGTCAAACGTACTGTGGAGTGGTGAATACACCAGAAAACGTGTTTCTCGCATTAAATAGCTCGAAAAGAGCGATCTAGATGATTCTGCATACTTCTGACAGAAGTCTCACCAAGAATATCGCAGAATGTGCATATCTCAGCTTGAACCCCGACGAAATCCAAGATGTCGCCGGTTCTGCATATCAAACCCACTGTTGAGTGGTGAAAACAACCAGAGAACGTGTTTCTCGCATTAAATAGGTCGAAAAGGGAGATGCCGATGATTCTGCATACGTCTGACAGAAGTCTCACCAAGATTATCGCAGAAAATGCATATCTCAGCTGGAAACACCACGAAAATCAAGATTTTGCCGGTTCTGCATATCAAACGCACTGTGGAGTGGTGAAAACAACCAGAGAACGTGTTTCTCGCATTAAATAGGTCGAAAAGGGAGATGCCGATGATTCTGCATACTTCTGACAGAAGTCTCACCAAGATTATCGCAGAAAATGCATATCTCAGCTGGAAACACCACGAAAATCAAGATATCGCCGGTTCTGCATATCAAACGCACTGTGGAATGTTGAAAACACCAGAAAACTTGTTTTTTCGCATTAAATAGCACGAAAAGAGCGAGCTAGATGATTCTGCATACTTCTGACTGAAGTCTCACCAAGTTTATCGCAGAAAATGCATATCTCAGCTGGAAACACCACGAAAATCAAGATATCGCCGGTTCTGCATATCAAACGCACTGTGGAATGTTGAAAACACCAGAAAACTTGTTTTTTCGCATTAAATAGCTCCAAAAGAGCGGTCTAGATGATACTGCATACTTCTGACTGAAGTCTCACCAAGATTATCGCAGAAAATGCATATCACAGCTTGAAACCCGACGAAAACCAAACATCGCCGGTTCTGCGTATCAAACCAACTGTGGAGTGGTGAAAAAACTAGACAACGTGTTTCTCGCATTAAATAGATCGAAAAGTGCGATCTCGATGATTCTGCATACTTCTAACAGAAGTCTCACCATGATTATAGCAGATAATGCATATCTCTGCTAGAAACCCCACGAAAACCAAGATATCTCCTGTTCTGCATATACAACGATCTGTGGAGTGGTGAAAACACCAGATAACGTGTTTCTCGCATTAACTAGCTCGAAAAGAGCGATCTAGATGATTCTGCATACTTCTGACAGAAGTCTCACCAAGATTATAGTAGAATGTGCATATCTCAGCTTGAAGCCCGACGAAATCCAAGATGTCGCCGGTTCTGCATATCAAACGCACTGTGGAGTGGTGAAAACACCAGAAAACTTGTTTTTTCGCATTAAATAGCTCGAAACGAGCGATCCCGATGATTCTGCATACTTCTAACTGAAGTCTCACCAAGATTCTCGTAGAAAATGCATATCTCAGCTTGAAACCCGACGAAATCCAAGATGACGCCGGTTCTGCATAGCAAACGCACTGTGGAATGTTGAAAACACCAGAAATCTTGTTTTTTCGCATTAGATAGCTCGAAACGAGCGATCTAGATGATTCTGCATACATATGACTGAAGTCTCACCAATATTATCGCAGAAAATGCATATCTCAGCTTGAAACCTCACCAAAATCATGATGTCGCCGGTTCTGCATATAAAACGCACTGTGGAGTGGTGAAAACACCAGATAACGTGTTTCTCGCATTAAATAGCTCGAAAAGAGGGGTCTCGATGATTCTGCATACTACTGACAGAAGTGTCACCAAGAATATCGCAGAATGTGCATATCTCAGCTTGAACCCCGACGAAATCCAAGATGTCGCCGGTTCTGCATATCAAACCCAATGT
The DNA here is from genome assembly GCA_951804975.1 of Anthophora plumipes. Lineage (NCBI taxonomy): Eukaryota > Metazoa > Arthropoda > Insecta > Hymenoptera > Apidae > Anthophora > Anthophora plumipes. The sequence continues at coordinate 66,257 of CATORF010000525.1, forward strand.
GGAGTGGTGAAAACAACCAGAGAACGTGTTTCTCGCATTAAATAGGTCGGAAAGGGAGATGCCGATGATTCTGCATACGTCTGACAGAAGTCTCACCAAGATTATCGCAGAAAATGCATATCTCAGCTGGAAACACCACGAAAATCAAGATTTCGCCGGTTCTGCATATCAAATGCACTGTGGAGTGGTGAAAACAACCAGAGAACGTGTTTCTCGCATTAAATAGGTCGAAAAGGGAGATGCCGATGATTCTGCATACTTCTGACAGAAGTCTCACCAAGATTATCGCAGAAAATGCATATCTCAGCTGGAAACACCACGAAAATCAAGATATCGCCGGTTCTGCATATCAAACGCACTGTGGAATGTTGAAAACACCAGAAAACTTGTTTTTTCGCATTAAATAGCTCCAAAAGAGCGATTTAGATGATTCTGCATACTTCTGACTGAAGTCTCACCAAGATTATCGCAGAAAATGCATATCACAGCTTGAAACCCGACGAAAACCAAACATCGCCGGTTCTGCGTATCAAACCAACTGTGGAGTGGTGAAAAAACCAGACAACGTGTTTCTCGCATTAAATAGATCGAAAAGTGCGATCTCGATGGTTCTGCATACTTCTAACAGAAGTCTCACCATGATTATCGCAGATAATGCATATCTCTGCTAGAAACCCCACGAAAACCAAGATATCTCCTGTTCTGCATATCATTCGCACTGTGGAGTGGTGAAAACACCAGATAACGTATTTCTCGCATTAAATAGGTCGAAAAGAGCGATCTCGATGTTTCTGCATACTTCGGACAGAGGTCTCACCATGATTATCGTAACAAATGCATATCTCAGCTTGAAACCCCACGAAAACCAAGATTTCGATGGTTCTGCATATCCAACGAACTGTGGAGTGGTGAAAACCCCAGAAAACGTGTTTCTCGCATTAAATAGCTCGAAAAGTGCGATCTCAATGATTAAGCATATTTCGGACAGAAGTCTCACCAAGATTATCGAAAAAAATGCATATCTCAGCTTGAAACCCAACGAAAACCAAGCTATCTCCTGTTCTGCATATCATTCGCACTGTGGAGTGGTGAAAACACCAGATAACATGTTTCTCGCATTAAATAGCTCGAAACGAGCGATCTCGATGATTAAGCATACTTCGGACAGAAGTCGCACCTAGATTATCGCAGAAATTGCATATCTCAGCTTGATTCCCCACGAAAACCAAGATATCGCTGGTTCTGCATATCAAACGCACTGTGGAGTGCTGAAAACACCAGATAACGTGTTCCTCGCATTAAATAGCTCGAAAAGAGCGCTCTTGATGTTTCTGCATACTTCGGACAGACGTTTCACCAAGATTATCGTAGAAAATGCATATCTCAGCTTGAAAAACGACGAAAACCAAACATCGCCGGTTCTGCATATCAAACCAACTGTGGAGTGGTGAAAACACCAGGCAACGTGTTTCTCGCATTAAATAGATCGAAAAGTGCGATCTCGATGATTCTGCATACTTCTAACAAAAGTCTCACCATGATTATCGCAGAAAATGCATATCTCTGCTAGAAACCCCACGAAAACCAAGATATCTCCTGTTCTGCATATCCAACGAACTGTGGAGTGGTGAACACCCCAGATAACGTGTTTCTCGAATTGAATAGCTCGAAAACTACGATCTCGATGACTCTGCATATTTCGGACAGAAGTCTCACCAAGATTATCGCAGAAAATGCATATCTCAGCTTGAAACCCCTCAAAAACCAAGATATCGCCGGTTCTGCATATCAAACGCACTGTGGAGTGGTGAAAACACCAGATAACGTATTTCTCGCATTAAATAGGTCGAAAAGAGCGATCTCGATGTTTCTGCATACTTCGGACAGAGGTCTCACCATGATTATCGTAAAAAATGCATATCTCAGCTTGAAAAACGACGAAAACCAAACATCGCCGGTTCTGCATATCAAACCAACTGTGGAGTGCTGAAAACACCAGATAACGTGTTGCTCGCATTAAATAGCTCGAAAAGAGCGCACTTGATGTTTCTGCATACTTCGGACAAATGTTTCACCAAGATTATCGTAGAAAATATATATCTCAGCTTGAAACCCGACGAAAACCAAGATATCGCTGGTTCTGCATATCCAACGAACTGTGGAGTGGTGAAAACCCCAGAAAACGTGTTTCTCCCATTCAATAGCTCGAAAAGTGCGATCTCAATGATTAAGCATATTTCGGACAGAAGTCTCACCAAGATTATCGTAAAAAATGCATATCTCAGCTTGAAACCCCTCAAAAACCAAGATATCGCCGGTTCTGCATATCAAACGCACTGTGGAGTGGGGAAAACACCAGATAACGTGTTTCTCGCATTAAATAGGTCGAAAAGACCGATCTCGATGTTTCTGCATACTTCGGACAGAGGTCTCACCATGATTATCGTAAAAAATGCATATCTCAGCTTGAAACCCCACGAAAACCAAGATTTCGACGGTTCTGCATATCCAACGAACTGTGGAGTGGTGAAAACCCCAGAAAACGTGTTTCTCGCATTAAATAGCTCGAAAAGTGCGATCTCAATGATTAAGCATATTTCGGACAGAAGTCTCACCAAGATTATCGAAAAAAATGCATATCTCAGCTTGAAACCCAACGAAAACCAAACTATCTCCTGTTCTGCATATCCAACGAACTGTGGAGTGGTGAAAACCCCAGAAAACGTGTTTCTCGCATTGAATAGCTCGAAAACTACGATCTCGATGACTCTGCATACTTAGGACAGAAGTCTCACCAAGATTATCGCAGAAAATGCATATCTGAGCTTGAAACCCCACGAAAACCAAGATATCGCTGGTTCTGCATATCAAACGCACTGTGGAGTGGTGAAAACACCAGATAACTTGTTTCTCGCATTAAATAGCTCGAAAAGAGCGATCTCGATGACTCTGCATACTTCGGACAGAAGTCTCACCTAGATTATCGCAGAAATTGCATATCTCAGCTTGAATCCCAACGAAAACCAAGATATCGCTGGTTCTACATATCAAACATACTGTGGAGTGCTGAAAACACCAGACAACGTGTTCCTCGCAATAAATAGGTCGAAAAGAGCGATCTCGATGTTTCTGCATACTTCGGACAGAGGTCTCACCATGATTATCGTAAAAAATGCATATCTCAGCTTGAAACCCCACAAAAACCAAGATATCGCCGGGTCTGCAAATCAAACGCACTGTGGAGTGGTGAAAACCCCAGAAAACGTGTTGCTCGCATTAAATAGCTCGAAAAGTGCGATCTCAATGATTAAGCATATTTCGGACAGAAGTCTCACCAAGATTATCGTAAAAAATGCATATCTCAGCTTGAAACCCCTCAAAAACCAAGATATCGCCGGTTCTGCATATCAAACGCACTGTGGAGTGGTGAAAACACCAGATAACGTGTTTCTCGCATTAAATAGGTCGAAAAGAGCGGACTCGATGTTTCTGCATACTTCGGACAGAGGTCTCACCAAGATTATCGTAAAAAATGCATATCTCAGCTTGAAACCCCACGAAAACCAAGCTATATCCTGTTCTGCATATCCAACGAACTGTGGAGTGGTGAAAACCACAGAAAACGTGTTTCTCGCATCAAATAGCTCGAAAAGTGCGATCGCGATGATTCTGCATACTTCGGACAGAAGTCTCACCAAGATTATCGCACAAAATGCATATCTCAGCTTGAAACCCCACGAAAACCAAAATATCGCCGGTTCTGCATATCAAACCAACTGTGGAGTGGTGAAAACTCCAGATAACGTGTTTCTCGCATTAAATAGCTCGAAAAGAGCGATCTCGATGATTCAGCATACTTCGGACAGAAGTCTCAACAAGATTATCGAAGAAAATGCATATCTCAGCTTGAAACCCCACGAAAACCAAGCTATCTCCTGTTCTGCATATCCAACGAACTGTGGAGTGGTGAAAACCCCAGAAAACGTGTTTCTCGCATTAAATAACTCGAAAAGTGCGATCGCGATGATTCTCCATACTTCGGACAGAAGTGTCACCAAGATTATCGCAGAAAATGCATATCTGAGCTTAAAACCCCACGAAAACCAAGATATCGCTGGTTCTGCATATAAAACGCACTGTGGCGTGCTGAAAACACCAGATAACGTGTTTCTCGCATTAAATAGCTCAAAAAGAGCGATCTAGAAGATTCAGCATACTTCGGACAGAAGTCTCACCAAGATTATCGCAGGAAATGCATATCTCAGCTTGAAACCACACGAAAACCAAGATATTTCCGATTCTGCATATCCAACGAACTGTGGGGTGGTGAAAACCCCTAGAAAACGAGTTTCTCGCATTAAATAGCTCGAAAAGAGCGCTCTCGATGTTTCTGCATACTTCGGACAGATGTTTCACCAAGATTATGGTAGAAAATGCATATCTCAGCTTGACACCCGACGAAAACCAAAATATCGCCGGTTCTGCATATCAAACCAACTGTGGAGTGGTGAAAACTCCAGATAACGTGTTTCTCGCATTAAATAGCTCGAAAAGAGCGATCTCGATGATTCAGCATACTTCGGACAGAAGTCTCAACAAGATTATCGCAGAAAATGCATATCTCAGCTTGAAACCCCACGAAAACCAAGATATCGCGGGTTCTGCATATCAAACGCACTGTGGAGTGGTGAAAACACCGGATAAGGTTTTTCTCGCATTAACTAGCTCGAAAAGAGCGATCTCGATGTTTCAGCATACTTCGGACAGAAGTCTCACTAAGATTATCGCAGAAAATGTATATCTCAGCTTGAAACCCCTCGAAAACCAAGATATCGCCGGTTCTGCATATCATACGCACTGTGGAGTGGTGAAAACACCAGATAACGTGTTTCCCGCATTAAATAGCACGAAACGAGCGATCTCGACGATTCAGCATACTTCGGACAGAAGTCTCTCCAAGTTTATCGCAGAAAATGCATATCTCAGCTTGAAACCCCTCGAAAACCAAGATATCACCTGTTTTGCATATCCAACGAACTGTGGTGTGGTGAAAACCCCCGAAAACGTGTTTCTCGCATTAAATAGCTCGAAGAGAGCGATCTCGATGATTCGGCACACTTCGGACAGAAGTCTCTCCAAGATTATCGCAGACAATGCATATCTGAGCTTGAAACCCCACGAAAACCAATATATCGTCGGTTCTGCATATCATACGCACTGTGGAGTGGTGAAAACACCAGATAACGTGTTTCCCGCATTAAATAGCACGAAACGAGCGATCTCGATGATTAAGCATACTGCGGACAGAAGTCTCACCAAGATTATCGCAGAAATTGCATATCTCAGCTTGAATCCCCAAGAAAACCAAGATATCGTTGTTTCTGCATATCAAACGCACTGTGGAGTGCTGAAAACACCAGATAACGTGTTTCGTGCATTAAGTAGCTCGAAAAGAGCGATCTAGATGATTCTGCACACTTCTGACTGAAGTCTCACCAATATTATCGCAGAAAATGCATATCTGAGCTTGAAACCCCACGAAAACCAAGATATCGCCGGTTCTGAATATCAAACGCACTGTGGAGTGGTGAAAACACCAGATAACGTGTTTCTCGCATTAAATAGCTCGAAAAGAGCGATCTAGATGATTCAGCATACTTCGGACAGAAGTCTCACCAAGATTATCGCAGGAAATGCATATCTCAGCTTGAAACCACACGAAAACCAAGATATCTCCGATTCTGCATATCCAACGAACTGTGGAGTGGTGAAAACCCCAGAAAACGAGTATCTCGCATTAAATAGCTCGAAAAGAGCGCTCTCGATGTTTCTGCATACTTCGGACAGATGTTTCACCAAGATTATGGTAGAATATGCATATCTCAGCTTGACACCCGACGAAAACCAAAATATCGCCGGTTCTGCATATCAAACCAACTGTGGAGTGGTGAAAACTCCAGATAACGTGTTTCTCGCATTAAATAGCTCGAAAAGAGCGATCTCGATGATTCAACATACTTCGGACAGAAGTCTCAACAAGATTATCGCAGAAAATGCATATCTCAGCTTGAAACCCCACGAAAACCAAGATATCGCGGGTTCTGCATATCAAACGCACTGTGGAGTGGTGAAAACCCCGGTTAAGGTTTTTCTCGCATTAACTAGCTCGAAAAGAGCGATCTCGATGTTTCAGCATACTTCTGACAGAAGTCTTACCAGGATTATCGTAGAAAATGCATATCTCAGCTTGAAACCCGACCAAAACCAAGATATCTCCGGTTCTGCATGTCAAACGTACTGTGGAGTGGTGAAAACACCAGAAAACGTGTTTCGTGCATTAAGTAGCTCGAAAAGAGCGATCTAGATGATTCTGCACACTTCTGACTGAAGTCTCACCAATATTATCGCAGAAAATGCATATCTGAGCTTGAAACCCCACGAAAACCAAGATATCGCCGGTTCTGAATATCAAACGCACTGTGGAGTGGTGAAAACACCAGATAACGTGTTTCTCGCATTAAATAGCTCGAAAAGAGCGATCTAGATGATTCAGCATACTTCGGACAGAAGTCTCACCAAGATTATCGCAGGAAATGCATATCTCAGCTTGAAACCACACGAAAACCAAGATATCTCCGATTCTGCATATCCAACGAACTGTGGAGTGGTGAAAACCCCAGAAAACGAGTATCTCGCATTAAATAGCTCGAAAAGAGCGCTCTCGATGTTTCTGCATACTTCGGACAGATGTTTCACCAAGATTATGGTAGAATATGCATATCTCAGCTTGACACCCGACGAAAACCAAAATATCGCCGGTTCTGCATATCAAACCAACTGTGGAGTGGTGAAAACTCCAGATAACGTGTTTCTCGCATTAAATAGCTCGAAAAGAGCGATCTCGATGATTCAACATACTTCGGACAGAAGTCTCAACAAGATTATCGCAGAAAATGCATATCTCAGCTTGAAACCCCACGAAAACCAAGATATCGCGGGTTCTGCATATCAAACGCACTGTGGAGTGGTGAAAACCCCGGTTAAGGTTTTTCTCGCATTAACTAGCTCGAAAAGAGCGATCTCGATGTTTCAGCATACTTCTGACAGAAGTCTTACCAGGATTATCGTAGAAAATGCATATCTCAGCTTGAAACCCGACCAAAACCAAGATATCTCCGGTTCTGCATGTCATACGTACTGTGGAGTGGTGAAAACACCAGAAAACGTGTTTCGTGCATTAAGTAGCTCGAAAAGAGCGATCTAGATGATTCTGCACACTTCTGACTGAAGTCTCACCAATATTATCGCAGAAAATGCATATCTGAGCTTGAAACCCCACGAAAACCAAGATATCGCCGGTTCTGAATATCAAACGCACTGTGGAGTGGTGAAAACACCAGATAACGTGTTTCTCGCATTAAATAGCTCGAAAAGAGCGATCTAGATGATTCAGCATACTTCGGACAGAAGTCTCACCAAGATTATCGCAGGAAATGCATATCTCAGCTTGAAACCACACGAAAACCAAGATATCTCCGATTCTGCATATCCAACGAACTGTGGAGTGGTGAAAACCCCAGAAAACGAGTTTCTCGCATTAAATAGCTCGAAAAGAGCGCTCTCGATGTTTCTGCATACTTCGGACAGTTGTTTCACCAAGATTATGGTAGAAAATGCATATCTCAGCTTGACACCCGACGAAAACCAAAATATCGCCGGTTCTGCATATCAAACCAACTGTGGAGTGGTGAAAACTCCAGATAACGTGTTTCTCGCATTAAATAGCTCGAAAAGAGCGATCTAGATGATTCAGCATACTTCGGACAGAAGTCTCACCAAGATTATCGCAGGAAATGCATATCTCAGCTTGAAACCACACGAAAACCAAGATATCTCCGATTCTGCAGATCCAACGAACTGTGGAGTGGTGAAAACCCCAGAAAACGAGTTTCTCGCATTAAATAGCTCGAAAAGAGCGCTCTCGATGTTTCTGCATACTTCGGACAGATGTTTCACCAAGATTATCGCAGAAAATGCATATCTCAGCTTGAAACCCCACGAAAACCAAGATATCGCGGGTTCTGCATATCAAACACACTGTGGAGTGGTGAAAACACCGGATAAGGTTTTTCTCGCATTAACTAGCTCGAAAAGAGCGATCTCGATGTTTCAGCATACTTCGGACAGAAGTCTCACTAAGATTATCGCAGAAAATGTATATCTCAGCTTGAAACCCCACGAAAACCAAGATATCGTCGATTCTGCATATCATACGCACTGTGGAGTGGTGAAAACACCAGATAACGTGTTTCTCGCACTAAATAGCTGGAAAAGAGCGTTCTCGAAGATCCTGCATACTTCTGACAGAAGTCTCACCAAGATTATCGTAGAAAATGCATATCTCAGCTTGAAACCCGACGAAAACCGAGTCATCTCCGGTTCTGCACATCAAACGTACCGTGGAGTGGTGAAAACACCAGAAAACGTGTTTCGCGCATTAAGTAGCTCGAAAAGAGCGGTCTCGAAGATTCTGCATACTTCTGACAGAAGTCTCACCAGGATTATCGTAGAAAATGCATATCTCAGCATGAAACCCGACCGAAACCAAGATATCTCCGGTTCTGCATGTCAAACATACTGTGGAGTGGTGAAAACAGCAGAAAACGTGTTTCGTGCATTAAGTAGCTCGAAAAGAGCGATCTAGATGATTCTGCATACTTCTGACAGAAGTCTCACCAGGATTATCGTAGAAAATGCATATCTCAGCTTGAAACCCCACGAAAACAAAGATATCTACTGTTCTGCATATCCGACGAGCTGTGGAGTGGTGAAAACCTCAGAAAACGTGTTTCTCGCATTAAATAGCTCGAAAAGAGCGCTCTCGATGTTTCTGCATACTTCGGACAGATGTTTCACCAAGATTATGGTAGAAAATGCATATCTCAGCTTGACACCCGACGAAAACCAAAATATCGCCGGTTCTGCATATCAAACCAACTGTGGAGTGGTGAAAACTCCAGATAACGTGTTTCTCGCATTAACCAGCTCGAAAAGAGCGTTCTCGACGATTCAGCATACTTCGGACAGAAGTCTCTCGAAGTTTATCGCAGAAAATGCATATCTCAGCTTGAAACCCCTCGAAAACCAAGATATCACCTGTTCTGCATATCCAACGAACTGTGGTGTGGTGAAAACCCCCGAAAACGTGTTTCTCGCATTAAATAGCTCGAAGAGAGCGATCTCGATGATTCGGCACACTTCGGACAGAAGTCTCTCCAAGATTATCGCAGACAATGCATATCTGAGCTTGAAACCCCACGAAAACCAATATATCGTCGGTTCAGCATATCATACGCACTGTGGAGTGGTGAAAACACCAGATAACGTGTTTCCCGCATTAAATAGCACGAAACGAGCGATCTCGATGATTAAGCATACTTCGGACAGAAGTCTCACCAAGATTATCGTAAAAAATGCATATCTCAGCTTTAAACCCCACGAAAACCAAGATATCGCTCGTACTGCATATCAAACGCACTGTGGAGTGGTGAAAAAACCAGATAACGTGTTTCTCGCATTAAATAGCTCGAAAAGAGCGATCTAGATGATTCAGCATACTTCGGACAGAAGTCTCACCAATATTATCGCAGAAAATGCATATCTCAGCTTGAAACCCCACGAAAACAAAGATATCGCTGGTTCTGCATATCAAACGCACTGTGGAGTGGTGAAAACAACCAGGGAACGTGTTTCTCGCATTAAATAGCTCGAATAGAGCGATCACGATGATTCTGCATACTTCGGACAGTAGTCTCACCAAGATTATCGCAGCAAATGCATATCTCTGCTTGAAACCCCATGAAAACCAAGATATCTACTGTTCTGCATATCCAACGAACTGTGGAGTGGTGAAAACCCCTGAAAACGTGTTTCTCGCATTAAATAGCTCGAAAAGAGCGCTCTCGATGTTTCTGCATACTTCGGACAGATATTTCACCAAGATTATCGTAGAAAATGCATATCTCAGCTTGACACCCGACGAACACCAAAATATCGCCGGTTCTGCATATCAAACCCACTGTGGAGTGGTGAAAACACCAGGTAACGTGCTTCTCGCATTAAATAGCTCGAAAAGGGCGATCTCGATGATTCAGCATACTTCTAACAGAAGTCTCACGAAGATTATCGCAGAAAATGCATATCTCTGCTTGAAACCCCATGAAAACCAAGATATCTACAGTTCTGCATATCCAACGAACTGTGGAGTGGTGAAAACCCCAGAAAACGTGTTTCTCGCATTAAATAGCTCGAAAAGAGCGCTCTCGATGTTTCTGCATACTTCGGACTGATGTTTCACCAAGCTTATCGTAGAAAATGCATATCTCAGCTTGAAACCCGACGAAAACCAAAATATCGCCGGTTCTGCATATCCAACGCACTGTGGAGTGGTGAAAACACCAGATAACGTGTTTCTCGCATTAAGTAGCTCGAAACGAGCGATCTCAATGATTCTAAATACTTCGGACAGAAGTCTCAACACGATTATCGCAGAAAATGCATATCTCATCTTGAAATTCCACGAAAACCAAGATATCGCTTGTTCTGCATATCAAACGCACTGTGGAGTGGTGAAAACACCAGATAACGTGTTTCTCGCATTAAATAGCTCGAAAAGAGCGATCTAGATGATTCAGCATACTTCGGACAGAAGTCTCACCAAGATTATCGCAGGAAATACATATCTCAGCTTGAAACCACACGAAAACCAAGATATCTCCGGTTCTGCATATCCAACGAACTGTGGAGTGGTGAAAACCCCAGAAAACGAGTTTCTCGCACTAACTAGCTCGAAAAGAGCGATCTCGGTGATTCAGCATACTTCTGACTGATGTCTCACCAATATTATCGCAGAAAATGCATATCTCAGCTTGAAACCACGCGAAAACCAAGATATCTCCGGTTCTACATATCCAACGATCTGTGGGGTGGTGAAAGCCCCAGAAAATGAGTTTCTCGCATTAAATAGCTCGAAAAGAGCGCTCTCGATGTTTCTGCATACTTCGGACAGATGTTTCACCAAGATTATCGTAGAAAATGCATATCTCTGCTTGAAACCCCATGAAAACCAAGATATCTACTGTTCTGCATATCCGACGAACTGTGGAGTGGTGAAAACCACAGGAAACGTGTTTCTCGCACTAACTAGCTCGAAAAGAGCGATATCGGTGATTCAGCATACTTCTGACTGATGTCTCACCAATATTATCGCAGAAAATGCATATCTCAGCTTGAAACCCCACGAAAACCAAGATATCGCTGGTTCTGCATATCAAACCAACTGTGGAGTGGTGAAAACACCAGATAACGAGTTTCACGCATTAAATAGCTCGAAAAGAGCGATCTCGATGATTCAGCATACTTCTGACAGAAGTCTCACCAAGATTATCGTAGAAAATGCATATCTCAGCTTGGACCCCGACGAAAACCGAGTCATCTCCGGTTCTGCACATCTAACGTACCGTTGAGTGGTGAAAACACCAGAAAACGTGTTTCGCGCATTAAGTAGCTCGAAAAGAGCGGTCTCGAAGATTCTGCATACTTCTGACAGAAGTCTCACCAGGATTATCGTAGAAAATGCATATCTCAGCATGAAACCCGACGAAAACCAAAATATCACCGGTTCTGCATATCCAACGCACTGTGGAGTGGTGAAAACACCAGATGACGTGTTTCTCGCATTAAGTTGCTCGAAACGAGCGATCTCGATGATTCTGCATACTTCGGACAGAAGTCTCAACAAGATTATCGCAGAAAATGCATATCTCAGCTTGAAACCCCACGAAAACCAAGATATCGCCGGTTTTGCATATAAAACGCACTGTGGAGTGGTGAAAACACCGGATAAGGTTTTTCTCGCATTAACTAGCACGAAAAGAGCGACCTCGATGTTTCAGCATCCTGCGGACAGAAGTCTCACCAAGATTATCGCAGAAAATGCATATCTCACCTTGAAACCCCACGAAAACCAAGATATCGCCGGTTCTGCATATCACACGCACTGTGGAGTGGTGAAAACTCCAGATTACGTGTTTCTCGCATTAAATAGCTCGAAAAGAGCGTTCTCGAAGATCCTGCATACTTCTGACAGAAGTCTCACCAAGATTATCGTAGAAAATGCATATCTCAGCTTGAAACCCGATGAAAACCGAGTTATCTCCGGTTCTGCACATCAAACGTACCGTGGAGTGGTGAAAACACTAGAAAACGTGTTTCGCGCTTAAGTAGCTCGAAAAGAGCGTTCTCGAAGATTCTGCATACTTCTGACAGCCGTCTCACCAGGAATATCGTAGAAATGCATATCTCAGCTTGAAACCCGACCGAATCCAAGATATCTCCGGTTCTGCATGTCAAACGTACTGTGGAGTGGAGAAAACACCAGAAAACGTGTTTCGTGCATTAAGTAGCTCGAAAAGAGCGATCTAGATGATTCTGCACACTTCTGACTGAAGTCTCACCAATATTATCGCAGAAAATGCATATCTCAGCTCGAAACCTCACGAAAATCAATATGTTGCCGGTTCTGCATATCAAACGCACTGTGGAGTGGTGAAAACACCAGAAAACGTGTTTCGTGAATTAGATAGCTCGAAAAGAGCGATATCGAAGATCCTGCATACTTCTGACAGAAGTCTCACCAAGATTATCGTAGAAAATGCGTATCTCAGCATGAAACCCGACGAAAACCGAGATATCGCCGGTTCTGCATGTCAAACGTACTGTGGGGTCGTGAAAACCCCAGAAAACGTGTTTCTCGCATTAAATAGCTCGAAAAGAGCGCTCTCGATGTTTCTGCATACTTCGGACAGAGGTCTCACCATGATTATCGTAAAAAATGCATATCTCAGCTTGAAACCCCACAAAAACCAAGATATCGCCGGGTCTGCAAATCAAACGCACTGTGGAGTTGTGAAAACACCAGATAACGTGTTTCTCGCATTAAATAGGTCGAAAAGAGCGATCTCGATGTTTCTGCATACTTCGGACAGAGGTCTCACCATGATTATCGTAAAAAATGCATATCTCAGCTTGAAACCCCACGAAAACCAAGATTTCGCTGGTTCTGCATATCCAACGAACTGTGGAGTGGTGAAAACCCCAGAAAACGTGTTGCTCGCATTAAATAGCTCGAAAAGTGCGATCTCAATGATTAAGCATATTTCGGACAGAAGTCTCACCAAGATTATCGTAATAAATGCATATCTCAGCTTGAAACCCCTCAAAAACCAAGATATCGCCGGTTCTGCATATCAAACGCACTGTGGAGTGGTGAAAACCACAGAAAACGTGTTTCTCGCATCAAATAGCTCGAAAAGTGCGATCGCGATGATTCTGCATACTTCGGACAGAAGTCTCACCAAGATTATCGCAGGAAATGCATATCTCAGCTTGAAACCACACGAAAACCAAGATATTTCCGATTCTGCATATCCAACGAACTGTGGGGTGGTGAAAACCCCTAGAAAACGAGTTTCTCGCATTAAATAGCTCGAAAAGAGCGCTCTCGATGTTTCTGCATACTTCGGACAGATGTTTCACCAAGATTATGGTAGAAAATGCATATCTCAGCTTGACACCCGACGAAAACCAAAATATCGCCGGTTCTGCATATCAAACCAACTGTGGAGTGGTGAAAACTCCAGATAACGTGTTTCTCGCATTAAATAGCTCGAAAAGAGCGATCTCGATGATTCAGCATACTTCGGACAGAAGTCTCAACAAGATTATCGCAGAAAATGCATATCTCAGCTTGAAACCCCACGAAAACCAAGATATCGCGGGTTCTGCATATCAAACGCACTGTGGAGTGGTGAAAACACCGGATAAGGTTTTTCTCGCATTAACTAGCTCGAAAAGAGCGATCTCGATGTTTCAGCATACTTCGGACAGAAGTCTCACTAAGATTATCGCAGAAAATGTATATCTCAGCTTGAAACCCCACGAAAACCAAGATATCGCCGGTTCTGCATATCATACGCACTGTGGAGTGGTGAAAACACCAGATAACGTGTTTCCCGCATTAAATAGCACGAAACGAGCGATCTCGACGATTCAGCATACTTCGGACAGAAGTCTCTCCAAGTTTATCGCAGAAAATGCATATCTCAGCTTGAAACCCCTCGAAAACCAAGATATCACCTGTTTTGCATATCCAACGAACTGTGGTGTGGTGAAAACCCCCGAAAACGTGTTTCTCGCATTAAATAGCTCGAAGAGAGCGATCTCGATGATTCGGCACACTTCGGACAGAAGTCTCTCCAAGATTATCGCAGACAATGCATATCTGAGCTTGAAACCCCACGAAAACCAATATATCGTCGGTTCTGCATATCATACGCACTGTGGAGTGGTGAAAACACCAGATAACGTGTTTCCCGCATTAAATAGCACGAAACGAGCGATCTCGATGATTAAGCATACTGCGGACAGAAGTCTCACCAAGATTATCGCAGAAATTGCATATCTCAGCTTGAATCCCCAAGAAAACCAAGATATCGTTGTTTCTGCATATCAAACGCACTGTGGAGTGCTGAAAACACCAGATAACGCGTTTCGTGCATTAAGTAGCTCGAAAAGAGCGATCTAGATGATTCTGCACACTTCTGACTGAAGTCTCACCAATATTATCGCAGAAAATGCATATCTGAGCTTGAAACCCCACGAAAACCAAGATATCGCCGGTTCTGAATATCAAACGCACTGTGGAGTGGTGAAAACACCAGATAACGTGTTTCTCGCATTAAATAGCTCGAAAAGAGCGATCTAGATGATTCAGCATACTTCGGACAGAAGTCTCACCAAGATTATCGCAGGAAATGCATATCTCAGCTTGAAACCACACGAAAACCAAGATATCTCCGATTCTGCATATCCAACGAACTGTGGAGTGGTGAAAACCCCAGAAAACGAGTTTCTCGCATTAAATAGCTCGAAAAGAGCGCTCTCGATGTTTCTGCATACTTCGGACAGATGTTTCACCAAGATTATGGTAGAATATGCATATCTCAGCTTGACACCCGACGAAAACCAAAATATCGCCGGTTCTGCATATCACACCAACTGTGGAGTGGTGAAAACTCCAGATAACGTGTTTCTCGCATTAAATAGCTCGAAAAGAGCGATCTCGATGATTCAACATACTTCGGACAGAAGTCTCAACAAGATTATCGCAGAAAATGCATATCTCAGCTTGAAACCCCACGAAAACCAAGATATCGCGGGTTCTGCATATCAAACGCACTGTGGAGTGGTGAAAACACCGGTTAAGGTTTTTCTCGCATTAACTAGCTCGAAAAGAGCGATCTCGATGTTTCAGCATACTTCTGACAGAAGTCTTACCAGGATTATCGTAGAAAATGCATATCTCAGCTTGAAACCCGACCAAAACCAAGATATCTCCGGTTCTGCATGTCAAACGTACTGTGGAGTGGTGAAAACACCAGAAAACGTGTTTCGTGCATTAAGTAGCTCGAAAAGAGCGATCTAGATGATTCTGCACACTTCTGACTGAAGCCTCACCAATATTATCGCAGAAAATGCATATCTGAGCTTGAAACCCCACGAAAACCAAGATATCGCCGGTTCTGAATATCAAACGCACTGTGGAGTGGTGAAAACACCAGATAACGTGTTTCTCGCATTAAATAGCTCGAAAAGAGCGATCTAGATGATTCAGCATACTTCGGACAGAAGTCTCACCAAGATTATCGCAGGAAATGCATATCTCAGCTTGAAACCACACGAAAACCAAGATATCTCCGATTCTGCATATCCAACGAACTGTGGAGTGGTGAAAACCCCAGAAAACGAGTTTCTCGCATTAAATAGCTCGAAAAGAGCGCTCTCGATGTTTCTGCATACTTCGGACAGTTGCTTCACCAAGATTATGGTAGAAAATGCATATCTCAGCTTGACACCCGACGAAAACCAAAATATCGCCGGTTCTGCATATCAAACCAACTGTGGAGTGGTGAAAACTCCAGATAACGTGTTTCTCGCATTAAGTAGCTCGAAACGAGCGATCTCAATGATTCTAAATACTTCGGACAGAAGTCTCAACACGATTATCGCAGAAAATGCATATCTCATCTTGAAATTCCACGTAAACCAAGATATCGCTTGTTCTCCATATCAAACGCACTGTGGAGTGGTGAAAACACCAGATAACGTGTTTCTCGCACTAAATAGCTCGAAAAGAGCGATCTAGATGATTCAGCATACTTCGGACAGAAGTCTCACCAAGATTATCGCAGGAAATACATATCTCAGCTTGAAACCACACGAAAACCAAGATATCTCCGGTTCTGCATATCCAACGAACTGTGGAGTGGTGAAAACCCCAGAAAACGAGTTTCTCGCACTAACTAGCTCGAAAAGAGCGATCTCGGTGATTCAGCATACTTCTGACTGATGTCTCACCAATATTATCGCAGAAAATGCATATCTCAGCTTGAAACCCCACGAAAACCAAGATATCGCTGGTTCTGCATATCAAACCAACTGTGGAGTGGTGAAAACACCAGATAACGAGTTTCACGCATTAAATAGCTCGAAAAGAGCGATCTCGATGATTCAGCATACTTCGGACAGAAGTCTCAACAATATTATCGCAGAAAATGCATATCTCAGCTGGAAACCCCACGAAAACCAAGATATCGCTGGTTCTGCATATCAAACCAACTGTGGAGTGGTGAAAACACCAGATAACGAGTTTCACGCATTAAATCGCTCGAAAAGAGCGATCTCGATGATTCTGCATACTTCGGACAGAAGTCTCAACAAGATTATCGCAGAAAATGCATATCTCAGCTTGAAACCCCACGAAAACCAAGATATCGCCGGTTTTGCATATCAAACGCACTGTGGAGTGGTGAAAACACCGGATAAGGTTTTCTCGCATTAACTAGCACGAAAAGAGCGATCTCGATGTTTCAGCATACTTCGGACAGAAGTCTCACCAAGATTATCGCAGAAAATGCATATCTCACCTTGAAACCCCACGAAAACCAAGATATCGCCGGTTCTGCATATCATACGCACTGTGGAGTGGTGAAAACACCAGATTACGTGTTTCTCGCATTAAATAGCTCGAAAAGAGCGTTCTCGAAGATCCTGCATACTTCTGACAGAAGTCTCACCAAGATTATCGTAGAAAATGCATATCTCAGCTTGAAACCCGATGAAAACCGAGTTATCTCCGGTTCTGCACATCAAACGTACCGTGGAGTGGTGAAAACACCAGAAAACGTGTTTCGCGCATTAAGTAGCTCGAAAAGAGCGTTCTCGAAGATTCTGCATACTTCTGACAGAAGTCTCACCAGGATTATCGTAGAAAATGCATATCTCAGCTTGAAACCCGACCGAAACCAAGATATCTCCGGTTCTGCATGTCAAACGTACTGTGGAGTGGTGAAAACACCAGAAAACGTGTTTCGTGCATTAAGTAGCTCGAAAAGAGCGATCTAGATGATTCTGCACACTTCTGACTGAAGTCTCACCAATATTATCGCAGAAAATGCATATCTGAGCTTGAAACCCCACGAAAACCAAGATATCGCCGGTTCTGAATATCAAACGCACTGTGGAGTGGTGAAAACACCAGATAACGTGTTTCTCGCATTAAATAGCTCGAAAAGAGCGATCTAGATGATTCAGCATACTTCGGACAGAAGTCTCACCAAGATTATCGCAGGAAATGCATATCTCAGCTTGAAACCACACGAAAACCAAGATATCTCCGATTCTGCAGATCCAACGAACTGTGGAGTGGTGAAAACCCCAGAAAACGTGTTTCTCGCATTAAATAGCTCGAAAAGAGCGCTCTCGATGTTTCTGCATACTTCGGACAGATGTTTCACCAAGATTATCGCAGAAAATGCATATCTCAGCTTGAAACCCCACGAAAACCAAGATATCGCGGGTTCTGCATATCAAACGCACTGTGGAGTGGTGAAAACACCGGATAAGGTTTTTCCCGCATTAACTAGCTCGAAAAGAGCGATCTCGATGTTTCAGCATACTTCGGACAGAAGTCTCACTAAGATTATCGCAGAAAATGTATATCTCAGCTTGAAACCCCACGAAAACCAAGATATCGTCGGTTCTGCATATCATACGCACTGTGGAGTGGTGAAAACACCAGATAACGTGTTTCTCGCACTAAATAGCTGGAAAAGAGCGTTCTCGAAGATCCTGCATACTTCTGACAGAAGTCTCACCAAGATTATCGTAGAAAATGCATATCTCAGCTTGAAACCCGACGAAAACCGAGTCATCTCCGGTTCTGCACATCAAACGTACCGTGGAGTGGTGATAACACCAGAAAACGTGTTTCGCGCATTAAGTAGCTCGAAAAGAGCGGTCTCGAAGATTCTGCATACTTCTGACAGAAGTCTCACCAGGATTATCGTAGAAAATGCATATCTCAGCATGAAACCCGACCGAAACCAAGATATCTCCGGTTCTGCATGTCAAACATACTGTGGAGTGGTGAAAACAGCAGAAAACGTGTTTCGTGCATTAAGTAGCTCGAAAAGAGCGATCTAGATGATTCTGCATACTTCTGACAGAAGTCTCACCAGGATTATCGTAGAAAATGCATATCTCAGCTTGAAACCCCACGAAAACAAAGATATCTACTGTTCTGCATATCCGACGAGCTGTGGAGTGGTGAAAACCTCAGAAAACGTGTTTCTCGCATTAAATAGCTCGAAAAGAGCGCTCTCGATGTTTCTGCATACTTCGGACAGATGTTTCACCAAGATTATGGTAGAAAATGCATATCTCAGCTTGACACCCGACGAAAACCAAAATATCGCCGGTTCTGCATATCAAACCAACTGTGGAGTGGTGAAAACTCCAGATAACGTGTTTCTCGCATTAAATAGCTCGAAAAGAGCGATCTCGATGATTCAGCATACTTCGGACAGAAGTCTCACCAAGATTATCGCAGGAAATGCATATCTCAGCTTGAAACCACACGAAAACCAAGATATCTCCGATTCTGCATATCCAACGAACTGTGGAGTGGTGAAAACCCCAGAAAACGAGTTTCTCGCATTAAATAGCTCGAAATGAGCGCTCTCGATGTTTCTGCATACTTCGGACAGATGTTTCACCAAGATTATGGTAGAAAATGCATATCTCAGCTTGACACCCGACGAAAACCAAAATATCGCCGGTTCTGCATATCAAACCAACTGTGGAGTGGTGAAAACTCCAGATAACGTGTTTCTCGCATTAACCAGCTCGAAAAGAGCGTTCTCGACGATTCAGCATACTTCGGACAGAAGTCTCTCGAAGTTTATCGCAGAAAATGCATATCTCAGCTTGAAACCCCTCGAAAACCAAGATATCACCTGTTCTGCATATCCAACGAACTGTGGTGTGGTGAAAACCCCCGAAAACGTGTTTCTCGCATTAAATAGCTCTAAGAGAGCGATCTCGATGATTCGGCACACTTCGGACAGAAGTCTCTCCAAGATTATCGCAGACAATGCATATCTGAGCTTGAAACCCCACGAAAACCAATATATCGTCGGTTCTGCATATCATACGCACTGTGGAGTGGTGAAAACACCAGATAACGTGTTTCCCGCATTAAATAGCACGAAACGAGCGATCTCGATGATTAAGCATTCTTCGGACAGAAGTCTCACCAAGATTATCGTAAAAAATGCATATCTCAGCTTTAAACCCCACGAAAACCAAGATATCGCTCGTACTGCATATCATACGCACTGTGGAGTGGTGAAAAAACCAGATAACGTGTTTCTCGCATTAAATAGCTCGAAAAGAGCGATCTAGATGATTCAGCATACTTCGGACAGAAGTCTCACCAATATTATCGCAGAAAATGCATATCTCAGCTTGAAACCCCACGAAAACAAAGATATCGCTGGTTCTGCATATCAAACGCACTGTGGAGTGGTGAAAACAACCAGGGAACGTGTTTCTCGCATTAAATAGCTCGAATAGAGCGATCACGATGATTCTGCATACTTCGGACAGTAGTCTCACCAAGATTATCGCAGGAAATGCATATCTCAGCTTGAAACCACACGAAAACCAAGATATCTCCGGTTCTACATATCCAACGATCTGTGGAGTGGTGAAAGCCCCAGAAAATGAGTTTCTCGCATTAAATAGCTCGAAAAGAGCGCTCTCGATGTTTCTGCATACTTCGGACAGATGTTTCACCAAGATTATCGTAGAAAATGCATATCTCTGCTTGAAACCCCATGAAAACCAAGATATCTACTGTTCTGCATATCCAACGAACTGTGGAGTGGTGAAAACCCCTGAAAACGTGTTTCTCGCATTAAATAGCTCGAAAAGAGCGCTCTCGATGTTTCTGCATACTTCGGACAGATATTTCACCAAGATTATCGTAGAAAATGCATATCTCAGCTTGACACCCGACGAACACCAAAATATCGCCGGTTCTGCATATCAAACCCACTGTGGAGTGGTGAAAACACCAGGTAACGTGCTTCTCGCATTAAATAGCTCGAAAAGGGCGATCTCGATGATTCAGCATACTTCTAACAGAAGTCTCACGAAGATTATCGCAGAAAATGCATATCTCTGCTTGAAACCCCATGAAAACCAAGATATCTACAGTTCTGCATATCCAACGAACTGTGGAGTGGTGAAAACCCCAGAAAACGTGTTTCTCGCATTAAATAGCTCGAAAAGAGCGCTCTCGATGTTTCTGCATACTTCGGACTGATGTTTCACCAAGCTTATCGTAGAAAATGCATATCTCAGCTTGAAACCCGACGAAAACCAAAATATCGCCGGTTCTGCATATCCAACGCACTGTGGAGTGGTGAAAACACCAGATATCGTGTTTCTCGCATTAAGTAGCTCGAAACGAGCGATCTCAATGATTCTAAATACTTCGGACAGAAGTCTCAACACGATTATCGCAGAAAATGCATATCTCATCTTGAAATTCCACGAAAACCAAGATATCGCTTGTTCTGCATATCAAACGCACTGTGGAGTGGTGAAAACACCAGATAACGTGTTTCTCGCATTAAATAGCTCGAAAAGAGCGATCTAGATGATTCAGCATACTTCGGACAGAAGTCTCACCAAGATTATCGCAGGAAATACATATCTCAGCTTGAAACCACACGAAAACCAAGATATCTCCGGTTCTGCATATCCAACGAACTGTGGAGTGGTGAAAACCCCAGAAAACGAGTTTCTCGCACTAACTAGCTCGAAAAGAGCGATCTCGGTGATTCAGCATACTTCTGACTGATGTCTCACCAATATTATCGCAGAAAATGCATATCTCAGCTTGAAACCACGCGAAAACCAAGATATCTCCGGTTCTACATATCCAACGATCTGTGGGGTGGTGAAAGCCCCAGAAAATGAGTTTCTCGCATTAAATAGCTCGAAAAGAGCGCTCTCGATGTTTCTGCATACTTCGGACAGATGTTTCACCAAGATTATCGTAGAAAATGCATATCTCTGCTTGAAACCCCATGAAAACCAAGATATCTACTGTTCTGCATATCCGACGAACTGTGGAGTGGTGAAAACCCCAGAAAACGTATTTCTCGCATTAAATAGCTCGAAAAGAGCGCTCTCGATGTTTCTGCATACTTCGGACAGATGTTTCACCAAGATTATCGTAGAAAATGCATATCTCAGCTTGACACCCGACGAACACCAAAATATCGCCGGTTCTGCATATCAAACCCACTGTGGAGTGGTGAAAACACCAGGTAACGTGCTTCTCGCATTAAATAGCTCGAAAAGGGCGATCTCCATGATTCAGCATACTTCTAACAGAAGTCTCACGAAGATTATCGCAGAAAATGCATATCTCTGCTTGAAACCCCATGAAAACCAAGATATCTACAGTTCTGCATATCCAACGAACTGTGGAGTGGTGAAAACCCCAGAAAACGTGTTTCTCGCATTAAATAGCTCGAAAAGAGCGCTCTCGATGTTTCTGCATACTTCGGACTGATGTTTCACCAAGCTTATCGTAGAAAATGCATATCTCAGCTTGAAACCCGACGAAAACCAAAATATCGCCGGTTCTGCATATCCAACGCACTGTGGAGTGGTGAAAACACCAGATAACGTGTTTCTCGCATTAAGTAGCTCGAAACGAGCGATCTCAATGATTCTAAATACTTCGGACAGAAGTCTCAACACGATTATCGCAGAAAATGCATATCTCATCTTGAAATTCCACGAAAACCAAGATATCGCTTGTTCTGCATATCAAACGCACTGTGGAGTGGTGAAAACACCAGATAACGTGTTTCTCGCATTAAATAGCTCGAAAAGAGCGATCTAGATGATTCAGCATACTTCGGACAGATGTTTCACCAAGATTATCGTAGAAAATGCATATCTCAGCTTGACACCCGACGAACACCAAAATATCGCCGGTTCTGCATATCAAACCCACTGTGGAGTGGTGAAAACACCAGGTAACGTGCTTCTCGCATTAAATAGCTCGAAAAGGGCGATCTCCATGATTCAGCATACTTCTAACAGAAGTCTCACGAAGATTATCGCAGAAAATGCATATCTCTGCTTGAAACCCCATGAAAACCAAGATATCTACAGTTCTGCATATCCAACGAACTGTGGAGTGGTGAAAACCCCAGAAAACGTGTTTCTCGCATTAAATAGCTCGAAAAGAGCGCTCTCGATGTTTCTGCATACTTCGGACTGATGTTTCACCAAGCTTATCGTAGAAAATGCATATCTCAGCTTGAAACCCGACGAAAACCAAAATATCGCCGGTTCTGCATATCCAACGCACTGTGGAGTGGTGAAAACACCAGATAACGTGTTTCTCGCATTAAGTAGCTCGAAACGAGCGATCTCAATGATTCTAAATACTTCGGACAGAAGTCTCAACACGATTATCGCAGAAAATGCATATCTCATCTTGAAATTCCACGAAAACCAAGATATCGCTTGTTCTGCATATCAAACGCACTGTGGAGTGGTGAAAACACCAGATAACGTGTTTCTCGCATTAAATAGCTCGAAAAGAGCGATCTAGATGATTCAGCATACTTCGGACAGAAGTCTCACCAAGATTATCGCAGGAAATACATATCTCAGCTTGAAACCACACGAAAACCGAGTCATCTCCGGTTCTGCACATCAAACGTACCGTTGAGTGGTGAAAACACCAGAAAACGTGTTTCGCGCATTAAGTAGCTCGAAAAGAGCGGTCTCGAAGATTCTGCATACTTCTGACAGAAGTCTCACCAGGATTATCGTAGAAAATGCATATCTCAGCATGAAACCCGACGAAAACCAAAATATCACCGGTTCTGCATATCCAACGCACTGTGGAGTGGTGAAAACACCAGATGACGTGTTTCTCGCATTAAGTTGCTCGAAACGAGCGATCTCGATGATTCTGCATACTTCGGACAGAAGTCTCAACAAGATTATCGCAGAAAATGCATATCTCAGCTTGAAACCCCACGAAAACCAAGATATCGCCGGTTTTGCATATAAAACGCACTGTGGAGTGGTGAAAACACCGGATAAGGTTTTTCTCGCATTAACTAGCACGAAAAGAGCGATCTCGATGTTTCAGCATCCTGCGGACAGAAGTCTCACCAAGATTATCGCAGAAAATGCATATCTCACCTTGAAACCCCACGAAAACCAAGATATCGCCGGTTCTGCATATCACACGCACTGTGGAGTGGTGAAAACTCCAGATTACGTGTTTCTCGCATTAAATAGCTCGAAAAGAGCGTTCTCGAAGATCCTGCATACTTCTGACAGAAGTCTCACCAAGATTATCGTAGAAAATGCATATCTCAGCTTGAAACCCGATGAAAACCGAGTTATCTCCGGTTCTGCACATCAAACGTACCGTGGAGTGGTGAAAACACTAGAAAACGTGTTTCGCGCATTAAGTAGCTCGAAAAGAGCGTTCTCGAAGATTCTGCATACTTCTGACAGCCGTCTCACCAGGAATATCGTAGAAATGCATATCTCAGCTTGAAACCCGACCGAATCCAAGATATCTCCGGTTCTGCATGTCAAACGTACTGTGGAGTGGAGAAAACACCAGAAAACGTGTTTCGTGCATTAAGTAGCTCGAAAAGAGCGATCTAGATGATTCTGCACACTTCTGACTGAAGTCTCACCAATATTATCGCAGAAAATGCATATCTCAGCTCGAAACCTCACGAAAATCAATATGTTGCCGGATCTGCATATCAAACGCACTGTGGAGTGGTGAAAACACCAGAAAACGTGATTCGTGAATTAGATAGCTCGAAAAGAGCGATATCGAAGATCCTGCATACTTCTGACAGAAGTCTCACCAAGATTATCGTAGAAAATGCGTATCTCAGCATGAAACCCGACGAAAACCGAGATATCGCCGGTTCTGCATGTCAAACGTACTGTGGGGTCGTGAAAACCCCAGAAAACGTGTTTCTCGCATTAAATAGCTCGAAAAGAGCGCTCTCGATGTTTCTGCATACTTCTGACTGAAGTCTCACCAATATTATCGCAGAAAAGGCATATTTCAGCTGGAATCCCCACGAAAACCAAGTTATCGGCGGTTCTACATATCAAACGCACTGTGGAGTGGTCAAAACACCAGAAAACGTGTTTCTCGCATTAAGTAGCTCGAAAAGAGCGATCTAGATGATACTGCATACTTCTGACAGAATTCTTACCAAGATTATCGTTGAAAATGCATATCCCAGCTTGAACTCCGACGAAATCCAAGATGTCGCCGGTTCTGCAAGTTAAACGCACTGTGGAGTGGTGAAAACACCAGATAACGTGTTTCTCGCATTAAGCAGTTCGAAACGAGCGATCTAGATGATTCTGCATACTTCTGACTAAAGTCTCACCAAGATTATCGCAGAAAATGCATATCTCAGCTTGAAACCCGACCAAAACCACGATGTCGCCGGTTCTGCATATCAAACGCACTGTGGGGTGGTGAATACACCAGAAAACGTGTTTCTCGAATTAAATAGCTCGAAAAGAGCGATCTAGATGATTCTGCAAACTTCTCATAGATGAAACACAAAGATTATCGCAGAAAATGCATATTTCAGCTGAAAGCCCCACGAAAACGAAGTTATCGGCGGCTCTACATATCAAACGCACTGTGGAGTGGTCAAAACACCAGAAAACTTGTTTTTTCGCATTAAATAGCTCGAAACGAGCGATCTAGATGATTCTGCATAGTTCTGACTAAAGTCTCACCAAGATTATCGCAGAAAATGCATATCTCAGCTGGAAACCCCACGAAAACCAAGATATCGCTGGTTCTGCATATCAAACCAACTGTGGAGTGGTGAAAACACCAGATAACGAGTTTCACGCATTAAATAGCTCGAAAAGAGCGATCTCGATGATTCAGCATACTTCTGACAGAAGTCTCACCAAGATTATCGTAGAAAATGCATATCTCAGCTTGAAACCCGACGAAAACCGAGTCATC
The DNA here is from genome assembly GCA_951804975.1 of Anthophora plumipes. Lineage (NCBI taxonomy): Eukaryota > Metazoa > Arthropoda > Insecta > Hymenoptera > Apidae > Anthophora > Anthophora plumipes. Next base: position 91,791 of record CATORF010000525.1, read on the forward strand.
TCCGGTTCTGCACATCAAACGTACCGTTGAGTGGTGAAAACACCAGAAAACGTGTTTCGCGCATTAAGTAGCTCGAAAAGAGCGGTCTCGAAGATTCTGCATACTTCTGACAGAAGTCTCACCAGGATTATCGTAGAAAATGCATATCTCAGCATGAAACCCGACGAAAACCAAAATATCACCGGTTCTGCATATCCAACGCACTGTGGAGTGGTGAAAACACCAGATGACGTGTTTCTCGCATTAAGTTGCTCGAAACGAGCGATCTCGATGATTCTGCATACTTCGGACAGAAGTCTCAACAAGATTATCGCAGAAAATGCATATCTCAGCTTGAAACCCCACGAAAACCAAGATATCGCCGGTTTTGCATATAAAACGCACTGTGGAGTGGTGAAAACACCGGATAAGGTTTTTCTCGCATTAACTAGCACGAAAAGAGCGATCTCGATGTTTCAGCATCCTGCGGACAGAAGTCTCACCAAGATTATCGCAGAAAATGCATATCTCACCTTGAAACCCCACGAAAACCAAGATATCGCCGGTTCTGCATATCACACGCACTGTGGAGTGGTGAAAACTCCAGATTACGTGTTTCTCGCATTAAATAGCTCGAAAAGAGCGTTCTCGAAGATCCTGCATACTTCTGACAGAAGTCTCACCAAGATTATCGTAGAAAATGCATATCTCAGCTTGAAACCCGATGAAAACCGAGTTATCTCCGGTTCTGCACATCAAACGTACCGTGGAGTGGTGAAAACACCAGAAAACGTGTTTCGCGCATTAAGTAGCTCGAAAAGAGCGTTCTCGAAGATTCTGCATACTTCTGACAGCCGTATCACCAGGAATATCGTAGAAATGCATATCTCAGCTTGAAACCCGACCGAATCCAAGATATCTCCGGTTCTGCATGTCAAACGTACTGTGGAGTGGAGAAAACACCAGAAAACGTGTTTCGTGCATTAAGTAGCTCGAAAAGAGCGATCTAGATGATTCTGCACACTTCTGACTGAAGTCTCACCAATATTATCGCAGAAAATGCATATCTCAGCTCCAAACCTCACGAAAATCAATATGTTGCCGGTTCTGCATATCAAACGCACTGTGGAGTGGTGAAAACACCAGAAAACGTGTTTCATGCATTAAGTAGCTCGAAAAGAGCGATCTAGATGATTCTGCATACTTCTGACTGAAGTCTCACCAATATTATCGCAGAAAATGAATATTTCAGCTGGAAACCCCACGAAAACCAAGATGTCGCCGGTTCTGCATATCAAACGCACTGTGGAGTGGTGAAAACAACCAGATAACGTGTTTCTCGCATTAAATAGCTCGAATAGAGCGATCTAGGTGATTCTGCATACTTCTGACTGAAGTCTCACCAATATGATCGCAGAAAATGCATATCTCAGCTTGAAACCCGACGAAAACCACGATGTCGCCGGTTCTGCATATCAAACGCACTGTGGAGTGGTGTAAACACCAGAAAACGTGTTTCTCGCATCAAATAGCTCGAAACGAGCGATCTAGGTGATTCTGCATACTTCTGACTGAAGTCTCACCAATATGATCGCAGAAAATGCATATCTCAGCTTGAAATCCGACGAAAAACACGATGTCGCCGGTTCTGCATATCAAACGAACTGTGGAGTGGTGAAAACACCAGAAAACGTGTTTCTTGCATCAAATAGCGCGAAAAGAGCGATCTAGATGATTCTGCATACTTCTGACAGAAGACTCACCAAGATTATCGCAGAAAATGCATATCTCAGCTTGAAACCTCACGAAAATCAAGATGTCGCCGGTTCTGCATATCAAACGCACTGTGGAGTGGTGAAAACAACCAGATAACGTGTTTCTCGCATTAAATAACTCGAAACGAGCGATCTAGATGATTCTGCATACTTCTGACTGAAGTCTCACCAATATTATCGCAGAAAATGCATATCTCAGCTCCAAACCTCACGAAAATCAATATGTTGCCGGTTCTGCATATCAAACGCACTGTGGAGTGGTGAAAACACCAGAAAACGTGTTTCATGCATTAAGTAGCTCGAAAAGAGCGATCTAGATGATTCTGCATACTTCTGACTGAAGTCTCACCAATATTATCGCAGAAAATGAATATTTCAGCTGGAAACCCCACGAAAACCAAGATGTCGCCGGTTCTGCATATCAGACGCACTGTGGAGTGGTGAAAACACCAGCAAACGTGTTTCTCGCATTAAATAGCTCGAAAAGAGCGATCTAGATGCTTCTGCATACTTCTGACAGAAGACTCACCAAGATTATCGCCGACAATGCATATCTCAGCTTGAAACCCGACGAAAACCAAGATGTCGCCGGTTCTGCGTATCAGACGCTCCGTTGAGTGGTGAAAATACCAGAAAACGTGTTACTCGCATTAACTAGCTCGAAAAGAGCGTTCTGGATGATTCTGCATACTTCTGACTGAAGTCTCACCAATATTATCGCAGAAAATGCATATCTCAGCTAGAAACCTCACGAAAATCAAGATGTCGCCGGTTCTGCATATCAAACGCACTGTGGAGTGGTGAAAACACCAGAAAACGTGTTTCATGCATTAAGTAGCTCGAAAAGAGCGATCTAGATGATTCTGCATACTTCTGACTGAAGTCTCACCAATATTATCGCAGAAAATGAATATTTCAGCTGGAAACCCCACGAAAACCAAGATGTCGCCGGTTCTGCATATCAAACGCACTGTGGAGTGGTGAAAACACCAGAAAACGTGTTTCTTGCATCAAATAGCTCGAAACGAGCGATCTAGGTGATTCTGCATACTTCTGACTGAAGTCTCACCAATATGATCGCAGAAAATGCATATCTCAGCTTGAAATCCGACGAAAAACACGATGTCGCCGGTTCTGCATATCAAACGAACTGTGGAGTGGTGAAAACACCAGAAAACGTGTTTCTTGCATCAAATAGCGCGAAAAGAGCGATCTAGATGATTCTGCATACTTCTGACAGAAGACTCACCAAGATTATCGCAGAAAATGCATATCTCAGCTTGAAACCTCACGAAAATCAAGATGTCGCCGGTTCTGCATATCAAACGCACTGTGGAGTGGTTAAAACAACCAGATAACGTGTTTCTCGCATTAAATAACTCGAAACGAGCGATCTAGATGATTCTGCATACTTCTGACTGAAGTCTCACCAATATTATCGCAGAAAATGCATATTTCAGCTGGAATCCCCACGAAAACCAAGTTATCGGCGGTTCTACATATCAAACGCACTGTGGAGTGGTCAAAACACCAGAAAACGTGTTTCTCGCATTAAGTAGCTCGAAAAGAGCGATCTAGATGATACTGCATACTTCTGACAGAATTCTTACCAAGATTATCGTTGAAAATGCATATCCCAGCTTGAACTCCGACGAAATCCAAGATGTCGCTGGTTCTGCAAGTTAAACGCACTGTGGAGTGGTGAAAACACCAGATAACGTGTTTCTCGCATTAAGTAGTTCGAAACGAGCGATCTAGATGATTCTGCATACTTCTGACTAAAGTCTCACCAAGACTATCGCAGAAAATGCATATCTCAGCTTGAAACCCGACCAAAACCACGATGTCGCCGGTTCTGCATATCAAACGCACTGTGGGGTGGTGAATACACCAGAAAACGTGTTTCTCGATTTAAATAGCTCGAAAAGAGCGATCTAGATGATTCTGCATACTTCTCACAGATGAAACACAAAGATTATCGCAGAAAATGCATATTTCAGCTGGAAGCCCAACGAAAACCAAGTTATCGGCGGCTCTACATATCAAACGCACTGTGGAGTGGTCTAAACACCAGAAAACTTGTTTTTTCGCATTAAATAGTTCGAAACGAGCGATCTAGATGATTCTGCATAGTTCCGACTACAGTCTCACCAAGATTATCGCAGAAAATGCATATCTCAGCTTGAAACCTCACGAAAATCAAGATGTCGCCGGTTCTGCATATCAAACGCACTGTGGAGTGGTGAAAACAACCAGATAACGTGTTTCTCGCATTATATAACTCGAAACGAGCGATCTAGATGATTCTGCATACTTCTGACTGAAGTCTCACCAATATTATCGCAGAAAATGCATATTTCAGCTGGAATCCCCACGAAAACCAAGTTATCGGCGGTTCTACATATCAAACGCACTGTGGAGTGGTCAAAACACCAGAAAACGTGTTTCTCGCATTAAGTAGCTCGAAAAGAGCGATCTAGATGATACTGCATACTTCTGACAGAATTCTTACCAAGATTATCGTTGAAAATGCATATCCCAGCTTGAACTCCGACGAAATCCAAGATGTCGCCGGTTCTGCAAGTTAAACGCACTGTGGAGTGGTGAAAACACCAGATAACGTGTTTCTCGCATTAAGTAGTTCGAAACGAGCGATCTAGATGATTCTGCATACTTCTGACTAAAGTCTCACCAAGACTATCGCAGAAAATGCATATCTCAGCTTGAAACCCGACCAAAACCACGATGTCGCCGGTTCTGCATATCAAACGCACTGTGGGGTGGTGAATACACCAGAAAACGTGTTTCTCGATTTAAATAGCTCGAAAAGAGCGATCTAGATGATTCTGCATACTTCTCATAGATGAAACACAAAGATTATCGCAGAAAATGCATATTTCAGCTGGAAGCCCCACGAAAACCAAGTTATCGGCGGCTCTACATATCAAACGCTCTGTGGAGTGGTCAAAACACCAGAAAACTTGTTTTTTCGCATTAAATAGCTCGAAACGAGCGATCTAGATGATTCTGCATAGTTCTGACTACAGTCTCACCAAGATTATCGCAGAAAATGCATATCTCAGCTGGAAACCCCACGAAAACCAAGATATCGCCGGTTCTGCATATCAAACGCCCTGTGGAGTGATGAAAACACCAGATAACGTGTTTCTCGCATTAGATAGCTCGAATAGAGCGATCGCGATGATTCTGCATACTTCTGACAGAAGACTCACCAAGATTATCGCAGAAAATGCATATCTCAGCTTGAAACCCGACCGAAACCAAGATATCTCCGTTTCTGCATATCAAACGCACTGTGGAGTGGCGAAAACAACCAGATAACGTGTTTCTCGCATTAAATAGCTCGAATAGAGCGATCTCGATGATTCTGCATACTTCTGACAGAATTCTTACCAAGATTATCGTTGAAAATGCATATCCCAGCTTGAACCCCGACGAAATCCAAGATGTCGCCGGTTCTGCAAGTTAAACGCACTGTGGAGTGGTGAAAACACCAGATAACGTGTTTCTCGCATTAAGTAGCTCGAAACGAGCGATCTAGATGATTCTGCATACTTCTGACTAAAGTCTCACCAAGATTATCGCAGAAAATGCATATCTCAGCTTGAAACCCGACCAAAACCACGATGTCGCCGGTTCTGCATATCAAACGCACTGTGGGGTGGTGAATACACCAGAAAACGTGTTTCTCGAATTAAATAGCTCGAAAAGAGCGATCTAGATGATTCTGCATACTTCTGACAGAAGACTCACCAAGATTATCGCAGAAAATGCATATCTCAGCTTGAAACCCGACCGAAACCAAGATATCTCCGTTTCTGCATATCAAACGCACTGTGGAGTGGCGAAAACAACCAGATAACGTGTTTCTCGCATTAAATAGCTCGAATAGAGCGATCTCGATGATTCTGCATACTTCTGACAGAATTCTTACCAAGATTATCGTTGAAAATGCATATCCCAGCTTGAACCCCGACGAAATCCAAGATGTCGCCGGTTCTGCAAGTTAAACGCACTGTGGAGTGGTGAAAACACGAGATAACGTGTTTCTCGCATTAAGTAGCTCGAAACGAGCGATCTAGATGATTCTGCATACTTCTGACTAAAGTCTCACCAAGATTATCGCAGAAAATGCATATCTCAGCTTGAAACCCGACCAAAACCACGATGTCGCCGGTTCTGCATATCAAACGCACTGTGGGGTGGTGAATACACCAGAAAACGTGTTTCTCGAATTAAATAGCTCGTAAAGAGCGATCTAGATGATTCTGCATACTTCTCATAGATGAAACACAAAGATTATCGCAGAAAATGCATATTTCAGCTGGAAGCCCCACGAAAACCAAGTTATCGGCGGCTCTACATATCAAACGCACTGTGGAGTGGTCAAAACAACCAGATAACGTGTTTCTCGCTTTAAATAGCTCGAAACGAGCGATCTAGATGATTCTGCATACTTCTGACTGAAGTCTCACCAAGATTATCGCAGAAAATGCATATCTCAGCTGGAAACCCCACGAAAACCAAGATATCGCCGGTTCTGCATATCAAACGCACTGTGGAGTGGTGAAAACAACCAGATAACGTGTTTCTCGCATTAAATAGCTCGAATAGAGCGATCTCGATGATTCTGCATACTTCTGACAGAAGACTCACCAAGATTATCGCAGAAAATGCATATCTCAGGTGGAAACCCCACGAAAACCAAGATATCGCCGGTTCTGCATATCAAACGCACTGTGGAGTGGTGAAAACAACCAGATAACGTGTTTCTCGCTTTAAATAGCTCGAAACGAGCGATCTAGATGATTCTGCATACTTCTGACTGAAGTCTCACCAATATTATCGCAGAAAATGCTATATCTCAGCTTGAAACCCGACGAAAACCACGATGTCGCCGGTTCTGCATATCAAACGCACTGTGGTGTGGTGAAAACACCAGAAAACGTGTTTCTCGCATTAAATAGCTCGAAAAGAGCGATCTAGATGATTCTGCATACTTCTGACAGAAGACTCACCAAGATTATCACAGAAATTGCATATCTCAGCTGGAAACCCCACGAAAACCAAGATATCGCCGGTTCTGCATATCAGACGCACTATGGAGTGGTGAAAACATCAGAAAACGTGTATCTGGCATTAACTAGCTCGAAAAGAGCGTTCTCGATGATTCTGCATACTTCTCATAGATGAAACACCAAGATTATCGCAGAAAATGCATATTTCAGCTGGAAACCCCACGAAAACCAAGTTATCGGCGGCTCTACATATCAAACGCACTGTGGAGTGGTCAAAACAACCAGATAACGTGTTTCTCGCTTTAAATAGCTCGAAACGAGCGATCTAGATGATTCTGCATACTTCTGACTGAAGTCTCACCAATATGATCGCAGAAGATGCATATCTCAGCTTGAAACCCGACGAAAACCACGATGTCGCCGGTTCTGCATATCAAACGCACTGTGGCGTGGTGAAAACACCAGAAAACGTGTTTCTCGCATCAAATAGCTCGAAAAGAGCGATCTAGATGATTCTGCATACTTCTGACAGAAGACTCACCAATATGATCGCAGAAAATGCATATCTCAGCTTGAAACCCGACGAAAACCACGATGTCGACTGTTCTGCATATCAAACGCACTGTGGAGTGGTGAAAACACCAGAAAACGTGTTTCTCGCATCAAATAGCTCGAAAAGAGCGATCTAGATGATTCTGCATACTTCTGACAGAAGACTCACCAAGATTATTGCAGAAAATGCATATCTCAGCTTGAAACCTCACGAAAATCAAGATGTCGCCGGTTCTGCATATCAAACGCACTGTGGAGTGGTGAAAACAACCAGATAACGTGTTTCTCGCATTAAGTAGCTCGAAAAGAGCGATCTAGATGATACTGCATACTTCTGACAGCATTCTTACCAAGATTATCGTTGAAAATGCATATCCCAGCTTGAACTCCGACGAAATCCAAGATGTCGCCGGTTCTGCAAGTTAAACGCACTGTGGAGTGGTGAAAACACCAGATAACGTGTTTCTCGCATTAAGTAGCTCGAAACGAGCGATCTAGATGATTCTGCATACTTCTGACTAAAGTCTCACCAAGATTATCGCAGAAAATGCATATCTCAGCTTGAAACCCGACCAAAACCACGATGTCGCCGGTTCTGCATATCAAACGCACTGTGGGGTGGTGAATACACCAGAAAACGTGTTTCTCGATTTAAATAGCTCGAAAAGAGCGATCTAGATGACTCTGCATACTTCCCATAGATGAAACACAAAGATTATCGCAGAAAATGCATATTTCAGCTGGAAGCCCCACGAAAACCAAGTTATCGGCGGCTCTACATATCAAACGCACTGAGGAGTGGTCAAAACACCAGAAAACTTGTTTTTTCGCATTAAATAGCTCGAAACGAGCGATCTAGATGATTCTGCATAGTTCTGACTAAAGTCTCACCAAGATTATCGCAGAAAATGCATATCTCAGCTGGAAACCCCACGAACACCAAGATATCGCCGGTTCTGCATATCAAACGCACTGTGGAGTGGTGAAAACAACCAGATAACGTGTTTCTCGCTTTAAATAGCTCGAAACGAGCGATCTAGATGATTCTGCATACTTCTGACTGAAGTCTCACCAATATTATCGCAGAAAATGCTATATCTCAGCTTGAAACCCGACGAAAACCACGATGTCGCCGGTTCTGCATATCAAACGCACTGTGGCGTGGTGAAAACACCAGAAAACGTGTTTCTCGCTTTAAATAGCTCGAAACGAGCGATCTAGATGATTCTGCATACTTCTGACTGAAGTCTCACCAATATGATCGCAGAAAATGCATATCTCAGCTTGAAACCCGACGAAAACCACGATGTCGCCGGTTCTGCATATCAAACGCACTGTGGCGTGGTGAAAACACCAGAAAACGTGTTTCTTGCATCAAATAGCTCGAAAAGAGCGATCTAGATGATTCTGCATACTTCTGACAGAAGACTCACCAAGATTATCACAGAAATTGCATATCTCAGCTGGAAACCCCACGAAAACCAAGATATCGCCGGTTCTGCATATCAGACGCACTATGGAGTGGTGAAAACATCAGAAAACGTGTATCTCGCATTAACCAGCTCGAAAAGAGCGTTCTCGATGATTCTGCATACTTCTCATAGATGAAACACCAAGATTATCGCAGAAAATGCATATTTCAGCTGGAAACCCCACGAAAACCAAGTTATCGGCGGCTCTACATATCAAACGCACTGTGGAGTGGTCAAAACAACCAGATAACGTGTTTCGCGCTTTAAATAGCTCGAAACGAGCGATCTAGATGATTCTGCATACTTCTGACTGAAGTCTCACCAATATGATCGCAGAAAATGCATATCTCAGCTTGAAACCCGACGAAAACCACGATGTCGCCGGTTCTGCATATCAAACGCACTGTGGCGTGGTGAAAACACCAGAAAACGTGTTTCTTGCATCAAATAGCTCGAAAAGAGCGATCTAGATGATTCTGCATACTTCTGACAGAAGACTCACCAAGATTATCACAGAAAATGCATATCTCAGCTGGAAACTCCAGGAAAACCAAGATATCGCCGGTTGTGCATATCAAACGCCCTGTGGAGTGATGAAAACACCAGATAACGTGTTTCTCGCATTAAATAGCTCGAATAGAGCGATCGCGATGATTCTGCATACTTCTGACAGAAGTCTCACCAAGATTATCGCAGAAAATGCATATCTCAGCTTGAAACCTTACGAAAATCAAGATGTCGCCGGTTCTGCATATCAAACGCACTGTGGAGTGGTGAAAACAACCAGATAACGTGTTTCTCGCATTAAACAGCTCGAAACGAGCGATCTAGGTGATTCTGCATACTTCTGACTGAAGTCTCACCAATATGGTCGCAGAAAATGCATATCTCAGCTTGAAACCCGACGAAAAACACGATGTCGCCGGTTCTGCATATCAAACGAACTGTGGAGTGGTGAAAACACCAGAAAACGTGTTTCTCGCATCAACTAGCTCGAAAAGAGCGATCTAGATGATTCTGCATACTTCTGACAGAAGACTCACCAAGATTATCGCAGAAAATGCATATCTCAGCTTGAAACCTCACGAAAATCAAGATGTCGCCGGTTCTGCATATCAAACGCACTGAGGAGTGGTCAAAACACCAGAAAACTTGTTTTTTCGCATTAAATAGCTCGAAACGAGCGATCTAGATGATTCTGCATAGTTCTGACTAAAGTCTCACCAAGATTATCGCAGAAAATGCATATCTCAGCTGGAAACCCCACGAACACCAAGATATCGCCGGTTCTGCATATCAAACGCACTGTGGAGTGGTGAAAACAACCAGATAACGTGTTTCTCGCTTTAAATAGCTCGAAACGAGCGATCTAGATGATTCAGCATACTTCTGACTGAAGTCTCACCAATATTATCGCAGAAAATGCTATATCTCAGCTTGAAACCCGACGAAAACCACGATGTCGCCGGTTCTGCATATCAAACGCACTGTGGCGTGGTGAAAACACCAGAAAACGTGTTTCTCGCTTTAAATAGCTCGAAACGAGCGATCTAGATGATTCTGCATACTTCTGACTGAAGTCTCACCAATATGATCGCAGAAAATGCATATCTCAGCTTGAAACCCGACGAAAACCACGATGTCGCCGGTTCTGCATATCAAACGCACTGTGGCGTGGTGAAAACACCAGAAAACGTGTTTCTTGCATCAAATAGCTCGAAAAGAGCGATCTAGATGATTCTGCATACTTCTGACAGAAGACTCACCAAGATTATCACAGAAATTGCATATCTCAGCTGGAAACCCCACGAAAACCAAGATATCGCCGGTTCTGCATATCAGACGCACTATGGAGTGGTGAAAACATCAGAAAACGTGTATCTCGCATTAACCAGCTCGAAAAGAGCGTTCTCGATGATTCTGCATACTTCTCATAGATGAAACACCAAGATTATCGCAGAAAATGCATATTTCAGCTGGAAACCCCACGAAAACCAAGTTATCGGCGGCTCTACATATCAAACGCACTGTGGAGTGGTCAAAACAACCAGATAACGTGTTTCGCGCTTTAAATAGCTCGAAACGAGCGATCTAGATGATTCTGCATACTTCTGACTGAAGTCTCACCAATATGATCGCAGAAAATGCATATCTCAGCTTGAAACCCGACGAAAACCACGATGTCGCCGGTTCTGCATATCAAACGCACTGTGGTGTGGTGAAAACACCAGAAAACGTGTTTCTTGCATCAAATAGCTCGAAAAGAGCGATCTAGATGATTCTGCATACTTCTGACAGAAGACTCACCAAGATTATCACAGAAAATGCATATCTCAGCTGGAAACTCCAGGAAAACCAAGATATCGCCGGTTGTGCATATCAAACGCCCTGTGGAGTGATGAAAACACCAGATAACGTGTTTCTCGCATTAAATAGCTCGAATAGAGCGATCGCGATGATTCTGCATACTTCTGACAGAAGTCTCACCAAGATTATCGCAGAAAATGCATATCTCAGCTTGAAACCTTACGAAAATCAAGATGTCGCCGGTTCTGCATATCAAACGCACTGTGGAGTGGTGAAAACAACCAGATAACGTGTTTCTCGCATTAAACAGCTCGAAACGAGCGATCTAGGTGATTCTGCATACTTCTGACTGAAGTCTCACCAATATGGTCGCAGAAAATGCATATCTCAGCTTGAAACCCGACGAAAAACACGATGTCGCCGGTTCTGCATATCAAACGAACTGTGGAGTGGTGAAAACACCAGAAAACGTGTTTCTCGCATCAACTAGCTCGAAAAGAGCGATCTAGATGATTCTGCATACTTCTGACAGAAGACTCACCAAGATTATCGCAGAAAATGCATATCTCAGCTTGAAACCTCACGAAAATCAAGATGTCGCCGGTTCTGCATATCAAACGCACTGTGGAGTGGTGAAAACACCAGAAAACGTGTTTCTCGCATCAAATAGCTCGAAAAGAGCGATCTAGATGATTCTGCATACTTCTGACAGAAGACTCACCAATATGATCGCAGAAAATGCAATTCTCAGCTTGAAACCCGACGAAAACCACGATGTCGACTGTTCTGCATATCAAACGCACTGTGGAGTGGTGAAAACACCAGAAAACGTGTTTCTCGCATCAAATAGCTCGAAAAGAGCGATCTAGATGATTCTGCATACTTCTGACAGAAGACTCACCAAGATTATCGCAGAAAATGCATATCTCAGCTTGAAACCTCACGAAAATCAAGATGTCGCCGGTTCTGCATATCAAACGCACTGTGGAGTGGTGAAAACAACCAGATAACGTGTTTCTCGCATTAAATAACTCGAATCGAGCGATCTAGATGATTCAGCAATACTTCTGACTGAAGTCTCACCAATATTATCGCAGAAAATGCATATTTCAGCTGGAATCCCCACGAAAACCAAGTTATCGGCGGTTCTACATATCAAACGCACTGTGGAGTGGTCAAAACACCAGAAAACGTGTTTCTCGCATTAAGTAGCTCGAAAAGAGCGATCTAGATGATACTGCATACTTCTGACAGAATTCTTACCAAGATTATCGTTGAAAATGCATATCCCAGCTTGAACTCCGACGAAATCCAAGATGTCGCCGGTTCTGCAAGTTAAACGCACTGTGGCGTGGTGAAAACACCAGAAAACGTGTTTCTCGCATCAAATAGCTCGAAAAGAGCGATCTAGATGATTCTGCATACTTCTGACAGAAGACTCACCAAGATTATCGCGGAAAATGCATATCTCAGCTGGAAACCCCACGAAAACCAAGATATCGCCGGATCTGCATATCAGACGCACTATGGAGTGGTGAAAACAACCAGATAACGTGTTTCGCGCTTTAAATAGCTCGAAACGAGCGATCTAGATGATTCTGCATACTTCTGACTGAAGTCTCACCAATATGATCGCAGAAAATGCATATCACAGCTTGAATCCCGACGAAAACCACGATGTCGCCGGTTCTGCATATCAAACGCACTGTGGCGTGGTGAAAACACCAGAAAACGTGTTTCTCGCATCAAATAGCTCGAAAAGAGCGATCTAGATGATTCTGCATACTTCTGACAGAAGACTCACCAAGATTATCGCAGAAAATGCATATTTCAGCTGGAAACACCACGAAAACCAAGTTATCGGCGGCTCTACATATCAAACGCACTGTGGAGTGGTCAAAACAACCAGATAACGTGTTTCGCGCTTTAAATAGCTCGAAACGAGCGATCTAGATGATTCTGCATACTTCTGACTGAAGTCTCACCAATATTATCGCAGAAAATGCATATTTCAGCTGGAATCCCCACGAAAACCAAGTTATCGGCGGTTCTACATATCAAACGCACTGTGGAGTGGTCAAAACATCAGAAAACGTGTTTCTCGCATTAAGTAGCTCGAAAAGAGCGATCTAGATGATACTGCATACTTCTGACAGAATTCTTACCAAGATTATCGTTGAAAATGCATATCCCAGCTTGAACTCCGACGAAATCCAAGATGTCGCCGGTTCTGCAAGTTAAACGCACTGTGGAGTGGTGAAAACACCAGATAACGTGTTTCTCGCATTAAGTAGCTCGAAACGAGCGATCTAGATGATTCTGCATACTTCTGACTAAAGTCTCACCAAGATTATCGCAGAAAATGCATATCTCAGCTTGAAACCCGACCAAAACCACGATGTCGCCGGTTCTGCATATCAAACGCACTGTGGGATGGTGAATACACCAGAAAACGTGTTTCTCGATTTAAATAGCTCGAAAAGAGCGATCTAGATGATTCTGCATACTTCTCATAGATGAAACACAAAGATTATCGCAGAAAATGCATATTTCAGCTGGAAGCCCCACGAAAACCAAGTTATCGGCGGCTCTACATATCAAACGCACTGAGGAGTGGTCAAAACACCAGAAAACTTGTTTTTTCGCATTAAATAGCTCGAAACGAGCGATCTAGATGATTCTGCATAGTTCTGACTAAAGTCTCACCAAGATTATCGCAGAAAATGCATATCTCAGCTGGAAACCCCACGAAAACCAAGATATCGCCGGTTCTGCATATCAAACGCACTGTGGAGTGGTGAAAACAACAAGATAACGTGTTTCTCGCTTTAAATAGCTCGAAACGAGCGATCTAGATGATTCTGCATACTTCTGACTGAAGTCTCACCAATATTATCGCAGAAAATGCTATATCTCAGCTTGAAACCCGACGGAAACCACGATGTCGCCGGTTCTGCATATCAAACGCACTGTGGCGTGGTGAAAACACCAGAAAACGTGTTTCTCGCATCAAATAGCTCGAAAAGAGCGATCTAGATGATTCTGCATACTTCTGACAGAAGACTCACCAAGATTATCGCAGAAAATGCATATTTCAGCTGGAAACACCACGAAAACCAAGTTATCGGCGGCTCTACATATCAAACGCACTGTGGAGTGGTCAAAACAACCAGATAACGTGTTTCGCGCTTTAAATAGCTCGAAACGAGCGATCTAGATGATTCTGCATACTTCTGACTGAAGTCTCACCAATATTATCGCAGAAAATGTATATTTCAGCTGGAATCCCCACGAAAACCAAGTTATCGGCGGTTCTACATATCAAACGCACTGTGGAGTGGTCAAAACACCAGAAAACGTGTTTCTCGCATTAAGTAGCTCGAAAAGAGCGATCTAGATGATACTGCATACTTCTGACAGAATTCTTACCAAGATTATCGTTGAAAATGCATATCCCAGCTTGAACTCCGACGAAATCCAAGATGTCGCCGGTTCTGCAAGTTAAACGCACTGTGGAGTGGTGAAAACACCAGATAACGTGTTTCTCGCATTAAGTAGTTCGAAACGAGCGATCTAGATGATTCTGCATACTTCTGACTAAAGTCTCACCAAGACTATCGCAGAAAATGCATATCTCAGCTTGAAACCCGACCAAAACCACGATGTCGCCGGTTCTGCATATCAAACGCACTGTGGGGTGGTGAATACACCAGAAAACGTGTTTCTCGATTTAAATAGCTCGAAACGAGCGATCTAGATGATTCTGCATACTTCTGACTGAAGTCTCACCAATATTATCGCAGAAAATGCATATTTCAGCTGGAATCCCCACGAAAACCAAGTTATCGGCGGCTCTACATATCAAACGCACTGTGGAGTGGTCAAAACACCAGAAAACTTGTTTTTTCGCATTAAATAGCTCGAAACGAGCGATCTAGATGATTCTGCATAGTTCTGACTACAGTCTCACCAAGATTATCGCAGAAAATGCATATCTCAGCTGGAAACCCCACGAAAACCAAGATATCGCCGGTTCTGCATATCAAACGCCCTGTGGAGTGATGAAAACACCAGATAACGTGTTTCTCGCATTAGATAGCTCGAATAGAGCGATCGCGATGATTCTGCATACTTCTGACAGAAGACTCACCAAGATTATCGCAGAAAATGCATATCTCAGCTTGAAACCCGACCGAAACCAAGATATCTCCGTTTCTGCATATCAAACGCACTGTGGAGTGGCGAAAACAACCAGATAACGTGTTTCTCGCATTAAATAGCTCGAATAGAGCGATCTCGATGATTCTGCATACTTCTGACAGAATTCTTACCAAGATTATCGTTGAAAATGCATATCCCAGCTTGAACCCCGACGAAATCCAAGATGTCGCCGGTTCTGCAAGTTAAACGCACTGTGGAGTGGTGAAAACACCAGATAACGTGTTTCTCGCATTAAGTAGCTCGAAACGAGCGATCTAGATGATTCTGCATACTTCTGACTAAAGTCTCACCAAGATTATCGCAGAAAATGCATATCTCAGCTTGAAACCCGACCAAAACCACGATGTCGCCGGTTCTGCATATCAAACGCACTGTGGGGTGGTGAATACACCAGAAAACGTGTTTCTCGAATTAAATAGCTCGAAAAGAGCGATCTAGATGATTCTGCATACTTCTGACAGAAGACTCACCAAGATTATCGCAGAAAATGCATATCTCAGCTTGAAACCCGACCGAAACCAAGATATCTCCGTTTCTGCATATCAAACGCACTGTGGAGTGGCGAAAACAACCAGATAACGTGTTTCTCGCATTAAATAGCTCGAATAGAGCGATCTCGATGATTCTGCATACTTCTGACAGAATTCTTACCAAGATTATCGTTGAAAATGCATATCCCAGCTTGAACCCCGACGAAATCCAAGATGTCGCCGGTTCTGCAAGTTAAACGCACTGTGGAGTGGTGAAAACACGAGATAACGTGTTTCTCGCATTAAGTAGCTCGAAACGAGCGATCTAGATGATTCTGCATACCTCTGACTAAAGTCTCACCAAGATTATCGCAGAAAATGCATATCTCAGCTTGAAACCCGACCAAAACCACGATGTCGCCGGTTCTGCATATCAAACGCACTGTGGGGTGGTGAATACACCAGAAAACGTGTTTCTCGAATTAAATAGCTCGTAAAGAGCGATCTAGATGATTCTGCATACTTCTCATAGATGAAACACAAAGATTATCGCAGAAAATGCATATTTCAGCTGGAAGCCCCACGAAAACCAAGTTATCGGCGGCTCTACATATCAAACGCACTGTGGAGTGGTCAAAACAACCAGATAACGTGTTTCTCGCTTTAAATAGCTCGAAACGAGCGATCTAGATGATTCTGCATACTTCTGACTGAAGTCTCACCAAGATTATCGCAGAAAATGCATATCTCAGCTGGAAACCCCACGAAAACCAAGATATCGCCGGTTCTGCATATCAAACGCACTGTGGAGTGGTGAAAACAACCAGATAACGTGTTTCTCGCATTAAATAGCTCGAATAGAGCGATCTCGATGATTCTGCATACTTCTGACAGAAGACTCACCAAGATTATCGCAGAAAATGCATATCTCAGCTGGAAACCCCACGAAAACCAAGATATCGCCGGTTCTGCATATCAAACGCACTGTGGAGTGGTGAAAACAACCAGATAACGTGTTTCTCGCTTTAAATAGCTCGAAACGAGCGATCTAGATGATTCTGCATACTTCTGACTGAAGTCTCACCAATATTATCGCAGAAAATGCTATATCTCAGCTTGAAACCCGACGAAAACCACGATGTCGCCGGTTCTGCATATCAAACGCACTGTGGCGTGGTGAAAACACCAGAAAACGTGTTTCTCGCATTAAATAGCTCGAAAAGAGCGATCTAGATGATTCTGCATACTTCTGACAGAAGACTCACCAAGATTATCACAGAAATTGCATATCTCAGCTGGAAACCCCACGAAAACCAAGATATCGCCGGTTCTGCATATCAGACGCACTATGGAGTGGTGAAAACATCAGAAAACGTGTATCTCGCATTAACTAGCTCGAAAAGAGCGTTCTCGATGATTCTGCATACTTCTCATAGATGAAACACCAAGATTATCGCAGAAAATGCATATTTCAGCTGGAAACCCCACGAAAACCAAGTTATCGGCGGCTCTACATATCAATCGCACTGTGGAGTGGTCAAAACAACCAGATAACGTGTTTCTCGCTTTAAATAGCTCGAAACGAGCGATCTAGATGATTCTGCATACTTCTGACTGAAGTCTCACCAATATGATCGCAGAAGATGCATATCTCAGCTTGAAACCCGACGAAAACCACGATGTCGCCGGTTCTGCATATCAAACGCACTGTGGCGTGGTGAAAACACCAGAAAACGTGTTTCTCGCATCAAATAGCTCGAAAAGAGCGATCTAGATGATTCTGCATACTTCTGACAGAAGACTCACCAATATGATCGCAGAAAATGCATATCTCAGCTTGAAACCCGACGAAAACCACGATGTCGACTGTTCTGCATATCAAACGCACTGTGGAGTGGTGAAAACACCAGAAAACGTGTTTCTCGCATCAAATAGCTCGAAAAGAGCGATCTAGATGATTCTGCATACTTCTGACAGAAGACTCACCAAGATTATTGCAGAAAATGCATATCTCAGCTTGAAACCTCACGAAAATCAAGATGTCGCCGGTTCTGCATATCAAACGCACTGTGGAGTGGTGAAAACAACCAGATAACGTGTTTCTCGCATTAAATAACTCGAATCGAGCGATCTAGATGATTCTGCATACTTCTGACTGAAGTCTCACCAATATTATCGCAGAAAATGCATATTTCAGCTGGAATCCCCACGAAAACCAAGTTATCGGCGGTTCTACATATCAAACGCACTGTGGAGTGGTCAAAACACCAGAAAACGTGTTTCTCGCATTAAGTAGCTCGAAAAGAGCGATCTAGATGATACTGCATACTTCTGACAGCATTCTTACCAAGATTATCGTTGAAAATGCATATCCCAGCTTGAACTCCGACGAAATCCAAGATGTCGCCGGTTCTGCAAGTTAAACGCACTGTGGAGTGGTGAAAACACCAGATAACGTGTTTCTCGCATTAAGTAGCTCGAAACGAGCGATCTAGATGATTCTGCATACTTCTGACTAAAGTCTCACCAAGATTATCGCAGAAAATGCATATCTCAGCTTGAAACCCGACCAAAACCACGATGTCGCCGGTTCTGCATATCAAACGCACTGTGGGGTGGTGAATACACCAGAAAACGTGTTTCTCGATTTAAATAGCTCGAGAAGAGCGATCTAGATGACTCTGCATACTTCCCATAGATGAAACACAAAGATTATCGCAGAAAATGCATATTTCAGCTGGAAGCCCCACGAAAACCAAGTTATCGGCGGCTCTACATATCAAACGCACTGAGGAGTGGTCAAAACACCAGAAAACTTGTTTTTTCGCATTAAATAGCTCGAAACGAGCGATCTAGATGATTCTGCATAGTTCTGACTAAAGTCTCACCAAGATTATCGCAGAAAATGCATATCTCAGCTGGAAACCCCACGAACACCAAGATATCGCCGGTTCTGCATATCAAACGCACTGTGCAGTGGTGAAAACAACCAGATAACGTGTTTCTCGCTTTAAATAGCTCGAAACGAGCGATCTAGATGATTCTGCATACTTCTGACTGAAGTCTCACCAATATTATCGCAGAAAATGCTATATCTCAGCTTGAAACCCGACGAAAACCACGATGTCGCCGGTTCTGCATATCAAACGCACTGTGGCGTGGTGAAAACACCAGAAAACGTGTTTCTCGCTTTAAATAGCTCGAAACGAGCGATCTAGATGATTCTGCATACTTCTGACTGAAGTCTCACCAATATGATCGCAGAAAATGCATATCTCAGCTTGAAACCCGACGAAAACCACGATGTCGCCGGTTCTGCATATCAAACGCACTGTGGCGTGGTGAAAACACCAGAAAACGTGTTTCTTGCATCAAATAGCTCGAAAAGAGCGATCTAGATGATTCTGCATACTTCTGACAGAAGACTCACCAAGATTATCGCAGAAAATGCATATTTCAGCTGGAAACACCACGAAAACCAAGTTATCGGCGGCTCTACATATCAAACGCACTGTGGAGTGGTCAAAACAACCAGATAACGTGTTTCGCGCTTTAAATAGCTCGAAACGAGCGATCTAGATGATTCTGCATACTTCTGACTGAAGTCTCACCAATATTATCGCAGAAAATGTATATTTCAGCTGGAATCCCCACGAAAACCAAGTTATCGGCGGTTCTACATATCAAACGCACTGTGGAGTGGTCAAAACACCAGAAAACGTGTTTCTCGCATTAAGTAGCTCGAAAAGAGCGATCTAGATGATACTGCATACTTCTGACAGAATTCTTACCAAGATTATCGTTGAAAATGCATATCCCAGCTTGAAACCCGACGAAAACCACGATGTCGCCGGTTCTGCATATCAAACGCACTGTGGGGTGGTGAATACACCAGAAAACGTGTTTCTCGATTTAAATAGCTCGAAAAGAGCGATCTAGATGACTCTGCATACTTCCCATAGATGAAACACAAAGATTATCGCAGAAAATGCATATTTCAGCTGGAAGCCCCACGAAAACCAAGTTATCGGCGGCTCTACATATCAAACGCACTGAGGAGTGGTCAAAACACCAGAAAACTTGTTTTTTCGCATTAAATAGCTCGAAACGAGCGATCTAGATGATTCTGCATACTTCTGACTGAAGTCTCACCAATATTATCGCAGAAAATGCTATATCTCAGCTTGAAACCCGACGAAAACCACGATGTCGCCGGTTCTGCATATCAAACGCACTGTGGCGTGGTGAAAACACCAGAAAACGTGTTTCTCGCTTTAAATACCTCGAAACGAGCGATCTAGATGATTCTGCATACTTCTGACTGAAGTCTCACCAATATGATCGCAGAAAATGCATATCTCAGCTTGAAACCCGACGAAAACCACGATGTCGCCGGTTCTGCATATCAAACGCACTGTGGCGTGGTGAAAACACCAGAAAACGTGTTTCTTGCATCAAATAGCTCGAAAAGAGCGATCTAGATGATTCTGCATACTTCTGACAGAAGACTCACCAAGATTATCGCAGAAAATGCATATTTCAGCTGGAAACACCACGAAAACCAAGTTATCGGCGGCTCTACATATCAAACGCACTGTGGAGTGGTCAAAACAACCAGATAACGTGTTTCGCGCTTTAAATAGCTCGAAACGAGCGATCTAGATGATTCTGCATACTTCTGACTGAAGTCTCACCAATATTATCGCAGAAAATGTATATTTCAGCTGGAATCCCCACGAAAACCAAGTTATCGGCGGTTCTACATATCAAACGCACTGTGGAGTGGTCAAAACACCAGAAAACGTGTTTCTCGCATTAAGTAGCTCGAAAAGAGCGATCTAGATGATACTGCATACTTCTGACAGAATTCTTACCAAGATTATCGCAGAAAATGCATATCTCAGCTTGAAACCCGACCAAAACCACGATGTCGCCGGTTCTGCATATCAAACGCACTGTGGGGTGGTGAATACACCAGAAAACGTGTTTCTCGATTTAAATAGCTCGAAAAGAGCGATCTAGATGACTCTGCATACTTCCCATAGATGAAACACAAAGATTATCGCAGAAAATGCATATTTCAGCTGGAAGCCCCACGAAAACCAAGTTATCGGCGGCTCTACATATCAAACGCACTGAGGAGTGGTCAAAACACCAGAAAACTTGTTTTTTCGCATTAAATAGCTCGAAACGAGCGATCTAGATGATTCTGCATAGTTCTGACTAAAGTCTCACCAAGATTATCGCAGAAAATGCATATCTCAGCTGGAAACCCCACGAACACCAAGATATCGCCGGTTCTGCATATCAAACGCACTGAGGAGTGGTCAAAACACCAGAAAACTTGTTTTTTCGCATTAAATAGCTCGAAACGAGCGATCTAGATGATTCTGCATAGTTCTGACTAAAGTCTCACCAAGATTATCGCAGAAAATGCATATCTCAGCTGGAAACCCCACGAAAACCAAGATATCGCCGGTTCTGCATATCAAACGCACTGTGGAGTGGTGAAAACAACAAGATAACGTGTTTCTCGCTTTAAATAGCTCGAAACGAGCGATCTAGATGATTCTGCATACTTCTGACTGAAGTCTCACCAATATTATCGCAGAAAATGCTATATCTCAGCTTGAAACCCGACGGAAACCACGATGTCGCCGGTTCTGCATATCAAACGCACTGTGGCGTGGTGAAAACACCAGAAAACGTGTTTCTCGCATCAAATAGCTCGAAAAGAGCGATCTAGATGATTCTGCATACTTCTGACAGAAGACTCACCAAGATTATCGCAGAAAATGCATATTTCAGCTGGAAACACCACGAAAACCAAGTTATCGGCGGCTCTACATATCAAACGCACTGTGGAGTGGTCAAAACAACCAGATAACGTGTTTCGCGCTTTAAATAGCTCGAAACGAGCGATCTAGATGATTCTGCATACTTCTGACTGAAGTCTCACCAATATTATCGCAGAAAATGTATATTTCAGCTGGAATCCCCACGAAAACCAAGTTATCGGCGGTTCTACATATCAAACGCACTGTGGAGTGGTCAAAACACCAGAAAACGTGTTTCTCGCATTAAGTAGCTCGAAAAGAGCGATCTAGATGATACTGCATACTTCTGACAGAATTCTTACCAAGATTATCGTTGAAAATGCATATCCCAGCTTGAACTCCGACGAAATCCAAGATGTCGCCGGTTCTGCAAGTTAAACGCACTGTGGAGTGGTGAAAACACCAGATAACGTGTTTCTCGCATTAAGTAGTTCGAAACGAGCGATCTAGATGATTCTGCATACTTCTGACTAAAGTCTCACCAAGACTATCGCAGAAAATGCATATCTCAGCTTGAAACCCGACCAAAACCACGATGTCGCCGGTTCTGCATATCAAACGCACTGTGGGGTGGTGCATACACCAGAAAACGTGTTTCTCGATTTAAATAGCTCGAAACGAGCGATCTAGATGATTCTGCATACTTCTGACTGAAGTCTCACCAATATTATCGCAGAAAATGCATATTTCAGCTGGAATCCCCACGAAAACCAAGTTATCGGCGGCTCTACATATCAAACGCACTGTGGAGTGGTCAAAACACCAGAAAACTTGTTTTTTCGCATTAAATAGCTCGAAACGAGCGATCTAGATGATTCTGCATAGTTCTGACTACAGTCTCACCAAGATTATCGCAGAAAATGCATATCTCAGCTGGAAACCCCACGAAAACCAAGATATCGCCGGTTCTGCATATCAAACGCCCTGTGGAGTGATGAAAACACCAGATAACGTGTTTCTCGCATTAGATAGCTCGAATAGAGCGATCGCGATGATTCTGCATACTTCTGACAGAAGACTCACCAAGATTATCGCAGAAAATGCATATCTCAGCTTGAAACCCGACCGAAACCAAGATATCTCCGTTTCTGCATATCAAACGCACTGTGGAGTGGCGAAAACAACCAGATAACGTGTTTCTCGCATTAAATAGCTCGAATAGAGCGATCTCGATGATTCTGCATACTTCTGACAGAATTCTTACCAAGATTATCGTTGAAAATGCATATCCCAGCTTGAACCCCGACGAAATCCAAGATGTCGCCGGTTCTGCAAGTTAAACGCACTGTGGAGTGGTGAAAACACCAGATAACGTGTTTCTCGCATTAAGTAGCTCGAAACGAGCGATCTAGATGATTCTGCATACTTCTGACTAAAGTCTCACCAAGATTATCGCAGAAAATGCATATCTCAGCTTGAAACCCGACCAAAACCACGATGTCGCCGGTTCTGCATATCAAACGCACTGTGGGGTGGTGAATACACCAGAAAACGTGTTTCTCGAATTAAATAGCTCGAAAAGAGCGATCTAGATGATTCTGCATACTTCTGACAGAAGACTCACCAAGATTATCGCAGAAAATGCATATCTCAGCTTGAAACCCGACCGAAACCAAGATATCTCCGTTTCTGCATATCAAACGCACTGTGGAGTGGCGAAAACAACCAGATAACGTGTTTCTCGCATTAAATAGCTCGAATAGAGCGATCTCGATGATTCTGCATACTTCTGACAGAATTCTTACCAAGATTATCGTTGAAAATGCATATCCCAGCTTGAACCCCGACGAAATCCAAGATGTCGCCGGTTCTGCAAGTTAAACGCACTGTGGAGTGGTGAAAACACGAGATAACGTGTTTCTCGCATTAAGTAGCTCGAAACGAGCGATCTAGATGATTCTGCATACTTCTGACTAAAGTCTCACCAAGATTATCGCAGAAAATGCATATCTCAGCTTGAAACCCGACCAAAACCACGATGTCGCCGGTTCTGCATATCAAACGCACTGTGGGGTGGTGAATACACCAGAAAACGTGTTTCTCGAATTAAATAGCTCGTAAAGAGCGATCTAGATGATTCTGCATACTTCTCATAGATGAAACACAAAGATTATCGCAGAAAATGCATATTTCAGCTGGAAGCCCCACGAAAACCAAGTTATCGGCGGCTCTACATATCAAACGCACTGTGGAGTGGTCAAAACAACCAGATAACGTGTTTCTCGCTTTAAATAGCTCGAAACGAGCGATCTAGATGATTCTGCATACTTCTGACTGAAGTCTCACCAAGATTATCGCAGAAAATGCATATCTCAGCTGGAAACCCCACGAAAACCAAGATATCGCCGGTTCTGCATATCAAACGCACTGTGGAGTGGTGAAAACAACCAGATAACGTGTTTCTCGCATTAAATAGCTCGAATAGAGCGATCTCGATGATTCTGCATACTTCTGACAGAAGACTCACCAAGATTATCGCAGAAAATGCATATCTCAGCTGGAAACCCCACGAAAACCAAGATATCGCCGGTTCTGCATATCAAACGCACTGTGGAGTGGTGAAAACAACCAGATAACGTGTTTCTCGCTTTAAATAGCTCGAAACGAGCGATCTAGATGATTCTGCATACTTCTGACTGAAGTCTCACCAATATTATCGCAGAAAATGCTATATCTCAGCTTGAAACCCGACGAAAACCACGATGTCGCCGGTTCTGCATATCAAACGCACTGTGGCGTGGTGAAAACACCAGAAAACGTGTTTCTCGCATTAAATAGCTCGAAAAGAGCGATCTAGATGATTCTGCATACTTCTGACAGAAGACTCACCAAGATTATCACAGAAATTGCATATCTCAGCTGGAAACCCCACGAAAACCAAGATATCGCCGGTTCTGCATATCAGACGCACTATGGAGTGGTGAAAACATCAGAAAACGTGTATCTCGCATTAACTAGCTCGAAAAGAGCGTTCTCGATGATTCTGCATACTTCTCATAGATGAAACACCAAGATTATCGCAGAAAATGCATATTTCAGCTGGAAACCCCACGAAAACCAAGTTATCGGCGGCTCTACATATCAATCGCACTGTGGAGTGGTCAAAACAACCAGATAACGTGTTTCTCGCTTTAAATAGCTCGAAACGAGCGATCTAGATGATTCTGCATACTTCTGACTGAAGTCTCACCAATATGATCGCAGAAGATGCATATCTCAGCTTGAAACCCGACGAAAACCACGATGTCGCCGGTTCTGCATATCAAACGCACTGTGGCGTGGTGAAAACACCAGAAAACGTGTTTCTCGCATCAAATAGCTCGAAAAGAGCGATCTAGATGATTCTGCATACTTCTGACAGAAGACTCACCAATATGATCGCAGAAAATGCATATCTCAGCTTGAAACCCGACGAAAACCACGATATCGACTGTTCTGCATATCAAACGCACTGTGGAGTGGTGAAAACACCAGAAAACGTGTTTCTCGCATCAAATAGCTCGAAAAGAGCGATCTAGATGATTCTGCATACTTCTGACAGAAGACTCACCAAGATTATTGCAGAAAATGCATATCTCAGCTTGAAACCTCACGAAAATCAAGATGTCGCCGGTTCTGCATATCAAACGCACTGTGGAGTGGTGAAAACAACCAGATAACGTGTTTCTCGCATTAAATAACTCGAATCGAGCGATCTAGATGATTCTGCATACTTCTGACTGAAGTCTCACCAATATTATCGCAGAAAATGCATATTTCAGCTGGAATCCCCACGAAAACCAAGTTATCGGCGGTTCTACATATCAAACGCACTGTGGAGTGGTCAAAACACCAGAAAACGTGTTTCTCGCATTAAGTAGCTCGAAAAGAGCGATCTAGAAGATACTGCATACTTCTGACAGCATTCTTACCAAGATTATCGTTGAAAATGCATATCCCAGCTTGAACTCCGACGAAATCCAAGATGTCGCCGGTTCTGCAAGTTAAACGCACTGTGGAGTGGTGAAAACACCAGATAACGTGTTTCTCGCATTAAGTAGCTCGAAACGAGCGATCTAGATGATTCTGCATACTTCTGACTAAAGTCTCACCAAGATTATCGCAGAAAATGCATATCTCAGCTTGAAACCCGACCAAAACCACGATGTCGCCGGTTCTGCATATCAAACGCACTGTGGGGTGGTGAATACACCAGAAAACGTGTTTCTCGATTTAAATAGCTCGAAAAGAGCGATCTAGATGACTCTGCATACTTCCCATAGATGAAACACAAAGATTATCGCAGAAAATGCATATTTCAGCTGGAAGCCCCACGAAAACCAAGTTATCGGCGGCTCTACATATCAAACGCACTGAGGAGTGGTCAAAACACCAGAAAACTTGTTTTCTCGCATTAAGTAGCTCGAAAAGAGCGATCTAGAAGATACTGCATACTTCTGACAGCATTCTTACCAAGATTATCGTTGAAAATGCATATCCCAGCTTGAACTCCGACGAAATCCAAGATGTCGCCGGTTCTGCAAGTTAAACGCACTGTGGAGTGGTGAAAACAACCAGATAACGTGTTTCTCGCTTTAAATAGCTCGAAACGAGCGATCTAGATGATTCTGCATACTTCTGACTGAAGTCTCACCAATATTATCGCAGAAAATGCTATATCTCAGCTTGAAACCCGACGAAAACCACGATGTCGCCGGTTCTGCATATCAAACGCACTGTGGCGTGGTGAAAACACCAGAAAACGTGTTTCTCGCTTTAAATAGCTCGAAACGAGCGATCTAGATGATTCTGCATACTTCTGACTGAAGTCTCACCAATATGATCGCAGAAAATGCATATCTCAGCTTGAAACCCGACGAAAACCACGATGTCGCCGGTTCTGCATATCAAACGCACTGTGGCGTGGTGAAAACACCAGAAAACGTGTTTCTTGCATCAAATAGCTCGAAAAGAGCGATCTAGATGATTCTGCATACTTCTGACAGAAGACTCACCAAGATTATCACAGAAATTGCATATCTCAGCTGGAAACCCCACGAAAACCAAGATATCGCCGGTTCTGCATATCAGACGCACTATGGAGTGGTGAAAACATCAGAAAACGTGTATCTCGCATTAACCAGCTCGAAAAGAGCGATCTAGATGATTCTGCATACTTCTGACAGAAGACTCACCAAGATTATCGCAGAAAATGCATATTTCAGCTGGAAACCCCACGAAAACCAAGTTATCGGCGGCTCTACATATCAAACGCACTGTGGAGTGGTCAAAACAACCAGATAACGTGTTTCGCGCTTTAAATAGCTCGAAACGAGCGATCTAGATGATTCTGCATACTTCTGACTGAAGTCTCACCAATATGATCGCAGAAAATGCATATCTCAGCTTGAAACCCGACGAAAACCACGATGTCGCCGGTTCTGCATATCAAACGCACTGTGGCGTGGTGAAAACACCAGAAAACGTGTTTCTTGCATCAAATAGCTCGAAAAGAGCGATCTAGATGATTCTGCATACTTCTGACAGAAGACTCACCAAGATTATCACAGAAAATGCATATCTCAGCTGGAAACTCCAGGAAAACCAAGATATCGCCGGTTGTGCATATCAAACGCCCTGTGGAGTGATGAAAACACCAGATAACGTGTTTCTCGCATTAAATAGCTCGAATAGAGCGATCGCGATGATTCTGCATACTTCTGACAGAAGTCTCACCAAGATTATCGCAGAAAATGCATATCTCAGCTTGAAACCTTACGAAAATCAAGATGTCGCCGGTTCTGCATATCAAACGCACTGTGGAGTGGTGAAAACAACCAGATAACGTGTTTCTCGCATTAAACAGCTCGAAACGAGCGATCTAGGTGATTCTGCATACTTCTGACTGAAGTCTCACCAATATGGTCGCAGAAAATGCATATCTCAGCTTGAAACCCGACGAAAAACACGATGTCGCCGGTTCTGCATATCAAACGAACTGTGGAGTGGTGAAAACACCAGAAAACGTGTTTCTCGCATCAACTATCTCGAAAAGAGCGATCTAGATGATTCTGCATACTTCTGACAGAAGACTCACCAAGATTATCGCAGAAAATGCATATCTCAGCTTGAAACCTCACGAAAATCAAGATGTCGCCGGTTCTGCATATCAAACGCACTGTGGAGTGGTGAAAACACCAGAAAACGTGTTTCTCGCATCAAATAGCTCGAAAAGAGCGATCTAGATGATTCTGCATACTTCTGACAGAAGACTCACCAATATGATCGCAGAAAATGCATATCTCAGCTTGAAACCCGACGAAAACCACGATGTCGACTGTTCTGCATATCAAACGCACTGTGGAGTGGTGAAAACACCAGAAAACGTGTTTCTCGCATCAAATAGCTCGAAAAGAGCGATCTAGATGATTCTGCATACTTCTGACAGAAGACTCACCAAGATTATCGCAGAAAATGCATATCTCAGCTTGAAACCTCACGAAAATCAAGATGTCGCCGGTTCAGCATATCAAACGCACTGTGGAGTGGTGAAAACAACCAGATAACGTGTTTCTCGCATTAAATAACTCGAATCGAGCGATCTAGATGATTCTGCATACTTCTGACTGAAGTCTCACCAATATTATCGCAGAAAATGCATATTTCAGCTGGAATCCCCACGAAAACCAAGTTATCGGCGGTTCTACATATCAAACGCACTGTGGAGTGGTCAAAACACCAGAAAACGTGTTTCTCGCATTAAGTAGCTCGAAAAGAGCGATCTAGATGATACTGCATACTTCTGACAGAATTCTTACCAAGATTATCGTTGAAAATGCATATCCCAGCTTGAACTCCGACGAAATCCAAGATGTCGCCGGTTCTGCAAGTTAAACGCACTGTGGCGTGGTGAAAACACCAGAAAACGTGTTTCTCGCATCAAATAGCTCGAAAAGAGCGATCTAGATGATTCTGCATACTTCTGACAGAAGACTCACCAAGATTATCGCGGAAAATGCATATCTCAGCTGGAAACCCCACGAAAACCAAGATATCGCCGGATCTGCATATCAGACGCACTATGGAGTGGTGAAAACAACCAGATAACGTGTTTCGCGCTTTAAATAGCTCGAAACGAGCGATCTAGATGATTCTGCATACTACTGACTTTAGTCTCACCAATATGATCGCAGAAAATGCATATCACAGCTTGAATCCCGACGAAAACCACGATGTCGCCGGTTCTGCATATCAAACGCACTGTGGCGTGGGGAAAACACCAGAAAACGTGTTTCTCGCATCAAATAGCTCGAAAAGAGCGATCTAGATGATTCTGCATACTTCTGACAGAAGACTCACCAAGATTATCGCAGAAAATGCATATTTCAGCTGGAAACACCACGAAAACCAAGTTATCGGCGGCTCTACATATCAAACGCACTGTGGAGTGGTCAAAACAACCAGATAACGTGTTTCGCGCTTTAAATAGCTCGAAACGAGCGATCTAGATGATTCTGCATACTTCTGACTGAAGTCTCACCAATATTATCGCAGAAAATGCATATTTCAGCTGGAATCCCCACGAAAACCAAGTTATCGGCGGTTCTACATATCAAACGCACTGTGGAGTGGTCAAAACATCAGAAAACGTGTTTCTCGCATTAAGTAGCTCGAAAAGAGCGATCTAGATGATACTGCATACTTCTGACAGAATTCTTACCAAGATTATCGTTGAAAATGCATATCCCAGCTTGAACTCCGACGAAATCCAAGATGTCGCCGGTTCTGCAAGTTAAACGCACTGTGGAGTGGTGAAAACACCAGATAACGTGTTTCTCGCATTAAGTAGCTCGAAACGAGCGATCTAGATGATTCTGCATACTTCTGACTAAAGTCTCACCAAGATTATCGCAGAAAATGCATATCTCAGCTTGAAACCCGACCAAAACCACGATGTCGCCGGTTCTGCATATCAAACGCACTGTGGGATGGTGAATACACCAGAAAACGTGTTTCTCGATTTAAATAGCACGAAAAGAGCGATCTAGATGATTCTGCATACTTCTCATAGATGAAACACAAAGATTATCGCAGAAAATGCATATTTCAGCTGGAAGCCCCACGAAAACCAAGTTATCGGCGGCTCTACATATCAAACGCACTGAGGAGTGGTCAAAACACCAGAAAACTTGTTTTTTCGCATTAAATAGCTCGAACCGAGCGATCTAGATGATTCTGCATAGTTCTGACTAAAGTCTCACCAAGATTATCGCAGAAAATGCATATCTCAGCTGGAAACCCCACGAAAACCAAGATATCGCCGGTTCTGCATATCAAACGCACTGTGGAGTGGTGAAAACAACCAGATAACGTGTTTCTCGCTTTAAATAGCTCGAAACGAGCGATCTAGATGATTCTGCATACTTCTGACTGAAGTCTCACCAATATTATCGCAGAAAATGCTATATCTCAGCTTGAAACCCGACGGAAACCACGATGTCGCCGGTTCTGCATATCAAACGCACTGTGGCGTGGTGAAAACACCAGAAAACGTGTTTCTCGCATTAAATAGCTCGAAAAGAGCGATCTAGATGATTCTGCATACTTCTGACAGAAGACTCACCAAGATTATCACAGAAATTGCATATCTCAGCTGGAAACCCCCCGAAAACCAAGATATCGCCGGTTCTGCATATCAGACGCACTATGGAGTGGTGAAAACATCAGAAAACGTGTATCTCGCATTAACCAGCTCGAAAAGAGCGTTCTCGATGATTCTGCATACTTCTCATAGATGAAACACCAAGATTATCGCAGAAAATGCATATTTCAGCTGGAAACCCCACGAAAACCAAGTTATCGGCGGCTCTACATATCAAACGCACTGTGGAGTGGTCAAAACAACCAGATAACGTGTTTCGCGCTTTAAATAGCTCGAAACGAGCGATCTAGATGATTCTGCATACTTCTGACTGAAGTCTCACCTATATGATCGCAGAAAATGCATATCTCAGCTTGAAACCTCACGAAAATCAAGATGTCGCCGGTTCAGCATATCAAACGCACTGTGGAGTGGTGAAAACAACCAGATAACGTGTTTCTCGCATTAAATAACTCGAATCGAGCGATCTAGATGATTCTGCATACTTCTGACTGAAGTCTCACCAATATTATCGCAGAAAATGCATATTTCAGCTGGAAACACCACGAAAACCAAGTTATCGGCGGCTCTACATATCAAACGCACTGTGGAGTGGTCAAAACAACCAGATAACGTGTTTCGCGCTTTAAATAGCTCGAAACGAGCGATCTAGATGATTCTGCATACTTCTGACTGAAGTCTCACCAATATTATCGCAGAAAATGCATATTTCAGCTGGAATCCCCACGAAAACCAAGTTATCGGCGGTTCTACATATCAAACGCACTGTGGAGTGGTCAAAACATCAGAAAACGTGTTTCTCGCATTAAGTAGCTCGAAAAGAGCGATCTAGATGATACTGCATACTTCTGACAGAATTCTTACCAAGATTATCGTTGAAAATGCATATCCCAGCTTGAACTCCGACGAAATCCAAGATGTCGCCGGTTCTGCAAGTTAAACGCACTGTGGCGTGGTGAAAACACCAGAAAACGTGTTTCTCGCATCAAATAGCTCGAAAAGAGCGATCTAGATGATTCTGCATACTTCTGACAGAAGACTCACCAAGATTATCGCGGAAAATGCATATCTCAGCTGGAAACCCCACGAAAACCAAGATATCGCCGGATCTGCATATCAGACGCACTATGGAGTGGTGAAAACAACCAGATAACGTGTTTCGCGCTTTAAATAGCTCGAAACGAGCGATCTAGATGATTCTGCATACTACTGACTTTAGTCTCACCAATATGATCGCAGAAAATGCATATCACAGCTTGAATCCCGACGAAAACCACGATGTCGCCGGTTCTGCATATCAAACGCACTGTGGCGTGGGGAAAACACCAGAAAACGTGTTTCTCGCATCAAATAGCTCGAAAAGAGCGATCTAGATGATTCTGCATACTTCTGACAGAAGACTCACCAAGATTATCGCAGAAAATGCATATTTCAGCTGGAAACACCACGAAAACCAAGTTATCGGCGGCTCTACATATCAAACGCACTGTGGAGTGGTCAAAACAACCAGATAACGTGTTTCGCGCTTTAAATAGCTCGAAACGAGCGATCTAGATGATTCTGCATACTTCTGACTGAAGTCTCACCAATATTATCGCAGAAAATGCATATTTCAGCTGGAATCCCCACGAAAACCAAGTTATCGGCGGTTCTACATATCAAACGCACTGTGGAGTGGTCAAAACATCAGAAAACGTGTTTCTCGCATTAAGTAGCTCGAAAAGAGCGATCTAGATGATACTGCATACTTCTGACAGAATTCTTACCAAGATTATCGTTGAAAATGCATATCCCAGCTTGAACTCCGACGAAATCCAAGATGTCGCCGGTTCTGCAAGTTAAACGCACTGTGGAGTGGTGAAAACACCAGATAACGTGTTTCTCGCATTAAGTAGCTCGAAACGAGCGATCTAGATGATTCTGCATACTTCTGACTAAAGTCTCACCAAGATTATCGCAGAAAATGCATATCTCAGCTTGAAACCCGACCAAAACCACGATGTCGCCGGTTCTGCATATCAAACGCACTGTGGGATGGTGAATACACCAGAAAACGTGTTTCTCGATTTAAATAGCACGAAAAGAGCGATCTAGATGATTCTGCATACTTCTCATAGATGAAACACAAAGATTATCGCAGAAAATGCATATTTCAGCTGGAAGCCCCACGAAAACCAAGTTATCGGCGGCTCTACATATCAAACGCACTGAGGAGTGGTCAAAACACCAGAAAACTTGTTTTTTCGCATTAAATAGCTCGAACCGAGCGATCTAGATGATTCTGCATAGTTCTGACTAAAGTCTCACCAAGATTATCGCAGAAAATGCATATCTCAGCTGGAAACCCCACGAAAACCAAGATATCGCCGGTTTTGCATATCAAACGCACTGTGGAGTGGTGAAAACAACCAGATAACGTGTTTCTCGCTTTAAATAGCTCGAAACGAGCGATCTAGATGATTCTGCATACTTCTGACTGAAGTCTCACCAATATTATCGCAGAAAATGCTATATCTCAGCTTGAAACCCGACGGAAACCACGATGTCGCCGGTTCTGCATATCAAACGCACTGTGGCGTGGTGAAAACACCAGAAAACGTGTTTCTCGCATTAAATAGCTCGAAAAGAGCGATCTAGATGATTCTGCATACTTCTGACAGAAGACTCACCAAGATTATCACAGAAATTGCATATCTCAGCTGGAAACCCCCCGAAAACCAAGATATCGCCGGTTCTGCATATCAGACGCACTATGGAGTGGTGAAAACATCAGAAAACGTGTATCTCGCATTAACCAGCTCGAAAAGAGCGTTCTCGATGATTCTGCATACTTCTCATAGATGAAACACCAAGATTATCGCAGAAAATGCATATTTCAGCTGGAAACCCCACGAAAACCAAGTTATCGGCGGCTCTACATATCAAACGCACTGTGGAGTGGTCAAAACAACCAGATAACGTGTTTCGCGCTTTAAATAGCTCGAAACGAGCGATCTAGATGATTCTGCATACTTCTGACTGAAGTCTCACCTATATGATCGCAGAAAATGCATATCTCAGCTTGAAACCCGACGAAAACCACGATGTCGCCGGTTCTGCATATCAAACGCACTGTGGCGTGGTGAAAACACCAGAAAACGTGTTTCTCGCATCAAATAGCTCGAAAAGAGCGATCTAGATGATTCTGCATACTTCTGACAGAAGACTCACCAAGATTATCGCGGAAAATGCATATCTCAGCTGGAAACCCCACGAAAACCAAGATATCGCCGGTTCTGCATATTAGACGCACTATGGAGTGGTGAAAACACCAGAAAACGTGTATCTCGCATTAACTAGCTCGAAAAGAGCGTTCTCGATGATTCTGCATACTTCTCATAGATGAAACACCAAGATTATCGCAGAAAATGCATATCTCAGCTTGAAACCTCACGAAAATCAAGATGTCGCCGGTTCTGCATATCAAACGCACTGTGGAGTGGTCAAAACACCAGAAAACGTGTTTCTCGCATCAAATAGCTCGAAAAGAGCGATCTAGATGATTCTGCATACTTCTGACAGAAGACTCACCAATATGATCGCAGAAAATGCATATCTCAGCTTGAAACCCGACGAAAACCACGATGTCGACTGTTCTGCATATCAAACGCACTGTGGAGTGGTGAAAACACCAGAAAACGTGTTTCTCGCATCAAATAGCTCGAAAAGAGCGATCTAGATGATTCTGCATACTTCTGACAGAAGACTCACCAAGATTATCGCAGAAAATGCATATCTCAGCTTGAAACCTCACGAAAATCAAGATGTCGCCGGTTCTGCATATCAAACGCCCTGTGGAGTGGTGAAAACACCAGAAAACGTGTTTCTCGCATTAAGTAGCTCGAAAAGAGCGATCTAGATGATACTGCATACTTCTGACAGAATTCTTACCAAGATTATCGTTGAAAATGCATATCCCAGCTTGAACCCCGACGAAATCCAAGATGTCGCCGGTTCTGCAAGTTAAACGCACTGTGGAGTGGTGAAAACACCAGATAACGTGTTTCTCGCATTAAATAGCTCGAAACGAGCGATCTAGGTGATTCTGCATACTTCTGACTGAAGTCTCACCAATATGATCGCAGAAAATGCATATCTCAGCTTGAAACCCGACCAAAACCACGATGTCGCCGGTTCTGCATATCAAACGCACTGTGGGGTGGTGAATACACCAGAAAACGTGTTTCTCGATTTAAATAGCTCGAAAAGAGCGATCTAGATGATTCGGCATACTTCTCATAGATGAAACACAAAGATTATCGCAGAAAATGCACATTTCAGCTGGAAGCCCCTCGAAAACCAAGTTATCGGCGGCTCTACATATCAAACGCACTGTGGAGTGGTCAAAACACCAGAAAACTTGTTATTTCGCATTAAATAGCTCGAAACGAGCGATCTAGATGATTCTGCATAGTTCTGACTAAAGTCTCACCAAGACTATCGCAGAAAATGCATATCTCAGCTGGAAACCCCACGAAAACCAAGATATCGCCGGTTCTGCATATCAGACGCACTATGGAGTGGTGAAAACACCAGAAAACGTGTATCTCGCATTAACTAGCTCGAAAAGAGCGTTATCGATGATTCTGCATACTTCTCATAGATGAAACACCAAGATTGTCGCAGAAAATGCATATCTCAGCTGGAAACCCCACGATAACCAAGATATCGCCGGTTCTGCATATCAAACGCCCTGTGGAGTGATGAAAACACCAGATAACGTGTTTCTCGCATTAAATAGCTCGAATAGAGCGATCGCGATGATTCTGCATACTTCTGACAGAAGACTCACCAAGATTATCGCAGAAAATGCATATCTCAGCTTGAAATCCGACCGAAACCAAGATATCTCCGTTTCTGCTTATCAAACGCACTGTGGAGTGGTGAAAACAACCAGATAACGTGTTTCTCGCATTAAATAGCTCAAATAGAGCGATCTCGATGATTCTGCATACTTCTGACAGAAGACTCACCAAGATTATCGCAGAAAATGCATATCTCAGCTGGAAACCCCACGAAAACCAAGATATCGCCGGTTCTGCATATCAAACGCACTGTGGAGTGGTGAAAGCAAACAGATAACGTGTTTCTCGCATTAAATAGCTCGAATAGAGCGATCTCGATGATTCTGCATACTTCTGACAGAAGACTCACCAAGATTATCACAGAAATTGCATATCTCAGCTGGAAACCCCACGAAAACCAAGTTATCGGCGGCTCTACATATCAAACGCACTGTGGAGTGGTCAAAACAACCAGATAACGTGTTTCTCGCTTTAAATAGCTCGAAACGAGCGATCTAGATGATTCTGCATACTTCTGACTGAAGTCTCACCAATATGATCGCAGAAAATGCATATCTCAGCTTGAAACCCGACGAAAACCACGATGTCGCCGGTTCTGCATATCAAACGCACTGTGGCGTGGTGAAAACACCAGAAAACGTGTTTCTCGCATCAAATAGCTCGAAAAGAGCGATCTAGATGATTCTGCATACTTCTGACAGAAGACTCACCAAGATTATCGCAGAAAATGCATATCTCAGCTGGAAACCCCACGAAAACCAAGATATCGCCGGTTCTGCATATCAGACGCACTATGGAGTGGTGAAAACACCAGAAAACGTGTATCTCGCATTAACTAGCTCGAAAAGAGCGTTCTCGATGATTCTGCATACTTCTCATAGATGAAACACCAAGATTATCGCAGAAAATGCATATTTCAGCTGGAAACCCCACGAAAACAAAGATATCGCCGGTTCTGCATATCAAACGCACTGTGGCGTGGTGAAGACACCAGAAAACCTGTTTCTCGCATTAAATAGCTCGAAAAGAGCGATCTAGATGATTCTGCATACTTCTGACAGAAGACTCACCAAGATTATCACAGAAAATGCATATCTCAGCTGGAAACCCCAGGAAAACCAAGATATCGCCGGTTCTGCATATCAAACGCCCTGTGGAGTGATGAAAACACCAGATAACGTGTTTCTCGCATTAAATAGCTCGAATAGAGCGATCGCGATGATTCTGCATACTTCTGACAGAAGTCTCACCAAGATTATCGCAGAAAATGCATATCTCAGCTTGAAACCTCACGAAAATCAAGATGTCGCCGGTTCTGCATATCAAACGCACTGTGGAGTGGTGAAAACAACCAGATAACGTGTTTCTCGCATTAAATAGCTCGAAACGAGCGATCTAGGTGATTCTGCATACTTCTGACTGAAGTCTCACCAATATGATCGCAGAAAATGCATATCTCAGCTTGAAACCCGACGAAAAACACGATGTCGCCGGTTCTGCATATCAAACGAACTGTGGAGTGGTGAAAACACCAGAAAACGTGATTCTCGCATCAAATAGCTCGAAAAGAGCGATCTAGATGATTCTGCATACTTCTGACAGAAGACTCACCAAGATTATCGCAGAAAATGCATATCTCAGCTTGAAACCTCACGAAAATCAAGATGTCGCCGGTTCTGCATATCAAACGCACTGTGGAGTGGTGAAAACACCAGAAAACGTGTTTCTCGCATCAAGTAGCTCGAAAAGAGCGATCTAGATGATTCTGCATACTTCTGACAGAAGACTCACCAATATGATCGCAGAAAATGCATATCTCAGCTTGAAACCCGACGAAAACCACGATGTCGACTGTTCTGCATATCAAACGCACTGTGGAGTGGTGAAAACACCAGAAAACGTGTTTCTCGCATCAAATAGCTCGAAAAGAGCGATCTAGATGATTCTGCATACTTCTGACAGAAGACTCACCAAGATTATCGCAGAAAATGCAAATCTCAGCTTGAAACCTCACGAAAATCAAGATGTCGCCGGTTCTGCATATCAAACGCACTGTGGAGTGGTCAAAACACCAGAAAACGTGTTTCTCGCATTAAGTAGCTCGAAAAGAGCGATCTAGATGATACTGCATACTTCTGACAGAATTCTTACCAAGATTATCGTAGAAAATGCATATCCCAGCTTGAACCCCGACGAAATTCAAGATGTCGCCGGTTCTGCAAGTTAAACGCACTGTGGAGTGGTGAAAACAACCAGATAACGTGTTTCTCGCTTTAAATAGCTCGAAACGAGCGATCTAGATGATTCTGCATACTTCTGACTGAAGTCTCACCAATATTATCGCAGAAAATGCTATATCTCAGCTTGAAACCCGACGGAAACCACGATGTCGCCGGTTCTGCATATCAAACGCACTGTGGCGTGGTGAAAACACCAGAAAACGTGTTTCTCGCATTAAATAGCTCGAAAAGAGCGATCTAGATGATTCTGCATACTTCTGACAGAAGACTCACCAAGATTATCACAGAAATTGCATATCTCAGCTGGAAACCCCCCGAAAACCAAGATATCGCCGGTTCTGCATATCAGACGCACTATGGAGTGGTGAAAACATCAGAAAACGTGTATCTCGCATTAACCAGCTCGAAAAGAGCGTTCTCGATGATTCTGCATACTTCTCATAGATGAAACACCAAGATTATCGCAGAAAATGCATATTTCAGCTGGAAACCCCACGAAAACCAAGTTATCGGCGGCTCTACATATCAAACGCACTGTGGAGTGGTCAAAACAACCAGATAACGTGTTTCGCGCTTTAAATAGCTCGAAACGAGCGATCTAGATGATTCTGCATACTTCTGACTGAAGTCTCACCTATATGATCGCAGAAAATGCATATCTCAGCTTGAAACCCGACGAAAACCACGATGTCGCCGGTTCTGCATATCAAACGCACTGTGGCGTGGTGAAAACACCAGAAAACGTGTTTCTCGCATCAAATAGCTCGAAAAGAGCGATCTAGATGATTCTGCATACTTCTGACAGAAGACTCACCAAGATTATCGCGGAAAATGCATATCTCAGCTGGAAACCCCACGAAAACCAAGATATCGCCGGTTCTGCATATTAGACGCACTATGGAGTGGTGAAAACACCAGAAAACGTGTATCTCGCATTAACTAGCTCGAAAAGAGCGTTCTCGATGATTCTGCATACTTCTCATAGATGAAACACCAAGATTATCGCAGAAAATGCATATCTCAGCTTGAAACCTCACGAAAATCAAGATGTCGCCGGTTCTGCATATCAAACGCACTGTGGAGTGGTCAAAACACCAGAAAACGTGTTTCTCGCATCAAATAGCTCGAAAAGAGCGATCTAGATGATTCTGCATACTTCTGACAGAAGACTCACCAAGATTATCGCAGAAAATGCATATCTCAGCTTGAAACCTCACGAAAATCAAGATGTCGCCGGTTCTGCATATCAAACGCCCTGTGGAGTGGTGAAAACACCAGAAAACGTGTTTCTCGCATTAAGTAGCTCGAAAAGAGCGATCTAGATGATACTGCATACTTCTGACAGAATTCTTACCAAGATTATCGTTGAAAATGCATATCCCAGCTTGAACCCCGACGAAATCCAAGATGTCGCCGGTTCTGCAAGTTAAACGCACTGTGGAGTGGTGAAAACACCAGATA
Source organism: Anthophora plumipes (assembly GCA_951804975.1). NCBI lineage: Eukaryota > Metazoa > Arthropoda > Insecta > Hymenoptera > Apidae > Anthophora > Anthophora plumipes. The sequence continues at coordinate 130,629 of CATORF010000525.1, forward strand.
ACGTGTTTCTCGCATTAAATAGCTCGAAACGAGCGATCTAGGTGATTCTGCATACTTCTGACTGAAGTCTCACCAATATGATCGCAGAAAATGCATATCTCAGCTTGAAACCCGACCAAAACCACGATGTCGCCGGTTCTGCATATCAAACGCACTGTGGGGTGGTGAATACACCAGAAAACGTGTTTCTCGATTTAAATAGCTCGAAAAGAGCGATCTAGATGATTCTGCATACTTCTCATAGATGAAACACAAAGATTATCGCAGAAAATGCACATTTCAGCTGGAAGCCCCTCGAAAACCAAGTTATCGGCGGCTCTACATATCAAACGCACTGTGGAGTGGTCAAAACACCAGAAAACTTGTTATTTCGCATTAAATAGCTCGAAACGAGCGATCTAGATGATTCTGCATAGTTCTGACTAAAGACTCACCAAGACTATCGCAGAAAATGCATATCTCAGCTGGAAACCCCACGAAAACCAAGATATCGCCGGTTCTGCATATCAGACGCACTATGGAGTGGTGAAAACACCAGAAAACGTGTATCTCGCATTAACTAGCTCGAAAAGAGCGTTATCGATGATTCTGCATACTTCTCATAGATGAAACACCAAGATTGTCGCAGAAAATGCATATCTCAGCTGGAAACCCCACGATAACCAAGATATCGCCGGTTCTGCATATCAAACGCCCTGTGCAGTGATGAAAACACCAGATAACGTGTTTCTCGCATTAAATAGCTCGAATAGAGCGATCGCGATGATTCTGCATACTTCTGACAGAAGACTCACCAAGATTATCGCAGAAAATGCATATCTCAGCTTGAAATCCGACCGAAACCAAGATATCTCCGTTTCTGCTTATCAAACGCACTGTGGAGTGGTGAAAACAACCAGATAACGTGTTTCTCGCATTAAATAGCTCAAATAGAGCGATCTCGATGATTCTGCATACTTCTGACAGAAGACTCACCAAGATTATCGCAGAAAATGCATATCTCAGCTGGAAACCCCACGAAAACCAAGATATCGCCGGTTCTGCATATCAAACGCACTGTGGAGTGGTGAAAGCAAACAGATAACGTGTTTCTCGCATTAAATAGCTCGAATAGAGCGATCTCGATGATTCTGCATACTTCTGACAGAAGACTCACCAAGATTATCACAGAAATTGCATATCTCAGCTGGAAACCCCACGAAAACCAAGTTATCGGCGGCTCTACATATCAAACGCACTGTGGAGTGGTCAAAACAACCAGATAACGTGTTTCTCGCTTTAAATAGCTCGAAACGAGCGATCTAGATGATTCTGCATACTTCTGACTGAAGTCTCACCAATATGATCGCAGAAAATGCATATCTCAGCTTGAAACCCGACGAAAACCACGATGTCGCCGGTTCTGCATATCAAACGCACTGTGGCGTGGTGAAAACACCAGAAAACGTGTTTCTCGCATCAAATAGCTCGAAAAGAGCGATCTAGATGATTCTGCATACTTCTGACAGAAGACTCACCAAGATTATCGCAGAAAATGCATATCTCAGCTGGAAACCCCACGAAAACCAAGATATCGCCGGTTCTGCATATCAGACGCACTATGGAGTGGTGAAAACACCAGAAAACGTGTATCTCGCATTAACTAGCTCGAAAAGAGCGTTCTCGATGATTCTGCATACTTCTCATAGATGAAACACCAAGATTATCGCAGAAAATGCATATTTCAGCTGGAAACCCCACGAAAACAAAGATATCGCCGGTTCTGCATATCAAACGCACTGTGGCGTGGTGAAGACACCAGAAAACCTGTTTCTCGCATTAAATAGCTCGAAAAGAGCGATCTAGATGATTCTGCATACTTCTGACAGAAGACTCACCAAGATTATCACAGAAAATGCATATCTCAGCTGGAAACCCCAGGAAAACCAAGATATCGCCGGTTCTGCATATCAAACGCCCTGTGGAGTGATGAAAACACCAGATAACGTGTTTCTCGCATTAAATAGCTCGAATAGAGCGATCGCGATGATTCTGCATACTTCTGACAGAAGTCTCACCAAGATTATCGCAGAAAATGCATATCTCAGCTTGAAACCTCACGAAAATCAAGATGTCGCCGGTTCTGCATATCAAACGCACTGTGGAGTGGTGAAAACAACCAGATAACGTGTTTTTCGCATTAAATAGCTCGAAACGAGCGATCTAGGTGATTCTTCATACTTCTGACTGAAGTCTCACCAATATGATCGCAGAAAATGCATATCTCAGCTTGAAACCCGACGAAAAACACGATGTCGCCGGTTCTGCATATCAAACGAACTGTGGAGTGGTGAAAACACCAGAAAACGTGTTTCTCGCATCAAATAGCTCGAAAAGAGCGATCTAGATGATTCTGCATACTTCTGACAGAAGACTCACCAAGATTATCGCAGAAAATGCATATCTCAGCTTGAAACCTCACGAAAATCAAGATGTCGCCGGTTCTGCATATCAAACGCACTGTGGAGTGGTGAAAACACCAGAAAACGTGTTTCTCGCATCAAGTAGCTCGAAAAGAGCGATCTAGATGATTCTGCATACTTCTGACAGAAGACTCACCAATATGATCGCAGAAAATGCATATCTCAGCTTGAAACCCGACGAAAACCACGATGTCGACTGTTCTGCATATCAAACGCACTGTGGAGTGGTGAAAACACCAGAAAACGTGTTTCTCGCATCAAATAGCTCGAAAAGAGCGATCTAGATGATTCTGCATACTTCTGACAGAAGACTCACCAAGATTATCGCAGAAAATGCAAATCTCAGCTTGAAACCTCACGAAAATCAAGATGTCGCCGGTTCTGCATATCAAAAGCACTGTGGAGTGGTGAAAACAACCAGATAACGTGTTTCTCGCATTAAATAACTCGAAACGAGCCATCTAGATGATTCTGCATACTTCTGACTGAAGTCTCACCAATATTAACGCAGAAAATGCATATTTCAGCTCGAATCCCCACGAAAACCAAGTTATCGGCGGTTCTACATATCAAACGCACTGTGGAGTGGTCAAAACACCAGAAAACGTGTTTCTCGCATTAAGTAGCTCGAAAAGAGCGATCTAGATGATACTGCATACTTCTGACAGAATTCTTACCAAGATTATCGTAGAAAATGCATATCCCAGCTTGAACCCCGACGAAATTCAAGATGTCGCTGGTTCTGCAAGTTAAACGCACTGTGGAGTGGTGAAAACACCAGATAACGTGTTTCTCGCATTAAGTAGCTCGAAACGAGCGAACTAGGTGATTCTGCATACTTCTGACTGAAGTCTCACCAATATGATCGCAGAAAATGCATATCTCAGCTTGAAACCCGACGAAAAACACGATGTCGCCGGTTCTGCATATCAAACGCACTGTGGAGTGGTCAAAACACCAGAAAACTTGTTTTTTCGCATTAAATAGCTCGAAACGAGCAATCTAGATGATTCTGCATAGTTCTGACTAAAGTCTCACCAAGATTATCGCAGAAAATGCATATCTCAGCTGGAAACCCCACGAAAACCAAGATATCGCCGGTTCTGCATATCAGACGCACTATGGAGTGGTGAAAACACCAGAAAACGTGTATCTCGCATTAACTAGCTCGAAAAGAGCGTTCTCGATGATTCTGCATACTTCTCATAGATGAAACACCAAGATTATCGCAGAAAATGCATATCTCAGCTGGAAACCCCACGAAAACCAAGATATCGCCGGTTCTGCATATCAAACGCCCTGTGGAGTGATGAAAACACCAGATAACGTGTTTCTCGCATTAGATAGCTCGAATAGAGCGATCGCGATGATTCTGCATACTTCTGACAGAAGACTCACCAAGATTATCGCAGAAAATGCATATCTCAGCTTGAAACCCGACCGAAACCAAGATATCTCCGTTTCTGCATATCAAACGCACTGTGGAGTGGTGAAAACAACCAGATAACGTGTTTCTCGCATTAAATAGCTCGAATAGAGCGATCTCGATGATTCTGCATACTTCTGACAGAATTCTTACCAAGATTATCGTTGAAAATGCATATCCCAGCTTGAACCCCGACGAAATCCAAGATGTCGCCCGTTCTGCAAGTTAAACGCACTGTGGAGTGGTGAAAACACCAGATAACGTGTTTCTCGCATTAAGTAGCTCGAAACGAGCGATCTAGATGATTCTGCATACTTCTGACTAAAGTCTCACCAAGATTATCGCAGAAAATGCATGTCTCAGCTTGAAACCCGACCAAAACCACGATGTCGCCGGTTCTGCATATCAAACGCACTGTGGGGTGGTGAATACACCAGAAAACGTGTTTCTCGATTTAAATAGCTCGAAAAGAGCGATCTAGATGATTCTGCATACTTCTCATAGATGAAACACAAAGATTATCGCAGAAAATGCATATTTCAGCTGGAAGCCCCACGAAAACCAAGTTATCGGCGGCTCTACATATCAAACGCACTGTGGAGTGGTCAAAACACCAGAAAACTTGTTTTTTCGCATTAAATCGCTCGAAACGAGCGATCTAGATGATTCTGCATAGTTCTGACTAAAGTCTCACCAAGATTATCGCAGAAAATGCATATCTCAGCTGGAAACCCCACGAAAACCAAGATATCGCCGGTTCTGCATACCAGATGCACTATGGAGTGGTGAAAACACCAGAAAACGTGTATCTCGCATTAACTAGCTCGAAAGGAGCGTTCTCGATGATTCTGCATACTTCTCATAGATGAAACACCAAGATTATCGCAGAAAATGCATATTTCAGCTGGAAACCCCACGAAAACCAAGTTATCGGCGGCTCTACATGTCAAACGCACTGTGGAGTGGTCAAAACAACCAGATAAAGTGTTTCTCGCTTTAAATAGCTCGAAACGAGCGATCTAGATGATTCTGCATACTTCTGACTGAAGTCTCACCAATATGATCGCAGAAAATGCATATCTCAGCTTGAAACCCGACGAAAACCACGATGTCGCCGGATCTGCATATCAAACGCACTGTGGCGTGGTGAAAACACCAGAAAACGTGTTTCTCGCATCAAATAGCTCGAAAAGAGCGATCTAGATGATTCTGCATACTTCTGACAGAAGACTCACCAAGATTATCGCAGAAAATGCATATCTCAGCTGGAAACCCCACGAAAACCAAGATATCGCCGGTTCTGCATATCAAACGCACTGTGGAGTGCTGAAAACACCAGATAACGTGTTTCTCGCATTAACCAGCTCGAAAAGAGCGTTCTCGATGATTAAGCATACTTCGGACAGAAGTCTCACCAAGATTATCGCAGGAATTGCAAATCTCAGCTTGAACCCCGACGAAATCCAAGATGTCGCCGGATCTGCATATCAAACGCACTGTGGAGTGGTGAAAACAACCAGATAACGTGTTTCTCGCATTAAATAGCTCGAATAGAGCGATCTCGACGATTCTGCATACTTCTGACTGAAGTCTCACCAATATGATCGCAGAAAATGCATATCTCAGCTTGAAACCCGACGAAAACCACGATGTCGCCGGTTCTGCATATCAAACGCACTGTGGCGTGGTGAAAACACCAGAAAACGTGTTTCTCGCATCAAATAGCTCGAAAAGAGCGATCTAGATGATTCTGCATACTTCTGACAGAAGTCTCACCAAGATTATCGTAAAAAATGCATATCTCAGCTTGAAACCCCACGAAAGCCAAGAAATCGCTGGTTCTGCATATCAAACGAACTGTGGAGTGGTGAAAACACCGGATAAGGTTTTTCTCGCATTAACTAGCTCGAACAGAGCGATCTCGATGTTTCAGCATACTTCGGACTGAAGTCTCACCACGATTACCGCAGAAAATGTATATCTCAGCTTGAAACCCCACGAAAACCAAGATATCGCCGGTTCTGCATATCATACGCACTGTGGAGTGGTGAAAACACCAGATAACGTGTTTCGCGCATTAAATAGCTCGAAACGAGCGATCTCGATGATTAAGCATACTTCGAACAGAAGTCTCACCAAGATTATCGTAAAAAATGCATATCTCAGCTTGAAACCCCACGAAAACCAGGATATCGCTGGTTCTGCATATGAAACGCACTGTGGAGTGGTGAAAACAACCATATAACGTGTTTCTCGCTTTAAATAGCTAGAAACGAGCGATCTAGATGATTCTGCATACTTCTGACAGAAGACTCACCAATATTATAGCAGAAAATGCATATCTCAGCTTGAAACCTCACGAAAATCAAGATGTCGCCGGTTCTGCATATCAAACGCACTGTGGAGTCGTGAAACCAACCAGACAACGTGTTTCTCGCATTAAATAGCTCGAAAAGAGCGATCCCGATGATTCTGCATACTTCTGACAGAAGTCTCACCAAGATTATCGTTGAAAATGCATATCTCAGCTTGATACCCGACCTAAACCAAGATATCTCCTGTTCTGCATGTCAAACGTACTGTGGAGTGGTGAATACACCAGAAAACGTGTTTCTCGCTTTAAATAGCTCGAAAAGAGCGATCCCGATGGTTCTGCATACGTCTGACAGAAGTCTCACCAAGATTATCGTAGAAAATGCATATCTCAGCTTGAAACCCCTCGAAAACCAAGATATCACCTGTTCTGCATATCCAACGAACTGTGGAGTGGTGAAAACCCCAGAAAACGTGTTTCTCGCATAAAATGGCTCGAAAAGTACGATCCCGATGATTCTGCATACTTCTGACAGAAGTCTCACCAATATTATCGTAGAAAATGCATATCTCAGCTTGTAACCCGACCGAAACGAAGATATCTCCGGTTCTGCATGTCTAACGTACTGTGGAGTGGTGAATACACCAGAAAACTTGTTTCTCGCATTAAATAGCTCGAAAAGAGGGATCTCGATGATTCTGCATACTTCTGGCAGAAGACTCACCAAGATTATCGCCGAAAATGCATATCTCAGATGGAAACACCACGAAAATCACGATATCGCCGGTTCTGCATATCAAACGCACTGTGGAGTGGTGAAAACAACCAGATATCGTGTATCTCGCATTAACTAGCTCGAAAAGAGCGTTCTCGATGATTCTGCATACTTCTCATAGATGAAACACCAAGATTATCGCAGAAAATGCATATTTCAGCTGGAAACCCCACGAAAACCAAGTTATCGGCGGCTCTACATATCAAACGCACTGTGGAGTGGTCAAAACAACCAGATAACGGGTTTCTCGCTTTAAATAGCTAGAAACGAGCGATCTAGATGATTCTGCATACTTCTGACTGAAGTCTCACCAATATGATCGCAGAAAATGCATATCTCAGCTTGAAACCCGACGAAAACCACGATGTCGCCGGTTCTGCATATCAAACGCACTGCGGCGTGGTGAAAACACCAGAAAACGTGTTTCTCGCATCAAATAGCTCGAAAAGAGCGATCTAGATGATTCTGCATACATCTGACAGAAGACTCACCAAGATTATCGCAGAAAATGCATATCTCAGCTTGAAACCCCTCGAAAACCAAGATATCACCTGTTCTGCATATCCAACGAACTGTGGAGTGGTGAAAACCCCAGAAAACGTGTTTCTCGCATAAAATGGCTCGAAAAGTACGATCCCGATGATTCTGCATACTTCTGACAGAAGTCTCACCAATATTATCGTAGAAAATGCATATCTCAGCTTGTAACCCGACCGAAACGAAGATATCTCCGGTTCTGCATGTCTAACGTACTGTGGAGTGGTGAATACACCAGAAAACTTGTTTCTCGCATTAAATAGCTCGAAAAGAGGGATCTCGATGATTCTGCATACTTCTGGCAGAAGACTCACCAAGATTATCGCCGAAAATGCATATCTCAGATGGAAACACCACGAAAATCACGATATCGCCGGTTCTGCATATCAAACGCACTGTGGAGTGGTGAAAACAACCAGATATCGTGTATCTCGCATTAACTAGCTCGAAAAGAGCGTTCTCGATGATTCTGCATACTTCTCATAGATGAAACACCAAGATTATCGCAGAAAATGCATATTTCAGCTGGAAACCCCACGAAAACCAAGTTATCGGCGGCTCTACATATCAAACGCACTGTGGAGTGGTCAAAACAACCAGATAACGGGTTTCTCGCTTTAAATAGCTAGAAACGAGCGATCTAGATGATTCTGCATACTTCTGACAGAAGACTCACCAAGATTATCGCAGAAAATGCATATCTCAGCTGGAAACCCCACGAAAACCAAGATATCGCCGGTTCTGCATATCAAACGCACTGTGGAGTGCTGAAAACACCAGATAACGTGTTTCTCGCATTAAAGAGCTCGAAAAGAGGGATCTCGATGATTAAGCATACTTCGGACAGAAGTCTCACCAAGATTATCGCAGGAATTGCAAATCTCAGCTTGAACCCCGACGAAATCCAAGATGTCGCCGGATCTGCATATCAAACGCACTGTGGAGTGGTGAAAACACCAGTTAACGTGTTTCTCGCATAAAATAGCTCGAAAAGTGCGATCTTGATGATTCTGCATACTTCTGTCTGAAGTCTCTCCAATATTATCGCACAAAATGCATATCTGAGCTTGAAACCCCACGAAAACCAGGATATCGTCGGTTCTGCACATCATACGCACTGTGGAGTGGTCAAAACACCAGATAACGTGTTTCTCGCATTATATAGCTCTAAAAGAGCGATCTCGATGATTCTGCATACTTCTAAATGAATTCTCACCAAGATTATCGCAGAAAATGCATATCTCAGGTTGATACCCGACGAAAGCCAAGACGTCGCCGGTTCTGCATATCAAACGCACTGTGTAGAGGTGAAAACACCAGATAACGTGTTTCTCGCATTAAAGAGCTCGAAAAGAGGGATCTCGATGTTTCCGCTTACTTCTGATAGAAGTCTCACCAAGATTATCGCAGAAAACGCATATCTCAGCTTGAAACCCCACGAAAACCAAGATATCGCCGGTTCTGCATATCAAACCAACTGTGGAGTGGTGAAAACCCCGGATAACGTGTTTCTCGCATTAAATAGCTCGAAAAGTGCGATCTCGATGATTCTGCATACTTCGAACAGAAGTCTCAACAAGATTATCGCAGAAAATGCATATTTCAGCTTGAAACCCCACGAAAACCAAGATATCTACTGTTCTGCATATCAAACGCACTGTGGTGTGGTGAAAACACCAGATAACGTGTTTCTCGCACTAACTAGCTCGAAAAGAGCGATCTCGATGATTCAGCATACTTCGGACAGAAGTCTCACCAAGATTATGGTAAAAAATGCATATCTCAGCTTGAAACCCCACGAAAGCCAAGATATCGCTGGTTCTGCATATCAAACGAACTGTGGAGTGGTGAAAACACCGGATAAGGTTTTTCTCGCATTAACTAGCTCGAAAAGAGCGATCTCGATGTTTCAGCATACTTCGGACAGAAGTCTCACCAAGATTACCGCAGAAAATGTATATCTCAGCTTGAAACCCCACGAAAACCAAGATATCGCTGGTTCTGCATATCAAACGCACTGTGGAGTGGTGAAAACAACCATATAACGTGTTTCTCGCGTTAAATAGCTCGAAAAGAGCGATCTAGATAATTCTGCATACTCCTGACAGAAGACTCACCATGGTTATCGTAGAAAATGCATATCTCAGCTTGAAATCTCACGAAAATCAAGATGTCGCCTGTTCTGCATATCAAACGCACTGTGGAGTGGTGAAAACACCAGATAACGTGTTTCTCGCATTAAATAGCTCGAAAAGAGGGGTCTCGATGATTCTGCATCCTACTGACAGAAGACTCACCAATATTATAGCAGAAAATGCATATCTCAGCTTGAAACCTCACGAAAATCAAGATGTCGCCGGTTCTGCATATCAAACGCACTGTGGAGTCGCGAAACCAACCAGACAACGTGTTTCTCGCATTAAATAGCTCCAAAAGAGCGATCCCGATGATTCTGCACACTTCTGACAGAAGTCTCACCAAGATTATCGTTGAAAATGCATATCTCAGCTTGATACTCGACCTAAACCAAGATATCTCCTGTTCTGCATGTCAAACGTACTGTGGAGTGGTGAATACACCAGAAAACGTGTTTCTCGCATTAAATAGCTCGAAAAGAGCGATCTAGATGATTCTACATACTTCTGACAGAAGACTCACCAAGATTATCGCAGAAAATGCATATCTCAGCTGGAAACACCACGAAAATCAAGATATCGCCGGTTCTGCATATAAAACGCACTGTGGAATGTTGACAACACCAGAAAACTTGTTTTTTCGCATTAAATAGCTCGAAACGAGCGATCTCGATGATTCTGCATACTTCTGACTGAAGTCTCACCAAGAGTATCGCAGAGAATGCATATCTCAGCTGGAAACACCACGAAAATCTAGATATCGCCGGTTATGCATATCAAACGCACTGTGGAGTGGTGAAAACAACCATATAATGTGTTTCTCGCATTAAATAGCTCGAAAAGAGCGATCCCGATGATTCTGCATACTTCTGACAGAAGTCTCACCAAGATTATCGTAGAAAATGCATATCTCAGCTTGAAACCCGACCGAAACCAAGATATATCCGGTTCTGCATGTCAAACGTACTGTGGGGTGGTGAATACACCACAAAACGTGTTTCTCACATTAAATAGCTCGAAGAGAGCGATCTAGATGATTCCGCATACTTCTGACAGAAGACTCACCATGGTTATCGTAGAAAATGCATATCGCAGCTTGAAATCTCACGAAAATTAAGATGTCGCCTGTTCTGCATATCAAACGCACTGTGGAGTGGTGAAAACACCAGATAACGTGTCTCTCGCATTAAATAGCTCGAAAAGAGGGGTCTCGATGATTCTGCATAGTACTGACAGAAGACTCACCAAGATTATCGACGAAAATGCATATCTCAGGTTGAAATCTCACGAAAATCAAGATGTCGCCGGTTCTGCATATCAAACGCACTGTGGAGTGGTGAAAACACCAGATAACGTGTTTCTCGCATTAAATAGCTCGAAACGAGCGATCTCGATGATTAAGCATACTTCGAACAGAAGTCTCACCAAGATTATCGTAAAAAATGCATATCTCAGCTTGAAACCCCACGAAAACCAAGATACCGCTGGTTCTGCATATCAAACGCACTGTGGAGTGCAGAAAGCACCAGATAACGTGTTTGCCGCATTAAATAGCTCGAATAGAGCGATCTCGATGATTCTGCATACTTCGGACAGAAGTCTCACCAAGATTATCGTAAAAAATGCATATCTCAGCTTGAAACCCCACGAAAACCAAGATATCGCTGGTTATGCATTTCAGACGCACTGTGGAGTGGTGAAAAAACCAGAAAACGTGTTTCTCGCATTAAGTAGCTCGAAAAGAGCGTTCTCGATGATTCTGCATACTTCTCATAGATGAAACACCAAGATTATCGCAGAAAATGCATATATCAGCTGGAAACCCCACGAAAACCACGTTATCGGCGGTTCTACATATCAAACGCACTGTGGAGTGGTCAAAACACCAGATAACGTGTTTCCCGCATTAAATAGCTCGAAAAGAGCGATCTCGGAGATTCTGTATACTTCGGACAGAAGTCTCACCAAGATTATCGCAGAAAATGCATATCTCAGCTTGAAACCCCACGAAAACCAAGATATCGCTGGTTCTGCATGTCAAACGCACTGTCGAGTGGTGAAAACACCAGATAACGTTTTTCTCGCATTAAATAGCTCGAAAAGAAGGATCTCGATGATTCTGCATACTTCTGACTGAAGTCTCACCAAGATTATCGCAGAAAATGCATATCTCAGCTTGAAACCCCACGAAAACCCAGATATCGCCGGTTCTGCATATCAATCCAACTGTGGAGTTGTGAAAACACCAGACAACGTGTTTCTCGCACTAACTAGCTCGAAAAGAGCGATCTCGATGATTCAGCATACTTCGGACAGAAGTCTCACCAAGATTATCGCAGAAAATGCATATCTCAGCTTGAAACCCTACGAAAACCAAGATTTCGCCGGTTCTGCATATCATACGCACTGTGGAGTGGTGAAAACTCCAGATATCGTGTTTCTCGCATTAAATGGCTCGAAACGAGCGATCTCGATGATTAAGCATACTTCGGACAGAAGTCTCACCAAGATTATCGTAAAAAATGCATATTTCAGCTTGAAACCCCACGAAAACCCAGATATCGCCGGTTCTGCATATCAATCCAACTGTGGAGTTGTGAAAACACCAGACAACGTGTTTCTCGCATTAAATAGCTCGAAAAGAGCGATCTAGATGATTCTGCATACTTCGGACAGAAGTCTCACCAAGATTATCGCAGAAAATGCATATCTCACCTTGAAACCCCACGAAAATCAAGATTACGCCGGTTCTGCATATCAAACGCACTGTGGAGTGGTGAAAACAACCAGATAACGAGTTTCTCGCATTAAATAGCTCGAAAAGAGCGATCCCGATGATTCTGCATACTTCTGACAGAAGTCTCACCAAGATTATCGTAGAAAATGCATATCCCAGCTTGATACCCGACGAAAGCCAAGGTGTCGCCGGTTCTGCATATCAAACGCACTGTGGAGTGGAGAAAACACCAGATAACGTGTTTGTCGCATTAAACAGCTCGAAAAGAGCGTACTCGATGATTCTGCATACTTCGGACAGAAGTCTCACCAAGATTATCGCAGAAAATCCAAATCTCAGCTTGAAACCCCACGAAAACCAAGATATCGCCGGTTCTGCATATCATACGCACTGTGGAGTGGTGAAAACACCAGATAACGTGTTTCTCGCATTAAATAGCTCGAAACGAGCGATCTCGATGATTAAGCATACTTCGGACAGGAGTCTCACCAAGATTATCGTAAAAAATGCATATCTCAGCTTGAAACCCCACGAAAACCAAGATATCGCTGGATCTGCATATCAAACGCACTGTGGAGTGCTGAATGCACCAGATAACGTGTTTCCCGCATTAAATAGCTCGAAAAGAGCGATCTCGATGATTCTGTATACTTCGGACAGAAGTCTCACCAAGATTATCGCAGAAAATGCATATCTCAGCTTGAAACGCCACGAAAACCAAGATATCGCTGGTTCTGCATGTCAAACGCACTGTCGAGTGGTGAAAACACCAGATAACGTTTTTCTCGCATTAAATAGCTCGAAAAGAAGGATCTCGATGATTCTGCATACTTCTGACTGAAGTCTCACCAAGATTATCGTAAAAAATGCATATCTCAGCTTGAAACCCCACGAAAACCAAGATGTCGCCGGTTCTGCATATCAAACGCACTGTGGAGAGGTGAAAACACCAGATAACGTGTTTCTCGCATTAAAGAGCTCGAAAAGAGGGATCTCGATGATTCTGCTTACTTCTGATAGAAGTCTCACCAAGATTATCGTAGAAAACGCATATCTCAGCTTGAAACCCCACGAAAACCAACATATGGCCGGATCTGCATATCAAACCAACTGTGGAGTGGTGAAAATTACAGATATCGTGTTTCTCGCACTAACTAGCTCGAAAAGAGCGATCTCGATGATTCAGCATACTTCGGACAGAAGTCTCACCAAGATTATCGCAGAAAATGCATATCTCAGCGTGAAACCCTACGAAAACCAAGATCTCGCCGGTTCTGCATATCATACGCACTGTGGAGTGGTGAAAACTCCAGATATCGTGTTTCTCGCATTAAATAGCTCGAAACGAGCGATCTCGATGATTAAGCATACTTCGGACAGAAGTCTCACCAAGATTATCGTAAAAAATGCATATCTCAGCTTGAAACCCCACGAACACCCAGATATCGCCGGTTCTGCATATCAATCCAACTGTGGAGTTGTGAAAACACCAGACAACGTGTTTCTCGCATTAAATAGCTCGAAAAGAGCGATCTAGATGATTCTGCATACTTCGGACAGAAGTCTCACCAAGATTATCGTAGAAAATGCATATCCCAGCTTGATACCCGACGAAAGCCAAGATGTCGCCGGTTCTGCATATCAAACGCACTGTGGAGTGGTGAAAACTCCAGATAACGTGTTTGTCGCATTAAACAGCTCGAAAAGAGCGTACTCGATGATTCTGCATACTTCGGACAGAAGTCTCACCAAGATTATCGCAGAAAATGCATATCTCAGCTTGAAACCCCACGAAAACCAAGATATCGCCGGTTCTGCATATCATACGCACTGTGGAGTGGTGAAAACACCAGATAACGTGTTTCTCGCATTAAACAGCTCGAAAAGAGCGATCTCGATGATTCTGCATACTTCTGACAGAAGTCTCACCAAGATAATCGCAGAAAATGCATATCTCACCTTGAAACCTCACGAAAATCAAGATGACGCCGGTTCTGCATATCAAACGCACTGTGGAGTGGTGAAAACAACCAGATAACGAGTTTCTCGCATTAAATAGCTCGAAAAGAGCGTTCCCGATGATTCTGCATACGTCTGACAGAAGTCTCACCAAGATTATCGCAGAAAATGCATATATCAGCTGCAAACCCCACGAAAACCACGTTATCGGCGGTTCTACATATCAAACGCACTGTGGTGTGGTCAAAACACCAGATAACGTGTTTCCCGCATTAAATAGCTCGAAACGAGCGATCTCGATGATTAAGCATACTTCGGACAGGAGTCTCACCAAGATTATCGTAAAAAATGCATATCTCAGCTTGAAACCCCACGAAAACCAAGATATCGCTGGATCTGCATATCAAACGCACTGTGGAGTGCTGAATGCACCAGATAACGTGTTTGCCGCATTAAATAGCTCGAATAGAGCGATCTCGATGTTTCAGCATACTTCGGGCAGAAGTCTCACCAAGATTATCGCAGAAAATGCATATCTCAGCTTGAAACCCCACCAAAACCAAGATATCGCCAGTTCTGCATATCAGACGCACTGTGGAGTGGTGAAAACACCAGATGACGTGTTTTTCGCATTAAATAGCTCGAAACGAGGGATCTCGATGATTAAGCATACTTCGGACAGAAGTCTCACCAAGATTATCGTAAAAAATGCATATCTCAGCTTGAAACCCCACGAAAACCAAGATATCGCTGGTTCTGCATATCAAACGCACTGTGGAGTGGTGAAAACACCATATAACGTGTTTCTCGCGTTAAATAGCTCGACAAGAGCGATCTAGATGATTCTGCATACTTCTGACTGAAGTCTCACGAAGATTATCGCAGAAAATGCATATCTCAGCTTGAATCCCGAACGTAACCAAGATATCTGCGGTTCTGCATGTCAAACGCACTGTGGAGTGGCGAAAACACCAGATAACGTGTTTCTCGAATTAAGTAGCTCGAAAAGAGCGATCTCGATGATTCTGCATACTTCTGACAGAAGTCTCACCAAGATAATCGCAGAAAATGCATATCTCAGCGTGATACCCGACCTAAACCAAGATATCTCCTGTTCTGCATGTCAAACGTACTGTGGAGTGGTGAAAACAACCAGATAACGAGTTTCTCGCATTAAATAGCTCGAAAAGAACGATCTCGATGATTCTGCATACTTCTGACAGAAGTCTCACCAAGATAATCGCAGAAAATGCATATCTCACCTTGAAACCTCACGAAAATCAAGATGACGCCGGTTCTGCATATCAAACGCACTGTGGAGTGGTGAAAACAACCAGATAACGAGTTTCTCGCATTAAATAGCTCGAAAAGAGCGTTCCCGATGATTCTGCATACTTCTGACAGAAGTCTCACCAAGATTATCGTAGAAAATGCATATCCCAGCTTGATACCCGACGAAAGCCAAGATGTCGCCGGTTCTGCATATCAAACGCACTGTGGAGTGGTGAAAACACCAGATAACGTGTTTCTCGCATTAAACAGCTCGAAAAGAGCGATCTCGATGATTCTGCATACTTCTGACAGAAGTCTCACCAAGATAATCGCAGAAAATGCATATCTCACCTTGAAACCTCACGAAAATCAAGATGACGCCGGTTCTGCATATCAAACGCACTGTGGAGTGGTGAAAACAACCAGATAACGAGTTTCTCGCATTAAATAGCTCGAAAAGAGCGTTCCCGATGATTCTGCATACTTCTGACAGAAGTCTCACCAAGATTATCGTAGAAAATGCATATCCCAGCTTGATACCCGACGAAAGCCAAGATGTCGCCGGTTCTGCATATCAAACGCACTGTGGAGTGGTGAAAACACCAGATAACGTGTTTCTCGCATTAAACAGCTCGAAAAGAGCGTACTCGATGATTCTGCATACTTCTGACAGAAGAATCACCAAGATTATCGCAGAAAATGCATGTCTCAGCTTGAAACCCGGCCGAAACCAGGATATCTTCGGTTCTGCATGTCAAACGTACTGTGGAGTGGTGAATACACCAGAAAACGTGTTTCTCGCATTAAGTAGCTCGAAAAGAGCGTTCTCGAAGATTCTGCATACTTCTGACTGATGTCTCACCACTATTATCGCAGAAAATGCATATCTCAGCTGGAAACACCACGAATATCAAGATATCGCCGGTTCTGCATATCAAACGCTCTGTGGAGTGGTGAATACACCAGAAAACGTGTTTCTCGCATTAAATGGCTCGAAAAGTGCAATCTAGATGATTCTGCATACTTCTGACAGAAGACTCACCAAGATTATCGCAGAAAATGCATATCTCAGCTGGAAACAGCACGAAAATCAAGATGTCGCCGGTTCTGCATATCAAACGCACTGTGGAGTCGTGAAACCAACCAGACAACGTGTTTCTCGCATTAAATAGCTCGAAAAGAGCGATCCCGATGATTCTGCATACTTCTGACAGAAGTCTCACCAAGATAATCGCAGAAAATGCATATCTCACCTTGAAACCTCACGAAAATCAAGATGACGCCGGTTCTGCATATCAAACGCACTGTGGAGTGGTGAAAACACCAGATAACGTGTTTCTCGCATTAAACAGCTCGAAAAGAGCGTACTCGATGATTCTGCATACTTCTGACAGAAGACTCACCAAGATTATCGCAGAAAATGCATATCTCAGCTGGAAACAGCACGAAAATCAAGATGTCGCCGGTTCTGCATATCAAACGCACCTTGGAGTCGTGAAACCAACCAGACAACGTGTTTCTCGCATTAAATAGCTCGAAAAGAGCGATCCCGATGATTCTGCATACTTCTGACAGAAGTCTCACCAAGATTATCGTTGAAAATGCATATCTCAGCTTGATACCCGACGTAAACCAAGATATCTCCTGTTCTGCATGTCAAACGTACTGTGGAGTGGTGAATACACCAGAAAACGTGTTTCTCGCTTTAAATAGCTCGAAAAGAGCGATCCCGATGATTCTGCATACGTCTGACAGAAGTCTCACCAAGATTATCGTAGAAAATGCATATCTCAGCTTGAAACCCGACCGAAACCAAGATATATCCGGTTCTGCATGTCAAACGTACTGTGGGGTGGTGAATACACCAGAAAACGTGTTTCTCACATTAAATAGCTCGAATAGAGCGATCTCGATGATTCTGCATACTTCTGACAGAAGACTCACCAAGATTATCGCACAAAATGCATATCTCAGCTGGAAACCCCACGAAAACCAAGATATCGCCGGTTCTGCATATCAAACGCACTGTGGAGTGGGGAAAACAACCAGATAACGTGTTTCTCGCTTTAAATAGCTCGAAACGAGCGATCTAGATGATTCTGCATACTTCTGACTGAAGTCTCACCAATATTATCGCAGAAAATGCTATATCTCAGCTTGAAACCCGACGAAAACAACGATGTCGCCGGTTCTGCATATCAAACGCACTGTGGCGTGGTGAAAACACCAGAAAAAGTGTTTCTCGCATTAAATAGCTCGAAAAGAGCGATCTAGATGATTCTGCATACTTCTGACAGAAGACTCACCAAGATTATCACAGAAATTGCATATCTCAGCTGGAAACCCCACGAAAACCAAGATATCGCCGGTTCTGCATATCAGACGCACTATGAAGTGGTGAAACCATCAGAAAACGTGTATCTCGCATTAACTAGCTCGAAAAGAGCGTTCTCGATGATTCTGCATACTTCTCATAGATAAAACACCAAGATTATCGCAGAAAATGCATATTTCAGCTGGAAACCCCACGAAAACCAAGTTATCGGCGGCTCTACATATCAAACGCACTGTGGGGTGGTCAAAACAACCAGATAAAGTGTTTCTCGCTTTAAATAGCTCGAAACGAGCGATCTAGATGATTCTGCATACTTCTGACTGAAGTCTCACCAATATGATCGCAGAAAATGCATATCTCAGCTTGAAACCCGACGAAAACCACGATGTCGCCGGTTCTGCATATCAAACGCACTGTGGCGTGGTGAAAACACCAGAAAACGTGTTTCTCGCATCAAATAGCTCGAAAAGAGCGATCTAGATGATTCTGCATACTTCTGACAGAAGACTCACCAAGATTATCGCAGAAAATGCATATCTCAGCTGGAAACCCCACGAAAACCAAGATATCGCCGGTTCTGCATATCAAACGCACTGTGGAGTGCTGAAAACACCAGATAACGTGTTTCTCGCATTAACCAGCTCGAAAAGAGCGTTCTCGATGATTAAGCATACTTCGGACAGAAGTCTCACCAAGATTATCGCAGGAATTGCAAATCTCAGCTTGAACCCCGACGAAATCCAAGATGTCGCCGGATCTGCATATCAAACGCACTGTGGAGTGGTGAAAACAACCAGATAACGTGTTTCTCGCATTAAATAGCTCGAATAGAGCGATCTCGATGATTCTGCATACTTCTGACTGAAGTCTCACCAATATGATCGCAGAAAATGCATATCTCAGCTTGAAACCCGGCGAAAACCAGGATGTCGCCGGTACTGCATATCAAACGCACTGTGGCGTGGTGAAAACACCAGAAAACGTGTTTCTCGCATCAAATAGCTCGAAAAGAGCGATCTAGATGATTCTGCATACTTCTGACAGAAGTCTCACCAAGATTATCGTAAAAAATGCATATCTCAGCTTGAAACCCCACGAAAGCCAAGATATCGCTGGTTCTGCATATCAAACGAACTGTGGAGTGGTGAAAACACCGGATAAGGTTTTTCTCGCATTAACTAGCTCGAACAGAGCGATCTCGAAGTTTCAGCATACTTCGGACAGAAGTCTCACCAAGATTACCGCAGAAAATGTATATCTCAGCTTGAAACCCCACGAAAACCAAGATATCGCCGGTTCTGCATATCATACGCACTGTGGAGTGGTGAAAACACCAGATAACGTGTTTCGCGCATTAAATAGCTCGAAACGAGCGATCTCGATGATTAAGCATACTTCGAACAGAAGTCTCACCAAGATTATCGTAAAAAATGCATATCTCAGCTTGAAACCCCACGAAAACCAAGATATCGCTGGTTCTGCATATCAAACGCACTGTGGAGTGGTGAAAACAACCATATAACATGTTTCTCGCATTGAATAGCTCGAAAAGAGCGATCTAGATGATTCTGCATACTCCTGACAGAAGACTCACCATGGTTATCGTAGAAAATGTATATCTTAGCTTGAAATCTCACGAAAATCAAGATGTCGCCTATTCTGCATATCAAACGCACTGTGGAGTGGTGAAAACAACCAGATAACGAGTTTCTCGCATTAAATAGCTCGAAAAGAGCGTTCCCGATGATTCTGCATACTTCTGACAGAAGTCTCACCAAGATTATCGTAGAAAATGCATATCCCAGCTTGATACCCGACTAAAGCCAAGATGTCGCCCGTTCTGCATATCAAACGCACTGTGGAGTGGTGAAAACACCATATAACGTGTTTCTCGCGTTAAATAGCTCGACAAGAGCGATCTAGATGATTCTGCATACTTCTGACTGAAGTCTCACGAAGATTATCGCAGAAAATGCATATCTCAGCTTGAATCCCGAACGTAACCAAGATATCTGCGGTTCTGCATGTCAAACGCACTGTGGAGTGGCGAAAACACCAGATAACGCGTTTCTCGCACTAACTAGCTCGAAAAGAGCGATCTCGATGATTCAGCATACTTCGGACAGAAGTCTCACCAAGATTATGGTAAAAAATGCATATCTCAGCTTGAAACCCCACGAAAGCCAAGATATCGCTGGTTCTGCATATCAAACGAACTGTGGAGTGGTGAAAACACCGGATAAGGTTTTTCTCGCATTAACTAGCTCGAAAAGAGCGATCTCGATGTTTCAGCATACTTCGGACAGAAGTCTCACCAAGATTACCGCAGAAAATGTATATCTCAGCTTGAAACCCCACGAAAACCAAGATATCGCTGGTTCTGCATATCAAACGCACTGTGGAGTGGTGAAAACAACCATATAACGTGTTTCTCGCGTTAAATAGCTCGAAAAGAGCGATCTAGATAATTCTGCATACTCCTGACAGAAGACTCACCATGGTTATCGTAGAAAATGCATATCTCAGCTTGAAATCTCACGAAAATCAAGATGTCGCCTGTTCTGCATATCAAACGCACTGTGGAGTGGTGAAAACACCAGATAACGTGTTTCTCGCATTAAATAGCTCGAAAAGAGGGGTCTCGATGATTCTGCATCCTACTGACAGAAGACTCACCAATATTATAGCAGAAAATGCATATCTCAGCTTGAAACCTCACGAAAATCAAGATGTCGCCGGTTCTGCATATCAAACGCACTGTGGAGTCGCGAAACCAACCAGACAACGTGTTTCTCGCATTAAATAGCTCCAAAAGAGCGATCCCGATGATTCTGCACACTTCTGACAGAAGTCTCACCAAGATTATCGTTGAAAATGCATATCTCAGCTTGATACTCGACCTAAACCAAGATATCTCCTGTTCTGCATGTCAAACGTACTGTGGAGTGGTGAATACACCAGAAAACGTGTTTCTCGCATTAAATAGCTCGAAAAGAGCGATCTAGACGATTCTACATACTTCTGACAGAAGACTCACCAAGATTATCGCAGAAAATGCATATCTCAGCTGGAAACACCACGAAAATCAAGATATCGCCGGTTCTGCATATAAAACGCACTGTGGAATGTTGACAACACCAGAAAACTTGTTTTTTCGCATTAAATAGCTCGAAACGAGCGATCTCGATGATTCTGCATACTTCTGACTGAAGTCTCACCAAGAGTATCGCAGAGAATGCATATCTCAGCTGGAAACACCACGAAAATCTAGATATCGCCGGTTATGCATATCAAACGCACTGTGGAGTGGTGAAAACAACCATATAATGTGTTTCTCGCATTAAATAGCTCGAAAAGAGCGATCCCGATGATTCTGCATACTTCTGACAGAAGTCTCACCAAGATTATCGTAGAAAATGCATATCTCAGCTTGAAACCCGACCGAAACCAAGATATATCCGGTTCTGCATGTCAAACGTACTGTGGGGTGGTGAATACACCAGAAAACGTGTTTCTCACATTAAATAGCTCGAAGAGAGCGATCTAGATGATTCTGCATACTTCTGACAGAAGACTCACCATGGTTATCGTAGAAAATGCATATCGCAGCTTGAAATCTCACGAAAATTAAGATGTCGCCTGTTCTGCATATCAAACGCACTGTGGAGTGGTGAAAACACCAGATAACGTGTCTCTCGCATTAAATAGCTCGAAAAGAGGGGTCTCGATGATTCTGCATAGTACTGACAGAAGACTCACCAAGATTATCGACGAAAATGCATATCTCAGGTTGAAATCTCACGAAAATCAAGATGTCGCCGGTTCTGCATATCAAACGCACTGTGGAGTGGTGAAAACACCAGATAACGTGTTTCTCGCATTAAAGAGCTCGAAAAGAGGGATCTCGATGATTCTGCTTACTTCTGATAGAAGTCTCACCAAGATTATCGCAGAAAACGCATATCTCAGCTTGAAACCCCACGAAAACCAAGATATCGCCGGTTCTGCATATCAAACCAACTGTGGAGTGGTGAAAACTCCAGATAACGTGTTTCTCGCACTAACTAGCTCGAAAAGAGCGATCTCGATGATTCAGCATACTTCGGACAGAAGTCTCACCAAGATTATCGTAAAAAATGCATATCTCAGCTTGAAACCCCACGAAAACCAAGATATCTACTGTTCTGCATATCAAACGCACTGTGGAGAGGTGAAAACACCAGATAACGTGTTTCTCGCATTAAAGAGCTCGAAAAGAGGGATCTCGATGATTCTGCTTACTTCTGATAGAAGTCTCACCAAGATTATCGCAGAAAACGCATATCTCAGATTGAAACCCCACGAAAACCAAGATATCGCCGGTTCTGCATATCAAACCAACTGTGGAGTGGTGAAAACTCCAGATATCGTGTTTCTCGCATTAAATAGCTCGAAACGTGCGATCTCGATGATTAAGCATACTTCGGACAGATGTCTCACCAAGATTATCGTAAAAAATGCATATCTCAGCTTGAAACCCCACGAAAGCCAAGATATCGCTGGTTCTGCATATCAAACGCACAGTGGAGTGGTGAAAACACCGGATAAGGTTTTTCTCGCATTAACTAGTTCGAAAAGAGCGATCTCGATGATTCTGCATACTTCTGACTGAAGTCTCACCAAGATAATCGCTGAAAATGTATATCTCAGCTTGAAACCCCACGAAAACCAAGATATCGCTGGTTCTGCATATCATACGCACTGTGGAGTCGTGAAAACACCAGATAACGTGTTTCTCGCATTAAATAGCTCGAAACGAGCGATCTCGATGATTAAGCATACTTCGAACAGAAGTCTCACCAAGATTATCGTAAAAAATGCATATCTCAGCTTGAAACCCCACGAAAACCAAGATACCGCTGGTTCTGCATATCAAACGCACTGTGGAGTGCAGAAAGCACCAGATAACGTGTTTGCCGCATTAAATAGCTCGAATAGAGCGATCTCGATGATTCTGCATACTTCGGACAGAAGTCTCACCAAGATTATCGTAAAAAATGCATATCTCAGCTTGAAACCCCACGAAAACCAAGATATCGCTGGTTATGCATTTCAGACGCACTGTGGAGTGGTGAAAAAACCAGAAAACGTGTTTCTCGCATTAAGTAGCTCGAAAAGAGCGTTCTCGATGATTCTGCATACTTCTCATAGATGAAACACCAAGATTATCGCAGAAAATGCATATATCAGCTGGAAACCCCACGAAAACCACGTTATCGGCGGTTCTACATATCAAACGCACTGTGGAGTGGTCAAAACACCAGATAACGTGTTTCCCGCATTAAATAGCTCGAAAAGAGCGATCTCGATGATTCTGTATACTTCGGACAGAAGTCTCACCAAGATTATCGCAGAAAATGCATATCTCAGCTTGAAACCCCACGAAAACCAAGATATCGCTGGTTCTGCATGTCAAACGCACTGTCGAGTGGTGAAAACACCAGATAACGTTTTTCTCGCATTAAATAGCTCGAAAAGAAGGATCTCGATGATTCTGCATACTTCTGACTGAAGTCTCACCAAGATTATCGCAGAAAATGCATATCTCAGCTTGAAACCCCACGAAAACCCAGATATCGCCGGTTCTGCATATCAATCCAACTGTGGAGTTGTGAAAACACCAGACAACGTGTTTCTCGCACTAACTAGCTCGAAAAGAGCGATCTCGATGATTCAGCATACTTCGGACAGAAGTCTCACCAAGATTATCGCAGAAAATGCATATCTCAGCTTGAAACCCTACGAAAACCAAGATTTCGCCGGTTCTGCATATCATACGCACTGTGGAGTGGTGAAAACTCCAGATATCGTGTTTCTCGCATTAAATGGCTCGAAACGAGCGATCTCGATGATTAAGCATACTTCGGACAGAAGTCTCACCAAGATTATCGTAAAAAATGCATATTTCAGCTTGAAACCCCACGAAAACCCAGATATCGCCGGTTCTGCATATCAATCCAACTGTGGAGTTGTGAAAACACCAGACAACGTGTATCTCGCATTAAATAGCTCGAAAAGAGCGATCTAGATGATTCTGCATACTTCGGACAGAAGTCTCACCAAGATTATCGCAGAAAATGCATATCTCACCTTGAAACCCCACGAAAATCAAGATTACGCCGGTTCTGCATATCAAACGCACTGTGCAGTGGTGAAAACAACCAGATAACGAGTTTCTCGCATTAAATAGCTCGAAAAGAGCGATCCCGATGATTCTGCATACTTCTGACAGAAGTCTCACCAAGATTATCGTAGAAAATGCATATCCCAGCTTGATACCCGACGAAAGCCAAGGTGTCGCCGGTTCTGCATATCAAACGCACTGTGGAGTGGAGAAAACACCAGATAACGTGTTTGTCGCATTAAACAGCTCGAAAAGAGCGTACTCGATGATTCTGCATACTTCGGACAGAAGTCTCACCAAGATTATCGCAGAAAATCCAAATCTCAGCTTGAAACCCCACGAAAACCAAGATATCGCCGGTTCTGCATATCATACGCACTGTGGAGTGGTGAAAACACCAGATAACGTGTTTCTCGCATTAAATAGCTCGAAACGAGCGATCTCGATGATTAAGCATACTTCGGACAGGAGTCTCACCAAGATTATCGTAAAAAATGCATATCTCAGCTTGAAACCCCACGAAAACCAAGATATCGCTGGATCTGCATATCAAACGCACTGTGGAGTGCTGAATGCACCAGATAACGTGTTTGCCGCATTAAATAGCTCGAATAGAGCGATCTCGATGTTTCAGCATACTTCGGACAGAAGTCTCACCAAGCTTATCGCAGAAAATGCATATCTCAGCTTGAAACCCCACCAAAACCAAGATATCGCCAGTTCTGCATATCAGACGCACTGTGGAGTGGTGAAAACACCAGATAACGTGTTTCTCGCATTAAATAGCTCGAAACGAGGGATCTCGATGATTAAGCATACTTCGGACAGAAGTCTCACCAAGATTATCGTAAAAAATGCATATCTCAGCTTGAAACCCCACGAAAACCAAGATATCGCTGGTTCTGCATATCAAACGCAATGTGGAGTGCAGAAAGCACCAGATAACGTGTTTGCCGCATTAAATAGCTCGAATAGAGCGATCTCGATGATTCTGCATACTTCGGACAGAAGTCTCACCAAGATTATCGTAAAAAATGCATATCTCAGCTTGAAACCCCACGAAAACCAAGATATCGCTGGTTATGCATTTCAGACGCACTGTGGAGTGGTGAAAAAACCAGAAAACGTGTTTCTCGCATTAAGTAGCTCGAAAAGAGCGTTCTCGATGATTCTGCATACTTCTCATAGATGAAACACCAAGATTATCCCAGAAAATGCATATATCAGCTGCAAACCCCACGAAAACCACGTTATCGGCGGTTCTACATATCAAACGCACTGTGGAGTGGTCAAAACACCAGATAACGTGTTTCCCGCATTAAATAGCTCGAAAAGAGCGATCTCGATGATTCTGTATACTTCGGACAGAAGTCTCACCAAGATTATCGCAGAAAATGCATATCTCAGCTTGAAACGCCACGAAAACCAAGATATCGCTGGTTCTGCATGTCAAACGCACTGTCGAGTGGTGAAAACACCAGATAACGTTTTTCTCGCATTAAATAGCTCGAAAAGAAGGATCTCGATGATTCTGCATCCTTCTGACTGAGGTCTCACCAAGATTATCGCAGAAAATGCATATCTCAGGTTGATACCCGACGAAAGCCAAGATGTCGCCGGTTCTGCATATCAAACGCACTGTGGAGAGGTGAAAACACCAGATAACGTGTTTCTCGCATTAAAGAGCTCGAAAAGAGGGATCTCGATGATTCTGCTTACTTCTGATAGAAGTCTCACCAAGATTATCGTAGAAAACGCATATCTCAGCTTGAAACCCCACGAAAACCAAGATATGGCCGGATCTGCATATCAAACCAACTGTGGAGTGGTGAAAATTACAGATATCGTGTTTCTCGCACTAACTAGCTCGAAAAGAGCGATCTCGATGATTCAGCATACTTCGGACAGAAGTCTCACCAAGATTATCGCAGAAAATGCATATCTCAGCTTGAAACCCTACGAAAACCAAGATTTCGCCGGTTCTGCATATCATACGCACTGTGGAGTGGTGAAAACTCCAGATATCGTGTTTCTCGCATTAAATAGCTCGAAACGAGCGATCTCGATGATTAAGCATACTTCGGACAGAAGTCTCACCAAGATTATCGTAAAAAATGCATATCTCAGCTTGAAACCCCACGAACACCCAGATATCGCCGGTTCTGCATATCAATCCAACTGTGGAGTTGTGAAAACACCAGACAACGTGTTTCTCGCATTAAATAGCTCGAAAAGAGCGATCTAGATGATTCTGCATACTTCGGACAGAAGTCTCACCAAGATTATCGTAGAAAATGCATATCCCAGCTTGATACCCGACGAAAGCCAAGATGTCGCCGGTTCTGCATATCAAACGCACTGCGGAGTGGTGAAAACTCCAGATAACGTGTTTGTCGCATTAAACAGCTCGAAAAGAGCGTACTCGATGATTCTGCATACTTCGGACAGAAGTCTCACCAAGATTATCGCAGAAAATGCATATCTCAGCTTGAAACCCCACGAAAACCAAGATATCGCCGGTTCTGCATATCATACGCACTGTGGAGTGGTGAAAACACCAGATAACGTGTTTCTCGCATTAAACAGCTCGAAAAGAGCGATCTCGATGATTCTGCATACTTCTGACAGAAGTCTCACCAAGATAATCGCAGAAAATGCATATCTCACCTTGAAACCTCACGAAAATCAAGATGACGCCGGTTCTGCATATCAAACGCACTGTGGAGTGGTGAAAACAACCAGATAACGAGTTTCTCGCATTAAATAGCTCGAAAAGAGCGTTCCCGATGATTCTGCATACGTCTGACAGAAGTCTCACCAAGATTATCGCAGAAAATGCATATATCAGCTGCAAACCCCACGAAAAACACGTTATCGGCGGTTCTACATATCAAACGCACTGTGGTGTGGTCAAAACACCAGATAACGTGTTTCCCGCATTAAATAGCTCGAAACGAGCGATCTCGATGATTAAGCATACTTCGGACAGGAGTTTCACCAAGATTATCGTAAAAAATGCATATCTCAGCTTGAAACCCCACGAAAACCAAGATATCGCTGGATCTGCATATCAAACGCACTGTGGAGTGCTGAATGCACCAGATAACGTGTTTGCCGCATTAAATAGCTCGAATAGAGCGATCTCGATGTTTCAGCATACTTCGGGCAGAAGTCTCACCAAGATTATCGCAGAAAATGCATATCTCAGCTTGAAACCCCACCAAAACCAAGATATCGCCAGTTCTGCATATCAGACGCACTGTGGAGTGGTGAAAACACCAGATGACGTGTTTTTCGCATTAAATAGCTCGAAACGAGGGATCTCGATGATTAAGCATACTTCGGACAGAAGTCTCACCAAGATTATCGTAAAAAATGCATATCTCAGCTTGAAACCCCACGAAAACCAAGATATCGCTGGTTCTGCATATCAAACGCACTGTGGAGTGGTGAAAACACCATATAACGTGTTTCTCGCGTTAAATAGCTCGACAAGAGCGATCTAGATGATTCTGCATACTTCTGACTGAAGTCTCACGAAGATTATCGCAGAAAATGCATATCTCAGCTTGAATCCCGAACGTAACCAAGATATCTGCGGTTCTGCATGTCAAACGCACTGTGGAGTGGCGAAAACACCAGATAACGTGTTTCTCGAATTAAGTAGCTCGAAAAGAGCGATCTCGATGATTCTGCATACTTCTGACAGAAGTCTCACCAAGATAATCGCAGAAAATGCATATCTCAGCGTGATACCCGACCTAAACCAAGATATCTCCTGTTCTGCATGTCAAACGTACTGTGGAGTGGTGAAAACAACCAGATAACGAGTTTCTCGCATTAAATAGCTCGAAAAGAACGATCTCGATGATTCTGCATACTTCTGACAGAAGTCTCACCAAGATAATCGCAGAAAATGCATATCTCACCTTGAAACCTCACGAAAATCAAGATGACGCCGGTTCTGCATATCAAACGCACTGTGGAGTGGTGAAAACAACCAGATAACGAGTTTCTCGCATTAAATAGCTCGAAAAGAGCGTTCCCGATGATTCTGCATACTTCTGACAGAAGTCTCACCAAGATTATCGTAGAAAATGCATATCCCAGCTTGATACCCGACGAAAGCCAAGATATCGCTGGTTCTGCATGTCAAACGCACTGTCGAGTGGTGAAAACACCAGATAACGTTTTTCTCGCATTAAATAGCTCGAAAAGAAGGATCTCGATGATTCTGCATACTTCTGACTGAAGTCTCACCAAGATTATCGCAGAAAATGCATATCTCAGGTTGATACCCGACGAAAGCCAAGATGTCGCCGGTTCTGCATATCAAACGCACTGTGGAGAGGTGAAAACACCAGATAACGTGTTTCTCGCATTAAAGAGCTCGAAAAGAGGGATCTCGATGATTCAGCATACTTCGGACAGAAGTCTCACCAAGATTATCGCAGAAAATGCATATCTCAGCTTGAAACCCTACGAAAACCAAGATTTCGCCGGTTCTGCATATCATACGCACTGTGGAGTGGTGAAAACTCCAGATATCGTGTTTCTCGCATTAAATAGCTCGAAACGAGCGATCTCGATGATTAAGCATACTTCGGACAGAAGTCTCACCAAGATTATCGTAAAAAATGCATATCTCAGCTTGAAACCCCACGAACACCCAGATATCGCCGGTTCTGCATATCAATCCAACTGTGGAGTTGTGAAAACACCAGACAACGTGTTTCTCGCATTAAATAGCTCGAAAAGAGCGATCCCGATGATTCTGCATACTTCTGACAGAAGTCTCACCAAGATAATCGCAGAAAATGCATATCTCACCTTGAAACCTCACGAAAATCAAGATGACGCCGGTTCTGCATATCAAACGCACTGTGGAGTGGTGAAAACACCAGATAACGTGTTTCTCGCATTAAACAGCTCGAAAAGTGCGTACTCGATGATTCTGCATACTTCTGACAGAAGACTCACCAAGATTATCGCAGAAAATGCATATCTCAGCTGGAAACAGCACGAAAATCAAGATGTCGCCGGTTCTGCATATCAAACGCACTGTGGAGTCGTGAAACCAACCAGACAACGTGTTTCTCGCATTAAATAGCTCGAAAAGAGCGATCCCGATGATTCTGCATACTTCTGACAGAAGTCTCACCAAGATTAACGTTGAAAATGCATATCTCAGCTTGATACCCGACCTAAACCAAGATATCTCCTGTTCTGCATGTCAAACGTACTGTGGAGTGGTGAATACACCAGAAAACGTGTTTCTCGCTTTAAATAGCTCGAAAAGAGCGATCCCGATGATTCTGCATACGTCTGACAGAAGTCTCACCAAGATTATCGTAGAAAATGCATATCTCAGCTTGAAACCCGACCGAAACCAAGATATATCCGGTTCTGCATGTCAAACGTACTGTGGGGTGGTGAATACACCAGAAAACGTGTTTCTCACATTAAATAGCTCGAATAGAGCGATCTCGATGATTCTGCATACTTCTGACAGAAGACTCACCAAGATTATCGCACAAAATGCATATCTCAGCTGGAAACCCCACGAAAACCAAGATATCGCCGGTTCTGCATATCAAACGCACTGTGGAGTGGGGAAAACAACCAGATAACGTGTTTCTCGCTTTAAATAGCTCGAAACGAGCGATCCAGATGATTCTGCATACTTCTGACTGAAGTCTCACCAATATTATCGCAGAAAATGCTATATCTCAGCTTGAAACCCGACGAAAACAACGATGTCGCCGGTTCTGCATATCAAACGCACTGTGGCGTGGTGAAAACACCAGAAAAAGTGTTTCTCGCATTAAATAGCTCGAAAAGAGCGATCTAGATGATTCTGCATACTTCTGACAGAAGACTCACCAAGATTATCACAGAAATTGCATATCTCAGCTGGAAACCCCACGAAAACCAAGATATCGCCGGTTCTGCATATCAGACGCACTATGGAGTGGTGAAACCATCAGAAAACGTGTATCTCGCATTAACTAGCTCGAAAAGAGCGTTCTCGATGATTCTGCATACTTCTCATAGATAAAACACCAAGATTATCGCAGAAAATGCATATTTCAGCTGGAAACCCCACGAAAACCAAGTTATCGGCGGCTCTACATATCAAGCGCACTGTGGGGTGGTCAAAACAACCAGATAAAGTGTTTCTCGCTTTAAATAGCTCGAAACGAGCGATCTAGATGATTCTGCATACTTCTGACTGAAGTCTCACCAATATGATCGCAGAAAATGCATATCTCAGCTTGAAACCCGACGAAAACCACGATGTCGCCGGTTCTGCATATCAAACGCACTGTGGCGTGGTGAAAACACCAGAAAACGTGTTTCTCGCATCAAATAGCTCGAAAAGAGCGATCTAGATGATTCTGCATACTTCTGACAGAAGACTCACCAAGATTATCGCAGAAAATGCATATCTCAGCTGGAAACCCCACGAAAACCAAGATATCGCCGGTTCTGCATATCAAACGCACTGTGGAGTGCTGAAAACACCAGATAACGTGTTTCTCGCATTAACCAGCTCGAAAAGAGCGTTCTCGATGATTAAGCATACTTCGGACAGAAGTCTCACCAAGATTATCGCAGGAATTGCAAATCTCAGCTTGAACCCCGACGAAATCCAAGATGTCGCCGGATCTGCATATCAAACGCACTGTGGAGTGGTGAAAACAACCAGATAACGTGTTTCTCGCATTAAATAGCTCGAATAGAGCGATCTCGATGATTCTGCATACTTCTGACTGAAGTCTCACCAATATGATCGCAGAAAATGCATATCTCAGCTTGAAACCCGGCGAAAACCAGGATGTCGCCGGTACTGCATATCAAACGCACTGTGGCGTGGTGAAAACACCAGAAAACGTGTTTCTCGCATCAAATAGCTCGAAAAGAGCGATCTAGATGATTCTGCATACTTCTGACAGAAGTCTCACCAAGATTATCGTAAAAAATGCATATCTCAGCTTGAAACCCCACGAAAGCCAAGATATCGCTGGTTCTGCATATCAAACGAACTGTGGAGTGGTGAAAACACCGGATAAGGTTTTTCTCGCATTAACTAGCTCGAACAGAGCGATCTCGATGTTTCAGCATACTTCGGACAGAAGTCTCACCAAGATTACCGCAGAAAATGTATATCTCAGCTTGAAACCCCACGAAAACCAAGATATCGCCGGTTCTGCATATCATACGCACTGTGGAGTGGTGAAAACACCAGATAACGTGTTTCGCGCATTAAATAGCTCGAAACGAGCGATCTCGATGATTAAGCATACTTCGAACAGAAGTCTCACCAAGATTATCGTAAAAAATGCATATCTCAGCTTGAAACCCCACGAAAACCAAGATATCGCTGGTTCTGCATATCAAACGCACTGTGGAGTGGTGAAAACAACCATATAACGTGTTTCTCGCATTGAATAGCTCGAAAAGAGCGATCTAGATGATTCTGCATACTCCTGACAGAAGAATCACCATGGTTATCGTAGAAAATGTATATCTTAGCTTGAAATCTCACGAAAATCAAGATGTCGCCTATTCTGCATATCAAACGCACTGTGGAGTGGTGAAAACAACCAGATAACGAGTTTCTCGCATTAAATAGCTCGAAATGAGCGTTCCCGATGATTCTGCATACTTCTGACAGAAGTCTCACCAAGATTATCGTAGAAAATGCATATCCCAGCTTGATACCCGACTAAAGCCAAGATGTCGCCCGTTCTGCATATCAAACGCACTGTGGAGTGGTGAAAACACCATATAACGTGTTTCTCGCGTTAAATAGCTCGACAAGAGCGATCTAGATGATTCTGCATACTTCTGACTGAAGTCTCACGAAGATTATCGCAGAAAATGCATATCTCAGCTTGAATCCCGAACGTAACCAAGATATCTGCGGTTCTGCATGTCAAACGCACTGTGGAGTGGCGAAAACACCAGATAAAGTGTTTCTCGAATTAAGTAGCTCGAAAAGAGCGATCTCGATGATTCTGCATACTTCTGACAGTAGTCTCACCAAGATAATCGCAGAAAATGCATATCTCACCTTGAAACCTCACGAAAATCAAGATGACGCCGGTTCTGCATATCAAACGCACTGTGGAGTGGTGAAAACAACCAGATAACGAGTTTCTCGCATTAAATAGCTCGAAAAGAGCGTTCCCGATGATTCTGCATACTTCTGACAGAAGTCTCACCAAGATTATCGTAGAAAATGCATATCCCAGCTTGATACCCGACGAAAGCCAAGATGTCGCCGGTTCTGCATATCAAACGCACTGTGGAGTGGTGAAAACACCAGATAACGTGTTTCTCGCATTAAACAGCTCGAAAAGAGCGTACTCGATGATTCTGCATACTTCTGACAGAAGAATCACCAAGATTATCGCAGAAAATGCATGTCTCAGCTTGAAACCCGGCCGAAACCAGGATATCTTCGGTTCTGCATGTCAAACGTACTGTGGAGTGGTGAATACACCAGAAAACGTGTTTCTCGCATTAAGTAGCTCGAAAAGAGCGTTCTCGAAGGTTCTGCATACTTCTGACTGATGTCTCACCACTATTATCGCAGAAAATGCATATCTCAGCTGGAAACACCACGAATATCAAGATATCGCCGGTTCTGCATATCAAACGCTCTGTGGAGTGGTGAATACACCAGAAAACGTGTTTCTCGCATTAAATGGCTCGAAAAGTGCAATCTAGATGATTCTGCATACTTCTGACAGAAGACTCACCAAGATTATCGCAGAAAATGCATATCTCAGCTGGAAACAGCACGAAAATCAAGATGTCGCCGGTTCTGCATATCAAACGCACTGTGGAGTCGTGAAACCAACCAGACAACGTGTTTCTCGCATTAAATAGCTCGAAAAGAGCGATCCCGATGATTCTGCATACTTCTGACAGAAGTCTCACCAAGATTATCGTTGAAAATGCATATCTCAGCTTGATACCCGACCTAAACCAAGATATCTCCTGTTCTGCATGTCAAACGTACTGTGGAGTGGTGAATACACCAGAAAACGTGTTTCTCGCTTTAAATAGCTCGAAAAGAGCGATCCCGATGATTCTGCATACGTCTGACAGAAGTCTCACCAAGATTATCGTAGAAAATGCATATCTCAGCTTGAAACCCGACCGAAACCAAGATATATCCGGTTCTGCATGTCAAACGTACTGTGGGGTGGTGAATACACCAGAAAACGTGTTTCTCACATTAAATAGCTCGAATAGAGCGATCTCGATGATTCTGCATACTTCTGACAGAAGACTCACCAAGATTATCGCAGAAAATGCATATCTCAGCTGGAAACCCCACGAAAACCAAGATATCGCCGGTTCTGCATATCAAACGCACTGTGGAGTGGGGAAAACAACCATATAACGTGTTTCTCGCATTGAATAGCTCGAAAAGAGCGATCTAGATGATTCTGCATACTCCTGACAGAAGACTCACCATGGTTATCGTAGAAAATGTATATCTTAGCTTGAAATCTCACGAAAATCAAGATGTCGCCTATTCTGCATATCAAACGCACTGTGGAGTGGTGAAAACAACCAGATAACGAGTTTCTCGCATTAAATAGCTCGAAAAGAGCGTTCCCGATGATTCTGCATACTTCTGACAGAAGTCTCACCAAGATTATCGTAGAAAATGCATATCCCAGCTTGATACCCGACTAAAGCCAAGATGTCGCCCGTTCTGCATATCAAACGCACTGTGGAGTGGTGAAAACACCATATAACGTGTTTCTCGCGTTAAATAGCTCGACAAGAGCGATCTAGATGATTCTGCATACTTCTGACTGAAGTCTCACGAAGATTATCGCAGAAAATGCATATCTCAGCTTGAATCCCGAACGTAACCAAGATATCTGCGGTTCTGCATGTCAAACGCACTGTGGAGTGGCGAAAACACCAGATAACGTGTTTCTCGAATTAAGTAGCTCGAAAAGAGCGATCTCGATGATTCTGCATACTTCTGACAGTAGTCTCACCAAGATAATCGCAGAAAATGCATATCTCACCTTGAAACCTCACGAAAATCAAGATGACGCCGGTTCTGCATATCAAACGCACTGTGGAGTGGTGAAAACAACCAGATAACGAGTTTCTCGCATTAAATAGCTCGAAAAGAGCGTTCCCGATGATTCTGCATACTTCTGACAGAAGTCTCACCAAGATTATCGTAGAAAATGCATATCCCAGCTTGATACCCGACGAAAGCCAAGATGTCGCCGGTTCTGCATATCAAACGCACTGTGGAGTGGTGAAAACACCAGATAACGTGTTTCTCGCATTAAACAGCTCGAAAAGAGCGTACTCGATGATTCTGCATACTTCTGACAGAAGAATCACCAAGATTATCGCAGAAAATGCATGTCTCAGCTTGAAACCCGGCCGAAACCAGGATATCTTCGGTTCTGCATGTCAAACGTACTGTGGAGTGGTGAATACACCAGAAAACGTGTTTCTCGCATTAAGTAGCTCGAAAAGAGCGTTCTCGAAGGTTCTGCATACTTCTGACTGATGTCTCACCACTATTATCGCAGAAAATGCATATCTCAGCTGGAAACACCACGAATATCAAGATATCGCCGGTTCTGCATATCAAACGCTCTGTGGAGTGGTGAATACACCAGAAAACGTGTTTCTCGCATTAAATGGCTCGAAAAGTGCAATCTAGATGATTCTGCATACTTCTGACAGAAGACTCACCAAGATTATCGCAGAAAATGCATATCTCAGCTGGAAACAGCACGAAAATCAAGATGTCGCCGGTTCTGCAAATCAAACGCACTGTGGAGTCGTGAAACCAACCAGACAACGTGTTTCTCGCATTAAATAGCTCGAAAAGAGCGATCCCGATGATTCTGCATACTTCTGACAGAAGTCTCACCAAGATTATCGTTGAAAATGCATATCTCAGCTTGATACCCGACCTAAACCAAGATATCTCCTGTTCTGCATGTCAAACGTACTGTGGAGTGGTGAATACACCAGAAAACGTGTTTCTCGCTTTAAATAGCTCGAAAAGAGCGATCCCGATGATTCTGCATACGTCTGACAGAAGTCTCACCAAGATTATCGTAGAAAATGCATATCTCAGCTTGAAACCCGACCGAAACCAAGATATATCCGGTTCTGCATGTCAAACGTACTGTGGGGTGGTGAATACACCAGAAAACGTGTTTCTCACATTAAATAGCTCGAATAGAGCGATCTCGATGATTCTGCATACTTCTGACAGAAGACTCACCAAGATTATCACAGAAATTGCATATCTCAGCTGGAAACCCCACGAAAACCAAGATATCGCCGGTTCTGCATATCAGACGCACTATGGAGTGGTGAAACCATCAGAAAACGTGTATCTCGCATTAACTAGCTCGAAAAGAGCGTTCTCGATGATTCTGCATACTTCTCATAGATGAAACACCAAGATTATCGCAGAAAATGCATATTTCAGCTGGAAACCCCACGAAAACCAAGTTATCGGCGGCTCTACATATCAAACGCACTGTGGGGTGGTCAAAACAACCAGATAAAGTGTTTCTCGCTTTAAATAGCTCGAAACGAGCGATCTAGATGATTCTGCATACTTCTGACTGAAGTCTCACCAATATGATCGCAGAAAATGCATATCTCAGCTTGAAACCCGACGAAAACCACGATGTCGCCGGTTCTGCATATCAAACGCACTGTGGCGTGGTGAAAACACCAGAAAACGTGTTTCTCGCATCAAATAGCTCGAAAAGAGCGATCTAGATGATTCTGCATACTTCTGACAGAAGACTCACCAAGATTATCGCAGAAAATGCATATCTCAGCTGGAAACCCCACGAAAACCAAGATATCGCCGGTTCTGCATATCAAACGCACTGTGGAGTGCTGAAAACACCAGATAACGTGTTTCTCGCATTAACCAGCTCGAAAAGAGCGTTCTCGATGATTAAGCATACTTCGGACAGAAGTCTCACCAAGATTATCGCAGGAATTGCAAATCTCAGCTTGAACCCCGACGAAATCCAAGATGTCGCCGGATCTGCATATCAAACGCACTGTGGAGTGGTGAAAACAACCAGATAACGTGTTTCTCGCATTAAATAGCTCGAATAGAGCGATCTCGATGATTCTGCATACTTCTGACTGAAGTCTCACCAATATGATCGCAGAAAATGCATATCTCAGCTTGAAACCCGACGAAAACCACGATGTCGCGGGTTCTGCATATCAAACGCACTGTGGCGTGGTGAAAACACCAGAAAACGTGTTTCTCGCATCAAATAGCTCGAAAAGAGCGATCTAGATGATTCTGCATACTTCTGACAGAAGACTCACCAAGATTATCGCAGAAAATGCATATCTCAGCTGGAAACCCCACGAAAACCAAGATATCGCAGGTTCTGCATATCAAACGCACTGTGGAGTGCTGAAAACAACCAGATAACGTGTTTCTCGCATTAAATAGCTCGAATAGAGCGATCTCGATGATTCTGCATACTTCTGACTGAAGTCTCACCAATATGATCGCAGAAAATGCATACCTCAGCTTGAAACCCGTCGAAAACCACGATGTCGCCGGTTCTGCATACCAAACGCACTGTGGCGTGGTGAAAACACCAGAAAACGTGTTTCTCGCATCAAATAGCTCGAAAAGAGCGATCTAGATGATTCTGCATACTTCTGACAGAAGTCTCACCAAGATTATCGTAAAAAATGCATATCTCAGCTTGAAACCCCACGAAAGCCAAGATATCGCTGGTTCTGCATATCAAACGAACTGTGGAGTGGTGAAAACACCGGATAAGGTTTTTCTCGCATTAACTAGCTCGAACAGAGCGATCTCGATGTTTCAGCATACTTCGGACAGAAGACTCACCATGGTTATCGTAGAAAATGCATATCTTAGCTTGAAATCTCACGAAAATCAAGATGTCGCCTGTTCTGCATATGAAACGCACTGTGGAGTGGTGAAAACACCAGATAACGTGTTTCTCGCATTAAATAGCTCGAAAAGAGGGGTCTCGATGATTCTGTATCCTACTGACAGAAGACTCACTAATATTATAGCAGAAAATGCATATCTCAGCTTGAAACCTCACGAAAATCAAGATGTCGCCGGTTCTGCATATCAAACGCACTGTGGTGTCGTGAAACCAACCAGACAACGTGTTTCTCGCATTAAATAGCTCGAAAAGAGCGATCCCGATGAT
The DNA here is from genome assembly GCA_951804975.1 of Anthophora plumipes. Taxonomy (NCBI): domain Eukaryota; kingdom Metazoa; phylum Arthropoda; class Insecta; order Hymenoptera; family Apidae; genus Anthophora; species Anthophora plumipes. Next base: position 167,994 of record CATORF010000525.1, read on the forward strand.
TCTGCATACTTCTGACAGAAGTCTCACCAAGATTATCGTTGAAAATGCATATCTCAGCTTGAAACCTCACGAAAATCAAGATGTCGCCGGTTCTGCATATCAAACGCACTGTGGTGTCGTGAAACCAACCAGACAACGTGTTTCTCGCATTAAATAGCTCGAAAAGAGCGATCCCGATGATTCTGCATACTTCGAACAGAAGTCTCACCAAGATTATCGTAAAAAATGAATATCTCAGCTTGAAACCCCACGAAAACCAAGATATCGCTGGTTCTGCATATCAAACGCACTGTGGAGTGGTGAAAACAACAATATAACGTGTTTCTCGCATTAAATAGCTCGAAAAGAGCGATCTAGATGATTCTGCATACTCCTGACAGAAGACTCACCATGGTTATCGTAGAAAATGCATATCTCAGCTTGAAATCTCACGAAAATCAAGATGTCGCCTGTTCTGCATATCAAACGCACTGTGGAGTGGTGAAAACACCAGATAACGTGTTTCTCGCATTAAATAGCTCGAAAAGAGGGGTCTCGATGATTCTGCATCCTACTGACAGAAGACTCACCAATATTATAGCAGAAAATGCATATCTCAGGTTGAAATCTCACGAAAATCAAGATGTCGCCGGTTCTGCATATCAAACGCACTGTGGAGTCGTGAAACCAACCAGACAACGTGTTTCTCGCATTAAATAGCTCGAAAAGAGCGATCCCGATGATTCTGCACACTTCTGACAGAAGTCTCACCAAGATTATCGTTGAAAATGCATATCTCAGCTTGATACCCGACCTAAACCAGGATATCTCCTGTTCTGGATGTCAAACGTACTGTGGAGTGGTGATTACACCAGAAAACGTGTTTCTCGCATTAAATAGCTCGAAAAGAGCGATCCCGATGATTCTGCACACTTCTGACAGAAGTCTCACCAAGATTATCGTTGAAAATGCATATCTCAGCTTGATACCCGACCTAAACCAAGATATCTCCTGTTCTGCATGTCAAACGTACTGTGGAGTGGTGATTACACCAGAAAACGTGTTTCTCGCATTAAATAGCTCGAAAAGAGCGATCTAGATGATTCTGCATACTTCTGACAGAAGACTCACCATGGTTATCGTAGAAAATGCATATCGCAGCTTGAAATCTCACGAAAATTAAGATGTCGCCTGTTCTGCATATCAAACGCACTGTGGAGTGGTGAAAACACCAGATAACGTGTCTCTCGCATTAAATAGCTCGAAAAGAGGGGTCTCGATGATTCTGCATAGTACTGACAGAAGACTCACCAAGATTATCGACGAAAATGCATATCTCAGGTTGAAATCTCACGAAAATCAAGATGTCGCCGGTTCTGCATATCAAACGCACTGTGGAGTGGTGAAAACACCAGATAACGTGTCTCTCGCATTAAATAGCTCGAAAAGAGGGGTCTCGATGATTCTACATACTTCTGACAGAAGACTCACCAAGATTATCGCAGAAAATGCATATCTCAGCTGGAAACACCACGAAAATCAAGATATCGCCGGTTCTGCATATAAAACGCACTGTGGAATGTTGACAACACCAGAAAACTTGTTTTTTCGCATTAAATAGCTCGAAACGAGCGATCTCGATGATTCAGCATACTTCGAACAGAAGTCTCACCAAGATTATCGTAAAAAATGCATATCTCAGCTTGAAACCCCACGAAAACCAAGATATCTACTGTTCTGCATATCAAACGCACTGTGGAGAGGTGAAAACACCAGATAACGTGTTTCTCGCATTAAAGAGCTCGAAAAGAGGGATCTCGATGATTCTGCTTACTTCTGATAGAAGTCTCACCAAGATTATCGCAGAAAACGCATATCTCAGCTTGAAGCCCCACGAAAACCAAGATATCGCCGGTTCTGCATATCAAACCATCTGTGGAGTGGTGAAAACTCCAGATATCGTGTTTCTCGCATTAAATAGCTCGAAACGAGCGATCTCGATGATTAAGCATACTTCGGACAGAAGTCTCACCAAGATTATCGTAAAAAATGCATATCTCAGCTTGAAACCCCACGAAAGCCAAGATATCGCTGGTTCTGCATATCAAACGCACTGTGGAGTGGTGAAAACACCGGATAAGGTTTTTCTCGCATTAACTAGCTCGAAAAGAGCGATCTCGATGATTCTGCATACTTCTGACTGAAGTCTCACCAAGATTATCGCAGAAAATGCATATCTCAGGTTGATACCCGACGAAAGCCAAGATGTCGCCGGTTCTGCGTATCAAACGCACTGTGGAGAGGTGAAAACACCAGATAACGTGTTTCTCGCATTAAAGAGCTCGAAAAGAGGGATCTCGATGTTTCCGCTTACTTCTGATAGAATTCTCACCAAGATTATCGCAGAAAACGCATATCTCAGCTTGAAACCCCACGAAAACCAAGATATCGCCGGTTCTGCATATCATACGCACTGTGGAGTGGTGAAATCACCAGATAACGTGTTTCTCGCATTAAATAGCTCGAAACGCGCGATCTCGATGATTAAGCATACTTCGAACAGAAGTCTCACCAAGATTATCGCAGAAAATGCATATCTCAGCTTGAAACCCCACGAAAACCAAGATATCGCTGGTTCTGCATGTCAAACGCACTGTCGAGTGGTGAAAACACCAGATAACGTTTTTCTCGCATTAAATAGCTCGAAAAGAAGGATCTCGATGATTCTGCATACTTCTGACTGAAGTCTCACCAAGATTATCGCAGAAAATGCATATCTCAGGTTGATACCCGACGAAAGCCAAGATGTCGCCGGTTCTGCATATCAAACGCACTGTGGAGAGGTGAAAACACCAGATAACGTGTTTCTCGCATTAAAGAGCTCGAAAAGAGGGATCTCGATGATTCTGCTTACTTCTGATAGAAGTCTCACCAAGATTATCGTAGAAAACGCATATCTCAGCTTGAAACCCCACGAAAACCAAGATATGGCCGGATCTGCATATCAAACCAACTGTGGAGTGGTGAAAATTACAGATATCGTGTTTCTCGCACTAACTAGCTCGAAAAGAGCGATCTCGATGATTCAGCATACTTCGGACAGAAGTCTCACCAAGATTATCGTAAAAAATGCATATCTCAGCTTGAAACCCCACGAAAACCCAGATATCGCCGGTTCTGCATATCAATCCAACTGTGGAGTTGTGAAAACACCAGACAACGTGTTCCTCGCATTAAATAGCTCGAAAAGAGCGATCTAGATGATTCTGCATACTTCGGACAGAAGTCTCACCAAGATTATCGCAGAAAATGCATATCTCACCTTGAAACCTCACGAAAATCAAGATGACGCCGGTTCTGCATATCAAACGCACTGTGGAGTGGTGAAAACAACCAGATAACGAGTTTCTCGCATTAAATAGCTCGAAAAGAGCGATCCCGATGATTCTGCATACTTCTGACAGAAGTCTCACCAAGATTATCGTAGAAAATGCATATCCCAGCTTGATACCCGACGAAAGCCAAGATGTCGCCGGTTCTGCATATCAAACGCACTGTGGAGTGGTGAAAACACCAGATAACGTGTTTGTCGCATTAAACAGCTAGAAAAGAGCGTACTCGATGATGCTGCATACTTCGGACAGAAGTCTCACCAAGATTATCGCAGAAAATGCATATCTCAGCTTGCAACCCCACGAAAACCAAGATATCGCCGGTTCTGCATATCATACGCACTGTGGAGTGGTGAAAACACCAGATAACGTGTTTCTCGCATTAAATAGCTCGAAACGAGCGATCTCGATGATTAAGCATACTTCGGACAGGAGTCTCACCAAGATTATCGTAAAAAATGCATATCTCAGCTTGAAACCCCACGAAAACCAAGATATCGCTGGATCTGCATATCAAACGCACTGTGGAGTGCTGAATGCACCAGATAACGTGTTTGCCGCATTAAATAGCTCGAATAGAGCGATCTCGATGTTTCAGCATACTTCGGACAGAAGTCTCACCAAGATTATCGCAGAAAATGCATATCTCAGATTGAAACCCCACCAAAACCAAGATATCGCCTGTTCTGCATATCAGACGCACTGTGGAGTGGTGAAAACACCAGATGACGTGTTTCTCGCATTAAATAGCTCGAAACGAGGGATCTCGATGATTAAGCATGCTTCGGACAGAAGTCTCACCAAGATTATCGTAAAAAATGCATATCTCAGCTTGAAACCCCACGAAAACCAAGATATCGCTGGTTCTGCATATCAAACGCACTGTGGAGTGGTGAAAACACCATATAACGTCTTTCTCGCGTTAAATAGCTCGACAAGAGCGATCTAGATGATTCTGCATACTTCTGACTGATGTCTCACGAAGATTATCGCAGAAATTGCATATCTCAGCTTGAAACCCCACGAAAACCAAGATATCGCTGGTTCTGCATGTCAAGCGCACTGTCGAGTGGTGAAAACACCAGATAACGTTTTTCTCGCATTAAATAGCTCGAAAAGAAGGATCTCGATGATTCTGCATACTTCTGACTGAAGTCTCACCAAGATTATCGCAGAAAATGCATATCTCAGGTTGATACCCGACGAAAGCCAAGATGTCGCCGGTTCTGCATATCAAACGCACTGTGGAGAGGTGAAAACACCATATAACGTGTTTCTCGCATTAAAGAGCTCGAAAAGAGGGATCTCGATGATTCTGCTTACTTCTGATAGAAGTCTCACCAAGATTATCGTAGAAAACGCATATCTCAGCTTGAAACCCCACGAAAACCAAGATATGGCCGGATCTGCATATCAAACCAACTGTGGAGTGGTGAAAATTGCAGATATCGTGTTTCTCGCACTAACTAGCTCGAAAAGAGCGATCTCGATGATTCAGCATACTTCGGACAGAAGTCTCACCAAGATTATCGCAGAAAATGCATATCTCAGCTTGAAACCCTACGAAAACCAAGATTTCGCCGGTTCTGCATATCATACGCACTGTGGAGTGCTGAAAACACCAGATAACGTGTTTCTCGCATTAAATAGCTGGAATAGAGCGATCTCGATGATTAAGCATACTTCGGACAGAAGTCTCACCAAGATTATCGTAAAAAATGCATATCTCAGCTTGAAACCCCACGAAAACCCAGATATCGCCGGTTCTGCATATCAATCCAACTGTGGAGTTGTGAAAACACCAGACAACGTGTTTCTCGCATTAAATAGCTCGAAAAGAGCGATCTAGATGATTCTGCATACTTCGGACAGAAGTCTCACCAAGATTATCGCAGAAAATGCATATCTCACCTTGAAACCTCACGAAAATGAAGATGACGCCGGTTCTGCATATCAAACGCACTGTGGAGTGGTGAAAACAACCAGATAACGAGTTTCTCGCATTAAATAGCTCGAAAAGAGCGATCCCGATGATTCTGCATACTTCTGACAGAAGTCTCACCAAGATTATCGTAGAAAATGCATATCCCAGCTTGATACCCGACGAAAGCCAAGATGTCGCCGGTTCTGCATATCAAACGCACTGTGGAGTGGTGAAAACACCAGATAACGTGTTTGTCGCATTAAACAGCTCGAAAAGAGCGTACTCGATGATTCTGCATACTTCGGACAGAAGTCTCACCAAGATTATAGCAGAAAATGCATATCTCAGCTTGAAACCCCACGAAAACCAAGATATCGCCGGTTCTGCATATCATACGCACTGTGGAGTGGTGAAAACACCAGATAACGTGTTTCTCGCATTAAATAGCTCGAAACGAGCGATCTCGATGATTAAGCATACTTCGGCCAGGAGTCTCACCAAGATTATCGTAAAAAATGCATATCTCAGCTTGAAACCCCACGAAAACCAAGATATCGCTGGATCTGCATATCAAACGCACTGTGGAGTGCTGAATGCACCAGATAACGTGTTTGCCGCATTAAATAGCTCGAATAGAGCGATCTCGATGTTTCAGGATACTTCGGACAGAAGTCTCACCTAGATGATCGCAGAAAATGCATATCTCAGATTGAAACCCCACCAAAACCAAGATATCGCCAGTTCTGCATATCAGACGCACTGTGGAGTGGTGAAAACACCAGATGACGTGTTTCTCGCATTAAATAGCTCGAAACGAGGGATCTCGATGATTAAGCATACTTCGGACAGAAGTCTCACCAAGATTATCGTAAAAAATGCATATCTCAGCTTGAAACCCCACGAAAACCAAGATATCGCTGGTTCTGCATATCAAACGCACTGTGGAGTGGTGAAAACACCATATAACGTGTTTCTCGCGTTAAATAGCTCGACAAGAGCGATCTAGATGATTCTGCATACTTCTGACTGAAGTCTCACGAAGATTATCGCAGAAAATGCATATCTCAGCTTGAATCCCGAACGTAACCAAGATATCTGCGGTTCTGCATGTCAAACGCACTGTGGAGTGGCGAAAACACCAGAGAACGTGTTTCTCGAATTAAGTAGCTCGAAAAGAGCGATCTCGATGATTCTGCATACTTCTGACAGAAGTCTCACCAAGATAATCGCAGAAAATGCATATCTCACCTTGAAACCTCACGAAAATCAAGATGACGCCGGTTCTGCATATCAAACGCACTGTGGAGTGGTGAAAACAACCAGATAACGAGTTTCTCGCATTAAATAGCTCGAAAAGAGCGTTCCCGATGTTCTGCATACTTCTGACAGAAGTCTCACCAAGATTATCGTAGAAAATGCATATCCCAGCTTGATACCCGACGAATGCCAAGATGTCGCCGGTTCTGCATATCAAACGCACTGTGGAGTGGTGAAAACACCAGATAACGTGTTTCTCGCATTAAACAGCTCGAAATGAGCGTACTCGATGATTCTGCATACTTCTGACAGAAGAATCACCAAGATTATCGCAGAAAATGCATGTCTCAGCTTGAAACCCGGCCGAAACCAGGATATCTTCGGTTCTGCATGTCAAACGTACTGTGGAGTGGTGAATACACCAGAAAACGTGTTTCTCGCATTAAGTAGCTCGAAAAGAGCGTTCTCGAAGATTCTGCATACTTCTGACTGATGTCTCACCACTATTATCGCAGAAAATGCATATCTCAGCTGGAAACACCACGAATATCAAGATATCGCCGGTTCTGCATATCAAACGCTCTGTGGAGTGGTGAATACACCAGAAAACGTGTTTCTCGCATTAAATGGCTCGAAAAGTGCAATCTAGATGATTCTGCATACTTCTGACAGAAGACTCACCAAGATTATCGCAGAAAATGCATATCTCAGCTGGAAACAGCACGAAAATCAAGATATCGCCAGTTCTGCATATCAAACGCACTGTGGAATGTTGAAAACACCGGGAAACTTGTTTTTTGCATTAAATAGCTCGAGAAGAGCGATCTAGATGATTCTGCATACCTCTGACTGATGTGTCACCAAGATTATCGCAGAAAATGCATATCTCAGCTTGAAACCTCACGAAAATCAAGATGGCGCCGGTTCCGCATATCAAACGCACTGTGGAGTGGTCAATACACCAGATAACGTGTTTCTCCATTAAATAGCTCGAAAAGAGCGATCTCGATGATTCTGCAAACTTCTGACTGATGTGTCACCAAGATTATCGCAGAAAATGCATATCTCAGCTTGAAACCTCACGAAAATCAAGATGGCGCCGGTTCCGCATATCAAACGCACTGTGGAGTGGTGAAAACACCAGAAAAAGTGTTACTCGCATTAACTAGCTCGAAAAGTGCGTTCTGGATGGTTCTGCATAGTTCTCATTGATGAAACACAAAGATTATCGCAGAAAATGCATATCTCAGCTTGATGCCCGACGACAGCCATGATGTCGCCGGTTCAGCATATCAAACGCACTGTGGAGTGGTGGAAACACCAGATAACGTGTTTCTCGCATTAAACAGCTCGAAACGAACGATCTAGATGATTCTGCATACTTCTGACTGAAGTCTCACCAATATTATCGCAGAAAATGCATATCTCAGCTAGAAACGTCACGAAAATCAAGATGTCGCCGGTTCTGCATATCAAACGCACCGTGGAGTGGTGAAAACAACCAGACAACGTATTTCTCGCATTAAATAGCTCGAAACGAGCGATCTAGATGATCCTGCATACTTCTGACTGAACTCTCACCAATATTATCGCAGAAAATGCATATCTCAGCTTGAAACCTCACGAAAATCAAGATGGCGCCGGTTCCGCATATCAAACGCACTGTGGAGTGGTCAATACACCAGATAACGTGTTTCTCCATTAAATAGCTCGAAAAGAGCGATCTCGATGATTCTGCAAACTTCTGACTGATGTGTCACCAAGATTATCGCAGAAAATGCATATCTCAGCTTGATGCCCGACGACAGCCATGATGTCGCCGGTTCTGCATATCAAACGCACTGTGGAGTGGTGAAAACACCAGATAACGTGTTTCTCGCATTAAATAGCTAGAAACGAGCGATCACGATGATTAAGCATACTTCTGACTGAAGTCTCACCAAGATTATCGCAGAAAATGCATATCTCAGGTTGATACCCGACGAAAGCCAAGATGTCGCCGGTTCTGCATATCAAACGCACTGTGGAGAGGTGAAAACACCAGATAACGTGTTTCTCGCATTAAAGAGCTCGAAAAGAGGGATCTCGATGATTCTGCTTACTTCTGATAGAAGTCTCACCAAGATTATCGTAGAAAACGCATATCTCAGCTTGAAACCCCACGAAAACCAAGATATGGCCGGATCTGCATATCAAACCAACTGTGGAGTGGTGAAAATTACAGATATCGTGTTTCTCGCACTAACTAGCTCGAAAAGAGCGATCTCGATGATTCAGCATACTTCGGACAGAAGTCTCACCAAGATTATCGCAGAAAATGCATATCTCATCTTGAAACCCTACGACAACCAAGATTTCGCCGGTTCTGCATATCATACGCACTGTGGAGTGGTGAAAACTCCAGATATCGTGTTTCTCGCATTAAATAGCTCGAAACGAGCGATCTCGATGATTAAGCATACTTCGGACAGAAGTCTCACCAAGATTATTGTAAAAAATGCATATCTCAGCTTGAAACCCCACGAAAACCCAGATATCGCCGGTTCTGCATATCAATCCAACTGTGGAGTTGTGAAAACACCAGACAACGTGTTTCTCGCATTAAATAGCTCGAAAAGAGCGATCTAGATGATTCTGCATACTTCGGACAGAAGTCTCACCAAGATTATCGCAGAAAATGCATATCTCACCTTGAAACCTCACGAAAATCAAGATGACGCCGGTTCTGCATATCAAACGCACTGTGGAGTGGTGAAAACAACCAGATAACGAGTTTCTCGCATTAAATAGCTCGAAAAGAGCGATCCCGATGATTCTGCATACTTCTGACAGAAGTCTCACGAAGATTATCGTAGAAAATGCATATCCCTGCTTGATACCCGACGAAAGCCAAGATGTCGCCGGTTCTGCATATCAAACGCACTGTGGAGTGGTGAAAACACCAGATAACGTGTTTGTCGCATTAAACAGCTCGAAAAGAGCGTACTCGATGATTCTGCATACTTCGGACAGAAGTCTCACCAAGATGATCGCAGAAAATGCATATCTCAACTTGAAACCCCTCGAAAACCAAGATATCGCCGGTTCTGCATATCATACGCACTGTGGAGTGGTGAAAACACCAGATAACGTGTTTCTCGCATTAAATAGCTCGAAACGAGCGATCTCGATGATTAAGCATACTTCGGACAGGAGTCTCACCAAGATTATCGTAAAAAATGCATATCTCAGCTTGAAACCCCACGAAAACCAAGATATCGCTGGTTCTGCATATCAAACGCACTGTGGAGTGGTGAAAACACCATATAACGTGTTTCTCGCGTTAAATAGCTCGACAAGAGCGATCTAGATGATTCTGCATACTTCTGACAGAAGTCTCACGAAGATTATCGCAGAAAATGCATATCTCAGCTTGAATCCCGAACGTAACCAAGATATCTGCGGTTCTGCATGTCAAACGCACTGTGGAGTGGCGAAAACACCAGATAACGTGTTTCTCGAATTAAGTAGCTCGAAAAGAGCGATCTCGATGATTCTGCATACTTCTGACAGAAGTCTCACCAAGATAATCGCAGAAAATGCATATCTCACCTTGAAACCTCACGAAAATCAAGATGACGCCGGTTCTGCATATCAAACGCACTGTGGAGTGGTGAAAACAACCAGATAACGAGTTTCTCGCATTAAATAGCTCGAAAAGAACGATCTCGATGATTCTCTATACTTCTGACAGAAGTCTCACCAAGATAATCGCAGAAAATGCATATCTCACCTTGAAACCTCACGAAAATCAAGATGACGCCGGTTCTGCATATCAAACGCACTGTGGAGTGGTGAAAACAACCAGATAACGAGTTTCTCGCATTAAATAGCTCGAAAAGAGCGTTCCCGATGATTCTGCATACTTCTGACAGAAGTCTCACCAAGATTATCGTAGAAAATGCATATCCCAGCTTGATACCCGACGAAAGCCAAGATGTCGCCGGTTCTGCATATCAAACGCACTGTGGAGTGGTGAAAACACCAGATAACGTGTTTCTCGCATTAAACAGCTCGAAAAGAGCGATCTCGATGATTCTGCATACTTCTGACAGAAGTCTCACCAAGATAATCGCAGAAAATGCATATCTCACCTTGAAACCTCACGAAAATCAAGATGACGCCGGTTCTGCATATCAAACGCACTGTGGAGTGGTGAAAACAACCAGATAACGAGTTTCTCGCATTAAATAACTCGAAAAGAGCGTTCCCGATGCTTCTGCATACTTCTGACAGAAGTCTCACCAAGATTATCGTAGAAAATGCATATCCCAGCTTGATACCCGACGAAAGCCAAAATGTCGCCGGTTCTGCATATCAAACGCACTGTGGAGTGGTGAAAACACCAGATAACGTGTTTCTCGCATTAAACAGCTCGAAAAGAGCGTACTCGATGATTCTGCATACTTCTGACAGAAGAATCACCAAGATTATCGCAGAAAATGCATGTCTCAGCTTGAAACCCGGCCGAAACCAGGATATCTTCGGTTCTGCATGTCAAACGTACTGTGGAGTGGTGAATACACCAGAAAACGTGTTTCTCGCATTAAGTAGCTCGAAAAGAGCGTTCTCGAAGATTCTGCATACTTCTGACTGATGTCTCACCACTATTATCGCAGAAAATGCATATCTCAGCTGGAAACACCACGAATATCAAGATATCGCCGGTTCTGCATATCAAACGCTCTGTGGAGTGGTGAATACACCAGAAAACGTGTTTCTCGCATTAAATGGCTCGAAAAGTGCAATCTAGATGATTCTGCATACTTCTGACAGAAGACTCACCAAGATTATCGCAGAAAATGCATATCTCAGCTGGAAACAGCACGAAAATCAAGATATCGCCAGTTCTGCATATCAAACGCACTGTGGAATGTTGAAAACACCGGGAAACTTGTTTTTTTGCATTAAATAGCTCGACAAGAGCGATCTAGATGATTCTGCATACTTCTGAATGAAGTCTCACCACGATTATCGTAGAAAATGCATATCTCAGCTGGAAACCCCACGAAAACCAAGATATCGCCGGTTCTGCATATCAGACGCACTGTGGAGTGGTGAAAACACCAGAAAAAGTGTTACTCGCATTAACTAGCTCGAAAAGTGCGTTCTGGATGGTTCTGCATACTTCTCATTGATGAAACACAAAGATTATCGCAGAAAATGCATATCTCAGCTTGATGCCCGACGACAGCCATGATGTCGCCGGTTCTGCATATCAAACGCACTGTGGAGTGGTGAAAACACCAGATAACGTGTTACTCGCATTAACTAGCTCGAAAAGTGCGTTCTGGATGGTTCTGCATAGTTCTCATTGATGAAACACAAAGATTATCGCAGAAAATGCATATCTCAGCTTGATGCCCGACGACAGCCATGATGTCGCCGGTTCTGCATATCAAACGCACTGTGGAGTGGTGGAAACACCAGATAACGTGTTTCTCGCATTAAACAGCTCGAAACGAACGATCTAGATGATTCTGCATACTTCTGACTGAAGTCTCACCAATATTATCGCAGAAAATGCATATCTCAGCTAGAAACGTCACGAAAATCAAGATGTCGCCGGTTCTGCATATCAAACGCACCGTGGAGTGGTGAAAACAACCAGACAACGTATTTCTCGCATTAAATAGCTCGAAACGAGCGATCTAGATGATCCTGCATACTTCTGACTGAACTCTCACCAATATTATCGCAGAAAATGCATATCTCAGCTTGAAACCTCACGAAAATCAAGATGGCGCCGGTTCCGCATATCAAACGCACTGTGGAGTGGTCAATACACCAGATAACGTGTTTCTCCATTTAATAGCTCGAAAAGAGCGATCTCGATGATTCTGCAAACTTCTGACTGATGTGTCACCAAGATTATCGAAGAAAATGCATATCTCAGCTTGATGCCCGACGACAGCCATGATGTCGCCGGTTCTGCATATCAAACGCACTGTGGAGTGGTGAGAACACCAGATAACGTGTTTCTCGCATTAAATAGCTAGAAACGAGCGATCACGATGATTAAGCATACTTCGGGCAGAAGTCTCACCAAGATTATCGTAAAAAATGCATATCTCAGCTTGAAACCCCACGAAATCCAAGATATCGCTGGTTCTGCATATCAAACGCACTGTGGAGTGCTGAAAGCACCAGATAACGTGTTTGCCGCATTAATTAGCACGAAACGAGCGATCTAGATGATTCTGCATACTTCTGACTGAAGTCTCACCAAGATTATCGTAAAAAATGCATATCTCAGCTTGAAACCCCACGAAATCCAAGATATCGCTGGTTCTGCATATCAAACGCACTGTGGAGTGCTGAAAGCACCAGATAACGTGTTTGCCGCATTAATTAGCACGAAACGAGCGATCTAGATGATTCTGCATACTTCTGACTGAAGTCTCACCAAGATTATCGCAGAAAATGCATATCTCAGCTTGAAACCCGACCGAAACCAAGATATCTTCGGTTCTGCATGTCAAACGTACTGTGGAGTGGTGAATACACCAGAAAACGTGTTTCTCGCATTAAATGGCTCGAAAAGTGCAATCTAGATGATTCTGCATCCTTCTGACAGAAGACTCACCTAGATTATCGCAGAAAATGCATATCTCAGCTGGAAACACCACGAAAATCAAGATATCGCCAGTTCTGCATATCAAACGCACTGTGGAATGTTGAAAACACCGGGAAACTTGTTTTTTTGCATTAAATAGCTCGACAAGAGCGATCTAGATGATTCTGCATACTTCTGAATGAAGTCTCACCACGATTATCGCAGAAAATGCATATCTCAGCTGGAAACCCCACGAAAACCAAGATATCGCCGGTTCTGCATATCAGACGCACTTTGGAGTGGTGAAAACACCAGAAAACGTGTTACTCGCATTAACTAGCTCGAAAAGTGCGTTCTGGATGGTTCTGCATACTTCTCATTGATGAAACACAAAGATTATCGCAGAAAATGCATATCTCAGCTTGATGCCCGAAGACAGCCAAGATGTCGCCGGTTCTGCATATCAAACGCACTGTGGAGTGGTGAAAACACCAGATAACGTGTTTCTCGCATTAAATAGCTCGAAAAGAGCGTTCTGGATGATTCTGCATACTTCTCATTGATGAAACACAAAGATTATCGCAGAAAATGCATATTTCAGTTGGAAACCCCACGAAAACCAAGTTATCGGCGGCTCTACATATCAAACGCACTGTGGAGTGGTGAAAAAAACCAGATAACGTGTTTCTCGCATTAAATAGCTCGAATAGAGCGATCTCGATGATTCTGCATACTGCTGACAGAAGACTCACCAAGATTATCGCAGAAAATGCATATCTCAGCTGGAAACACCACGAAAATCAAGATGACGCTGGTTCTGCATATCAAACGCACAGTGGAGTGGTGAAAACAACCAGACAACGTGTTTCTCGCATTAAATAGCTCGAAACGAGCGATCTAGATGATCCTGCATACTTCTGACTGAACTCTCACCAATATTATCGCAGAAAATGCATATCTCAGCTTGAAACCTCACGAAAATCAAGATGGCGCCGGTTCCGCATATCAAACGCACTGTGGAGTGGACAATACACCAGATAACGTGTTTCTCCATTAAATAGCTCGAAAAGAGCGATATCGATGATTCTGCAAACTTCTGACTGATGTCTCACCAAGATTATCGCAGAAAATGCATATCTCAGCTTGATGCCCGACGACAGCCATGATGTCGCCGGTTCTGCATATCAAACGCACTGTGGAGTGGTGAAAACACCAGATAACGTGTTTCTCGCATTAAATAGCTAGAAACGAACGATCACGATGATTAAGCATACTTCGGGCAGAAGTCTCACCAAGATTATCGTAAAAAATGCATATCTCAGCTTGAAACCCCACGAAATCCAAGATATCGCTGGTTCTTCATATCAAACGCACTGTGGAGTGCTGAAAGCACCAGATAACGTGTTTGCCGCATTAATTAGCACGAAACGAGCGATCAAGATGATTCTGCATACTTCTGACTGAAGTCTCACCAATATTATCGCAAAAAATGCATATCTCAGTTTGAACCCCGACTAAAGCCAAGATGTCGCCGGTTCTGCATATCAAACGCACTGTGGAGTGGTGAAAACACCATATAACGTGTTTCTCGCGTTAAATAGCTCGACAAGAGCGATCTAGACGATTCTGCATACTTCTGACTGAAGTCTCACCAAGATTATCGCAGAAAATGCATATCTCAGCTTGAATCCCGAACGTAACCAAGATATCTGCGGTTCTGCATGTCAAACGCACTGTGGAGTGGCGAAAACACCAGATAACGTGTTTCTCGAATTAAGTAGCTCGAAAAGAGCGATCTCGATGATTCTGCATACTTCTGACAGAAGTCTCACCAAGATAATCGCAGAAAATGCATATCTCAGATTGAAACCCCACGAAAACCAAGATATCGCCGGTTCTGCATATCATACGCACTGTGGAGTGGTGAAAACACCAGATAACGTGTTTCTCGCATTAAATAGCTCGAAACGAGCGATCTCGATGAGTAAGCATTCTTCGGACAGGAGTCTCACCAAGATTATCGTAAAAAATGCATATCTCAGCTTGAAACCCCACGAAATCCAAGATATCGCTGGTTCTGCATATCAAACGCACTGTGGAGTGGTGAAAACACCAGATAACGTGTTACTCGCATTAACTAGCTCGAAAAGTGCGTTCTGGATGGTTCTGCATAGTTCTCATTGATGAAACACAAAGATTATCGCAGAAAATGCATATCTCAGCTTGATGCCCGACGACAGCCATGATGTCGCCGGTTCTGCATATCAAACGCACTGTGGAGTGGTGGAAACACCAGATAACGTGTTTCTCGCATTAAACAGCTCGAAACGAACGATCTAGATGATTCTGCATACTTCTGACTGAAGTCTCACCAATATTATCGCAGAAAATGCATATCTCAGCTAGAAACGTCACGAAAATCAAGATGTCGCCGGTTCTGCATATCAAACGCACCGTGGAGTGGTGAAAACAACCAGACAACGTATTTCTCGCATTAAATAGCTCGAAACGAGCGATCTAGATGATCCTGCATACTTCTGACTGAACTCTCACCAATATTATCGCAGAAAATGCATATCTCAGCTTGAAACCTCACGAAAATCAAGATGGCGCCGGTTCCGCATATCAAACGCACTGTGGAGTGGTCAATACACCAGATAACGTGTTTCTCCATTTAATAGCTCGAAAAGAGCGATCTCGATGATTCTGCAAACTTCTGACTGATGTGTCACCAAGATTATCGAAGAAAATGCATATCTCAGCTTGATGCCCGACGACAGCCATGATGTCGCCGGTTCTGCATATCAAACGCACTGTGGAGTGGTGAGAACACCAGATAACGTGTTTCTCGCATTAAATAGCTAGAAACGAGCGATCACGATGATTAAGCATACTTCGGGCAGAAGTCTCACCAAGATTATCGTAAAAAATGCATATCTCAGCTTGAAACCCCACGAAATCCAAGATATCGCTGGTTCTGCATATCAAACGCACTGTGGAGTGCTGAAAGCACCAGATAACGTGTTTGCCGCATTAATTAGCACGAAACGAGCGATCTAGATGATTCTGCATACTTCTGACTGAAGTCTCACCAAGATTATCGTAAAAAATGCATATCTCAGCTTGAAACCCCACGAAATCCAAGATATCGCTGGTTCTGCATATCAAACGCACTGTGGAGTGCTGAAAGCACCAGATAACGTGTTTGCCGCATTAATTAGCACGAAACGAGCGATCTAGATGATTCTGCATACTTCTGACTGAAGTCTCACCAAGATTATCGCAGAAAATGCATATCTCAGCTTGAAACCCGACCGAAACAAAGATATCTTCGGTTCTGCATGTCAAACGTACTGTGGAGTGGTGAATACACCAGAAAACGTGTTTCTCGCATTAAATGGCTCGAAAAGTGCAATCTAGATGATTCTGCATCCTTCTGACAGAAGACTCACCTAGATTATCGCAGAAAATGCATATCTCAGCTGGAAACACCACGAAAATCAAGATATCGCCAGTTCTG